>JAIFZK010000019.1:8062500-8592500 GCA_027481765.1 Tenualosa thibaudeaui | reverse complement strand
CTCTCCCTCGCTCGCTCACTCACACACACACACACACACACACACGTGCGCGCACATGCATGGTTCTTAAAATAACCAAAAGAACTTCCCTTTTAGTGTTTGTAGGGCGCGGTGCATATCTCCTGAGCTGTGCTGTATTTGGTGGTTCATAACCGGTCTTCTCTCTTCTTCCTTCTCTCTCTTTTCTCTTAATCTTCCTCCATCTTTCTTTTTTCCCTCTGCAGTTTACCCCAGCCATCCGACCCTATCTCCAGACCATGGCCATTGGATTAGTGGCCTTTTCTGAGAATTACAAGAAGCACCAGTCTGGCATAGGTGTGTATGTGGGTTTGTGCGTATGTGTGTATGTGTGTGAATCTCTGTGTGTCTGTCTGTCTGTTTGTCTTTGTGTGTGAGTGCGTGTGTGTGTGTATCTGTCTGTCTGTCTGTGTATGTGTGTCTGTATGTCTTTGTGTGTGTGTGTGTGTGTCTGTCTGTCTGTCTGTCAGCCCTGTTGAAAGGACAGCCATTGATTGGTTTTAGGATAAAAGCATCTGCCTAGAGCCTATAAACATAAACAAGAAATACAAACAAAACAAAAAAAGCGATACTGAAAGCTACACGAAAGACCAGTGTATTCTGTACAACAGAGAATGGTGTATCTAAGCGCTACTCCTTCTTATGGTGTTATGTATGTAACTCACTACATATACACATACATGACCTACCACACTGGCAAGCCACCTAACCTTGTGTCTTGTGCTCTGTGCTGCCCTCTAGAGGAGGCAGGAGGCGTTACGCCATACGGTGAGTTCATGTTCTCGCTCCTCCTCTCCCACTCTGTCACTGGGTGTGTGTGCGTGTGTGAGCGGGGGCATTCTGTTCCACTGCGGTCCCCTTCCTATTTCTCCAGTGTGTCTCTACACACAAGTACTGCTGCACCCCGAGTGCCCCCTGACCCCCTCGCCCCACCACCACCAGCACCGTAGGTAGTGTCCTGCATCCAGAGATGCAGAGCGTGCTCAGTAGAGTGAGTTTTGTTGAGTCTCATTATGGTGACCAAACCTTTAGTGCCCTCTGTGGCGTCCAGTTTCTCCCCACCTCCCACACTGTCCTGGTCTGTGTTGGTGGTCCTTTTGGAGAACCATATTTCTACAACCTGTCACTCTGTGACACTCTCTGTATACCCCCCACCCCTTTCTCTCTTGCTTTCTCTTTCTCTTTCTCTCTCTCTCTCTTTCTCTCACAGGAGTTGCTGCTAGTTCGTTCTTTACTTCGGGAAAGTATGCCATTGACCCCGAGTTGCGTGGTTCTGAGTACGAGCGTATCACACAGAACCTGGATGTCCACTTTTGGAAGTCCTTCTGGAACATCACAGAGACGGAGGTCCTTGCGGTGAGACTCGCGCGCCTCTTTGTCTGCCAGTTGTTAGACTCCTGTAGAATTCTTTGGGGCCCTTAGAGAGAGCCTTGTAGGCCAACATAAGTTTTTTGGTAAAACTTCTCTTGACACTGCCGACATAAGAGTGACATGGGCCTGTCATAAACATGACGTGACATGTATCATGGGCTGTAATGAGACTTTTTCATGTTCAGGACTAAGGGTCTTTTGGTTTTTATAATCTAAAGTTGATACTGTTTCGGGTGTAAACATGACAAGAACTAAAATACATAATGACAACAGTCATAAACATTATTCATTAATGTTCACGATACACATCATGACATGTTTATGACGGGCTCTTGTCACTCAGGTCGACAGTGTTGAGTAAAGTGTAACCGAGTCTTTCAATGACATCAGGATCTCCTGCTGTGTGTAGATCTTTCATGTTCTCACCTCTTCTGAAGCCTCACGGCTGCTTCTCACGGCTGTTTTTATTCCAGCATGTTCTCTCCGTGATGTGGTGCGAATGCGAATGGCTAAGTCTGTTGTGCTCCTCCTGTCTGTCTCGTCTGTTTCCACAGAGTCTGGCCAGCATGACCTCGGTGCAGGTGAAGGTCAACCGCATGCTTCTGGTGCCGCCGGTGGCCTTTGACCTCCCGCTGGCCGCTGACCCCAAGCGTTCCGTCACCATCTCCCCACCCACTGCACACATTGGCCCTGCCCCAGTCCAGATGAGGCTCATCTCCTATGAGCTGCGGGAGGGACAGGTGAGCAAAGAGTGTGATTGTGTATGTGTGCGTGTGTGAGACACAATGTCTGCAACATCTACTCTGAGATCTCTCAAAAAAAGGTGAAAGACATTTAAAATGTCAGTCTGCTCACTACACCTGTGCCAACTTTTACGGCATGGCTAACCATCAATCATGCTGTGTCCAACAATGCGATTGGTTACTTTCACTGCAGGGCAAGACTTCCAGTTTCTCAACTCCTGCATCTTTATGTTACTTACTGCTGCTATACAATTCTATGGAGGAGTGATGCATCTCCTCCTGATAAACTGTGTCTGGCTAACGTGGTTGTTTCCCCTGTGGCTTTTAGTCATCATCGTAAGGTGACTGTGCTCTGCTGTATCAGCCCCTCCTTACTCAGGTCTTTACAAGGCAGGGATTATACTTTTGCATGGCCTTGAGCACGCCAGGGTCTGTGCTATGTTATTTGTTTTGTCAGAGGGTGAACATGTGACACTGGGTGGTCAACGGTGCGAGCTATACAAGTCCATACAGACTGTGACATCATGGCCTCACTACCGTATTCCTTGAGGTTTTTTGAAGACAAGCAGGTCTTCAAATAAACGAAGATAAAGATGGCAAACTGTATAATCTAGTTCCAGTCTAAATGTTGCTTTGCCTGAGTTCTCACTCACACTCTGCTCCTGTTGTGTGAAATGAGTGATGGCTGGTGGCAGTGTCTACAGGACAGGAGTGCTTGTTGCAGAACACCTCATAAAAGGCCAGTTTATCTGTGCGACTTGTCTGTGAGGCCTTGTCTGTGTACGACAGCATGTGTAGATGCATGTAATACAGCACCAGGCTGTATGCAAACAGGCTTTGGATTGGAAACCTTGGCAGCGTCTCCTTTCATTTAAAGTGTGTAAGATCCTTTAATCCATCGTGCTTTCAACCATCTCCCTCTCTCTTTTTTTCTTTCTTGCTTTCTCTCAATTTTTCTACACTTTATTCCTTTCCTTCCTTTATTACTCCCTTTCTCTTTCTCTGTCTCACTGTGTTTCTCCTCTTCTTTCTTTCTTTCTTTCTTTCTCTCTTCCTCTCAGTCTCTGCATTTCTCTCTGTACTGCATGGGTTCTCTGCCCCTCTCGTATCCATAAGGTTTCTGAATGGGGAGGGTTTATTGAGCTGGGGTATCACAGCGGAACAAAGAGCTGCCAATGCCATCCAGCTTCAGAGGCAAAGCACAGCTCCTCTTGAAGGAGCTACAAAACAAACCTTTGTAGTCATACATCCACTGTGGAACAACAGCACTTTTTTGTTGGCTTTGTGGTTTGTGTTTGTCATACTGCTCTGTTGATTGCTTTAATTATAAAGCCAACCAATTGTACCAGTTGATTTCCATTGTAACTGCTTCCAACTCTGTTTGCAACTGCTTCTGCTGTTTGTGTTGTGTATGCTTTAGGACAGTGAGGAGCTGCAGGCCATCTCTCGATCCGAAGGGGGAACCATGTCACTTTCATTGGGCCGGGCCAGACGCAGCCCCCCTTCCCCATGGCTCCTGGTCCACTACCACGGCGGAGGTTTTGTGGCTCAGACCTCCAAATCTCATGAGGTTTGTCATTTTCTCCTTATTTTATTTTATTCTCATCCACATCTCATCCTCAGTGGAGCTCAGTCTTTCTTCCTCGATGAAGAGGGATATTCTAGTGTATCCCAACCCATAGCCCTGTTGCTCTGGGTCATTGAGTGGTGTTGGTGGGGAAATTTGGTACATGATACACAGAATTTGCAAACTGACTGATAGGCGAACATTTAAAACAACATATACCAATAGTAAACTGGCAGTTAAAACGAACTGAATGGGGCACAGAAACTTCTCCACTTTCAGTTTCATTTTCCTATGCCCCATTCAGTTAGTGTTTATTATTAAGTCTATTTTGTATTTTTTTCTTACAGAAAGCATTCAGTGACCTCAAACAACAGGGCTTTTGACTGAGTCACACTGGATTTCTCCTCTAAGCGGAGTCTCAGTCTCAATCTCTACCCACTGTCTCTGTATGAGTAGGCTCCCGGGGGCTTTTTATATTTCAGGCAACAGATGTCACTTGTCAGAATATAAGGAGTGAAAATTTGTGTCTACCCGGGTGTCACAGAGCTTGTCACACATTGGAACTCAGAACTTTTTTTTTTTTTCTCCACATTTTGTGTCCATGAAGATGTATTCTGTTCTGTTGTGTGGTCCTCCGTGATGGTCTGTGTCTGTGTGTCTGTGCACATATAGTATGTGGTTATTCTATTCAACAATTTGTTCCTTGTGCAGAACTGCAAAAGGATAAATGCTCTGTGATAGCGCTTTGTTTTGGTGGAGGGACACTTGTCGCCTGAGCTATAAACTCGCCTTTACCTGGTCTCGTCATGGCCTCCAGAGTACCCCTGTGGAGGTTTCTTTTTCCTCCATCCCTGTCATCACTCCTCTGGGCTTTCTCTCATCTGTCTTGTTTTCTCCTGTCCTCCTTGCTTTCACTGTTGACACATGGGGCTTTGATGCACATTTATCTTTTCACTCACCACAGCCTGTTTCCCTCCGTCCGTCCCTCTTTTCTGCACTCATCTCTGAGGACTCCCCTGATCTTTCCATTAATGTGCCCCATGCTCCTCTCCTCTCCTTTCCTGTCCTTCTCTCTTCTCCTTCATGCTCCCTATATCTTTCTCTTTCTCTCTTTCTCTCTCTATCTGCATCCTCTCATCTTCTCTCTCTCTGTTAGTCCTTTTGTGGAGAGAGTAATTACTGTTTGTGGGCCGTGAAGTCCTGTTGCCCCCCACCCCCACCTCCCTGTGAGCCATTGATCCCATGGTGTGGAGAGAATAATTAATGCCTCAGACTTTGTCAGACTCTTGCCAACTGTTCAGGGATGCGCTGTCCCAGCCAGATCAACTTCCTCACACAAGTCGAGCTTCTGCGGCTAGCCTGTCAGCTGGCATACTACACTTCCCAACATCCCTTGCAGGGCTTATCTCCAAGAGCTGCTGTGTCTGATAGAGAAGAAAAACATGCATGAAACTTGAACAAACATTATTATCAACTGTCTCGAAATGGGCCAGTGGAGAAACAAGACCGTCCAAAATTTAACTAGACCAAGAACCGTGCAACACGATTTCAGTGTGTAAGACAAGCACGCCGAACTAGCATGCACTAACAAGAGGCACCTAAGAATTTGAATTGCTCGTCTGCACAACAACAAAAACATTTTTATTTTCATTCAAGTGCCTTTGATGTAACCCAAGGACACTGTACAATAACACAAGAATAATACATGTTGTCATGAAACAACAAGGAGACAATATGTAGGGAGACACTGTGCACTCAATAAAAGACAACACACAGTGGGGACAAAAGATTGACAGCAGGCAAAAATCAAAAATGAAATGAAAATGACAGCTCAAAAGGATGAGATTTGGGGAGCAATCAGGAGTAGGGGGGGTTGGGGTGGCAGATTGAAAAGGGAGTTTTAAGCATCTAGTTGTGGAGAGTGTATTGCATTGACATGGTGCAAGTGGGAGGGTGTTCAAGAGTTTAGGGCCAGTCGCGTTATAATGCTGTGAAGGCACCTGACCTTGAGAATTTTTTTTTTTTTTCAGTCCTCTGAAATTAATCTAAATCCACAGAGGAACTCTAGAGTGAATAAGCCCCATGCAGAGAGAAAAGTTCTCCCTTAACAGTCTCTCCTCATTACTCAGCTCCATTCAGACACAGGAAGCAGATCTTAAATGCATGCCATAAAGTCCTCTCTTTAACTGCTTTTAAAGCACTTGTTAAAGAGACTCTTTCAATGGCAGCGTGAGTATTAACCCAGCTTGAGACCACTCTCTAAATGACCTTGAACTACATCCAGTGTGTTTAAAGATACACACACTCTCTGTCAGTGAATGGCGTCTGGTGCTTGGCCCCACCTTGTGTGAACTGCCCTCTTTTTTTACTGGCCCGTCCGTTACCCACCTTCTTCTTCCTCCTCCTCCTCCTCCTCCTCCTCTTCGGTGTGTCCCTGCTCCAGTGCCTTGACCACCCCCTTGGGCCATACATCACGCAGCCATATCTACTGAGTGACACAGCCGCCGATTGGCCACGATGCTTGTCAACATGCATCACATCCTGACCACAGAATAAAACAAACAGAAGAAGGAGAAAGTGAGAGAGATGGAGAGATGAAAAGATGAGGGGAGACAAGAAAAAGAGGAAAAAATCAGTGTTGATAAGCCAGCAGAGAAAAATCCAGAATGATGGGCAAGAAAGAAAGAAAGAAAGGAGGAAAGTGAGAGAAGAGAGACAAAGTAGTTCTGGGCTGACTTATTTAGGCAGAGCTTGCCTCCTATTTTTCCCTGTCACCGAGCAGGCAGGTGCTGGAGGTGTGAGCTGGGGGTGCTATTAACACCAAGCAGGGCCTTTATTTCAGAGCAGACGCGAGGAGAGAGGAGCGGGAGCGGGAGGGGAAAGCTGTTGAAAGGGAGAGAAAAAGTGTGTCTGTCTCTGCATTGTGTGTGTCTGGCTGTCTACCTGTCTCTGTTGTGTGTGTGTGTGTGTGTGTGTGTGTGTGTGTGTGTTTGTCTCTGCTCTGTGTGTGTGTGTGTGTGTGTGTGTGTGTGTGTTTGTCTGTCTCTGCTGTGTGTGTGTGTGTGTGTGAGTGTGTGTATAAGTGCACACCAAAGAGAGATTGTTAAAATGAGGCAAGAAGGGCTAGAGAAAAGTGAGCAGGGAAAGAACTCCAAGAAGGCAAGTTCTGCTGCAGGAGTTCGCTAGATGGCGGAGGGGGAAACGACTGCCCATGATTGAAACACACTGCTGAGTGGACCGTTGAGTGCAGCATAGCAGTACCAGTGCAGTAGGCTACTACCCAGTGACTGCTATTAAAGTCCGGCAGGGACGGGAGGGAGCTCTGAGAGACTGATTCCTCCCAAGCTTTAAACAAATCACCTCGCTCGTGTAAAAAATCTTGCATTTCATCTCGCTCATGTAAAAAATCTTGTTTGATATGGATGTAAGCTGATTCTGTGAGTGTGGTGGCATGGCAAGTTCACTCTGACACCCAGGAGTGCCAGTGTGTATGTGTGTGTGTATGTGTGTGTGTGTGTGTGTGCGCGCGTGCAGGGGGGGCTGGGTGGTGATTCGGGTGAGTCACAGGCGTGCCAGGCGGCTATTTTCAAGAGGAGTGCCGACGCAAGTGACAGCTGTTTGATTGAAGGTGTGGGATTGAAGCACTGGTGACTGGTATGGGCGCCAGAATCTTTCTGTCTGAGCTCCAAGTTCCAAGTGAAAGGACCTCCAATCCCCTCTTGAAACAAACAGCCATCTTGGGAGTGTTTTTAACTGTCAATGGCTTTGTCTCAGCGTTCACTCTCTCTCTCTTTTTTTTTTCCTCCCCATTTTTCTTTGACCATCAACACCTCTTGGCTTGGTTTTCAATTTCTTTTTCTTTCTCCATTTATGACTGTCAGTGCTTTGATGCTTGCATTCTTTCTCTTTCTCTCTCACTTCTCTCTCTTTCTCTCTCTCTCTCTATCTATCTCATTGCCTCACCTCTTTCCCTTCCCCTCCTTGCTTTCATTTTTCTTCTCGTAACGACTCTGTGATTTCTCTTCCATTTGTTCTCTGCAGTCATTTTCAAAGGTATGACTCACATAGACTCTTATGTCAACCCACCTCAGAGCACTGGCACTGAATTCACCCACTATTTATTCTCTCATCCGCCCCCCCTCCCCCTCTTTCCCTCACGCTCCCCTATTCTCCCCCCTTCCAGTGACACTCTTGTTCATGCTGTTATACAATCATGTTTTTACTTTCTCACATTCTCTCTCTCTGTCAATTTTTTTTACCACTTTTTATCACTCACGTGTTTATATGCTCATCTGTGTGTGTGTGTGTGTGTGTGTGTGTGTGTGTGTGTGTGTGTGTGTGTGTGTGTGTGTGTGTGTGTGTGTGTGTTTATGTTTCTCTTGCTCCCTGTTTTCCCTGTGCTATGCAGCCCTACCTGAAGAGCTGGTCTCAGGATCTGGGTGTGCCCATCCTGTCAGTGGACTACTCACTGGCCCCCGAGGCCCCCTTCCCCCGGGCCCTGGAGGAGTGCTTCTTTGCCTACTGCTGGGCACTCAAGAACAGCCACCTCCTGGGTGAGTGTGTGACAGCACACACACACACACACACACACACACACATTGCAAATACTCATAATGTCTGGTCTAGGAATATTGCACAGAATATTTCCTTGCCCAATGAACCTCTCCTTCGTCAGAATTCGTCAAATAAAATACACTTCACCCCCACTCCTGCAGTTGTTTGGTCCTACTCCCCATCGGCTAGTTAAACTGTTTTAAATCAAAAGGTCAGCTGCAAAAAAATCAGGCCTATTGCTACTTTTACTAATTAAAATTTCAAAGGAGAGTTATAATTCTGTTGTAGGGTTTCCCTCAGTGGTACAATGACAACAAGGAATCTAATCTAATTTACTCTAATCAAGTGTAATCTTATCTGTTCTGTCAACAATTGCACCGCGCCAGTAGTCAAGCAGACATTTATTTGGCATCCAAGCTTAGACGAATAGATGACGCTCGCCCTATATGAGATTTTCTTCTTGTCCAGGTGTGCATTTGATTCAGCAGGAGCTCCCCGTTATCTGACAGTCCCCCACAAACCACTTAAGTGTGGATTCTTTATGTGAGGTTGAAGTGATCCTCTTAAGTTGGATGGAGTGGTACGTTTGCCTTCAGGCTGTCTGCTCATTCCCTCTGAGGCCTGGAGATGTCTGTGTTATTCTTTGTATTTACTCGAGTTGTGCTCTCCAGGGTAATCAAATTGACCTGATTTAGCGGCGTAATGACTTAACAGCTGAGCCTCTCTCTGACTAGATGCCTGGACAACAGAGCTGCTGTGTGTTTGTCAGAGGGAAAGAGTGTCTAGTGTTATTGGCTTAATTTGCTGTTTTTGTTTTGCTCAGTCACTCAACCTTCCACCCCTACACCACCCTCTTGCCCTCTGCCCTCCCTGTCATCCCTCGCTCACTCTATCATCCCTCCTGCTTTATTGTCTTTTCTCATCTTCTCTCTCTTTCTCTCTCTCTCTCTCTCTCTCTCTCCACATTCCTGTCGTTCTGCACTTTCTGCATCCGCATTGTTCCACAATCCCCTTTTTGCTTCTGCCCTCATTTTTCTCTCTCCTTCTCTCTCTCCCTCTCTCCCTCTCTCTCTCCCTCTCCCTCTCTCCCTCTCTCTCTCCCTCTCTCTCTCTCCTTCACTCTCTCTTTCTCCCTCCCCTCTCTGCCCTCTCCCCACCCTGCTTTCTCTCTCTCTTCCTCCATCTTTTACCCTCCTTCTTTTTCTTTCCCTCTCCCTTGCTCTCCCCCCAAATCATCATTTCCCTCTCCTGCCTGGAGGGTTGGCTTACTTGAGGCTGAGAACGTTTTTCAAGGTAATGGTGACTGGTCACATGAAGATGAAAACTGCTTATTATGAGATTGTTAATGATGTTCTGGCATTTCCCAGTGCTTGAGGGGTGGTCAGGCTGCTGCGTGATCTTGACTCAACGGACAAGCGGTAGGGAGACAGTGTGACAGAGGGGCCTCAGCGTTACGTTAGGGATAATGGCCGTCAAGGTGTCCCGATACAGGGGAGTAATGGACAAGGCAGGGGCGGAGAATGGCACAATGCCAAAGGCATTATTACCCTTTATCGGGACACCTCAGAGGCCGTTATCCCACTTATTACCGGTTGCAAGTTATTTTAAACGTGTGCACTTGCCACTTTAAGGATACTTTAAATCAAGAAATAGTGTTGTGACATCCTCAGAACTTCAATATGTTCTCATTTATTTGATCGGTAAAGCCAACGTTGGTCAAATAAGAGCAGATTGAAGTTCTGAGTGTGCCACACTTTTTCTTGATTAAAAGTAGAGTAGGAACAGTAGCCTGGACAACTGACAATCAATCAACTTGGGACTCGATTTCCAGACGGTATTATTTTGGATAAGGCAGGCACTTTACCTATAACCTTTTAATCGAGTATTAAATCTATCTCTCTCCCTCTTTCTCCCTCCTCTTTCTTTCTGTCTCTGTCTCTTTCTCTTTCTCTTGGTCTGTTTCTCTTTCTTCTACTCTCTGTTTCTCTGCAGGCTGGACAGGCGAGCGTGTGTGTCTGGCGGGGGACAGTGCAGGGGGGAACTTGTGTGTGACGGTGTCGATGCGGGCGGTGTCTCAGGGCGTGCGTCTGCCCGAGGGGCTGGTGGCAGCGTACCCAGCCACGCTGCTGACTGCCTACGCCTCGCCGTCTCGCCTCCTCACCCTCATGGACCCGCTGCTGCCCCTCAGCGTGCTCTCCCGCTGCCTCAGCGCCTATGCAGGTAACACACACACACACACACACACAAAGAATGCCTAATGTGCTCTCCTGCTGCCTCAGTGCAAATGCTGGTACAGACATTACATGAACATAACTCATAATACAAAGTATGCATACAGTGTTCACACTCACATTTTCACACACAGTATACACACACACAAACATAGGCATACAGTATGCACACACATACTTAACACACACACATCAAACATATAAAAAATGATACATCAAATACAACAATACACTCACACATGAAGAAAAACACACCCTATTCTCACACACAGGCAGTGATGCACACAAACCAGTATTCACACTTTCTGCATGAATGTTGAATTGCTGAGTCATGAGGGATGCTGTCTCTGACACAAACTCTCTCTCTCTCTCACACACACACACACACACACACACACACATTCTACATGTGCAAGCTTATCTGCATACTGACTCATCCACATGCAGATGCAGACAAATACAAGCCCGCATCCATGTCCCAGACTGCTTACCTTGTGCTGAAGAATGTCATTTTCACAGACTGGCTCTTATGACCTCATAAGTCCCGGAGATTTCTTCCATCTTTTCAGACTACCCATAAAACGGGTCTGATAATGCTGAAGGTTCTTGCTGAAGGTTCCTGCATTATGGAGCAGGCAGCCACACTGAATCAGAGAGAATCTGTTTAGTTGAGGGGGGATTAATACATGCCGCTTACTCAGTGGTTTCAAATAGGTTGCTGACTGCACATGTTCACTCTCTCTGTGCATCTGAATATTCAGTGTGACAATGTGTGTGTGTTTGTGTGTGTGTGTTTGTGTGTGTGTGTGTGTGTGTGTGTGTGTACTTGCGTGTTTGATTATGTGCATGCCTGCATCTGTGTGTATTTTCATGTCAGTGGTGAATGTTCTATTTCGTTTCTCCTGACCGCCAGAGGCGGTGCTTTCAGCACATGAATGTCCATCACACGAACGTGCAGGTCGAGTAATAATAACAACAAAGTCACTTGTGACCTGGGTGACGTCACCCCGTGACAGGGCACAAAAGGCCGGTGAACCCAGGAAATTATCTCTTTCATCTTCTCGCGTTTTGCAGGTTGCAAGTTTGCACGGAAGTTGGAATATTGGACTAGCGCCGAAAAAGTTTAGTTACCTTTGGGGTTGGGGCAGTTGGGGGTTGTTTGTTTCTGCCAGTTTGACTATTTATTTTGTCTTGTCATTGGGGTGCTCTGGCTCCAATTCATTGTTAAATCACAGATGTTCAACTGTTGCGCCAACTGCCTGGCCCCCCTCGAGCCGGACGACAGCCACCGTGAGTGCCCCTTTTGCCTGGCGATTGAACACCTAAGGCAGGGGTTAACTGACATGGCCTGTGCTGACTGCATGTGCCTGAGCGTGGCAACACGAACCGCCAGGCTGGCTCAGATGGGCCCTCAGCCAGATGCCCCCCAGGCCAGGGGGGGACAGGAAGTGGCGCTGGCTGCAGCGGCAGGGCCCAGCAAGCGCCATGGTGTTACCATTTGTAGTGTCTTCAAGGCAAAAAAGAGGCGACCAGGCAATTTGGCCCAGAAGGTCAATACGATCTCTGCTGAGCTGCAGGCGATGAAGACCCTGCTGGCCAATCTCCAGCCTCCAGCACAGAGTGCACCGGGTGGCAGTGTACTTGCGCACACCCCGACTCCCTGGCAGCCTGAATGGTTACCATCACCACCATCCCTGTCACCGGTCGTCGAAGCCCGCGGCCTAGACGTTCTCTCCATCCAGGCTTCTGAGTGCCTGGTATACGGTGAATCTGAGCCCCACAATTCCGTCTCTCAGGCTGGCACCTAGGCCACCAGCCCTAGTACAGCCCTAACAAGGCTCTGCGGCCTGATGCCCGGTGCCCCCGCGCTCAGTGCATCACTGACGACCTCACCGTTCGGGGCTACGACACATCGGCGACAGAGACAGCAAGGTGGGCTTTACTCAACATATTTCGTTGGTCTCCGCCCAATCCTTGACCTGAGGTCCCTGAACGTACATTTGAAGGTCCTGAAATTCCACATGCTGCGTACTGTGGATGTGCTCCAACACATCCAGGAGGCCAACTGGTTTACCACCATCGACCTCAAAGATGCCTACTTTCATGTACCAATTGCGCCACACCACAGGCAATTTCTGCGGTTTGCCTTCGAGGGCCAGGCGTACGAGTTCCATGTCCTGCCCTTTGGCATAGCGCTGGCCCCCCGTGTGTTCACCAGATGTGTGGCAGCGGCATTGGCACCACTTCAGAAGCGAGGCATACGTGTTCTACCGTACCTTGACGTCTGGCTCATCTGCTCTCGGTCAGAAGCACAGGCCCACACCGACAGTGCGGCTGTGCTCACGCATGTCCCAGATCAACCACAGGAAGAGCTCTCTGGTGCCCAGCCAGGAGACCGTCTTCTTAGGCATACAGCTAGAATCGCGGTTGTTGAGGGCAACCCCCTCCCAGGCCAGGATCCACAACATCCGCCAGCTGATTGCCCGCTTCAGACAGGGCAGGTCGCTCACCCTGAGGACGTTTCAGCGCCTGCTGGGCATGCTCACAGCAGCCTCCTCTCTGGTCCTGCTGGGCCTCCTGGCTGGTGAAGGTCACACACACCTGCTCTAGGCTCCTCTGTCCATGGAGGAGGAGGGCGTACCTCATGGAAGGATGGGGTGCAGTCTGGCAGTGCCGGACTGCACCCCATAACATGATGAGTATTTGCGATCAGGGGCTACTGGAGTTCACGGCAGCAGCAACAGCACATCAACGTGTTGGAGCTACAGGCTGTATTTCTCGGCCTACAGCACTTCCTCCCCCGGCAGGCATGTTCTGGTAAGGACGGACAACTCCAACACCAAGTCCCTACAGTGCTTGAAAGTGGGGCAGCAGCTGTTGCGGTGGGCCCATCAACACTTTCGGAGTCTGCGGGCTATGTACTTGCCAGGTGCTGCCAACAGGGCGGCAGATCCGGAGGAGTGGAGGCTCAACCCAGCAGTGGTACTCGCCATCTGGGAACACTTTGGCAGGGTAGAGGTGGACCTCTTTGCCTGTGAGGAATCAACACACTGCCCTCTCTGGCTCAGCCTCAGCCTCCACGGCCCCAGCCCCCTGGGCCAGGACGCGCTGGCACATGCATGGCCGAGACAACGGCTGTATGCATTCCCCCCTCTGCCACTGATCATGCCAACTCTACACAGGGTTGCAGTGGACCACCACAAGCTGCTGCTGATCGCCCCTCGGTGGCCAGGGAGAGTGTGGTTTCCGAAGTTGCTGCAGCTTCTAGACGGAGACCCCTGGTGCCTGCCGGTGAGGACAGACCTGCCGTCACAGCTGTGTGGCCAGATATGGCACCCGGATCCAGCCTGGCTGCAGCTCTGGGTTTGGCCACTGAAGGGCCGGACCCCCTTCTAGGGCTCTGTGAGCCGGCAGTGATCAACACCATTAACAGCTCTCGGGCACCTTCCATCAATGCTCTCTATGCCAACAGATGGAGAATCTTCTCCAACTGGTGCCTGACACAGGGGGAAGCGCCTGCCCCATGCCGATCATTTTACTATTCCTGCAGTCCCTGTTTGACAGGGGACTTGCACCTTCCACCATCAAGGGGTATGCAGCTCCCATCTCTGCACGCCATGCCAGTCGAAGGGAGGACAGTAGGGTCCCATCCCCTGGTGGCCCGTATCCTGAAGGGTGCTCTCCAACTGAGACCCCCCCAGTGCATCCGGGTGCCCACGTGGGATCTTCCCTTGGTGCTGCAGGCTCTCTGCGATGCATCGTTTGAACCCCTGCTGGAGGCAGACATTTCATGGCTTTCCCTGAAAACTGCCTTTCTTCTAGCCATTACATCAGCTAGGCGCGTTGGGGAATTGCACGCGCTCTCAGTCAGTGGGGACTGCATGCAGTGGCACCCAGGTGACAGTGGAGCCACACTGTGGCCTAATCCCTCTTTCCTCCCGAAGACCCTCTCTTCTGAATTTGTCAATCAACCTCTTAGCCTGGCGGCGTTCGAGCCGGATCAGGGTGTGACGTCGGAACTTTTGTGCCCAGTTCACGCCCTCAGGGTGTACGTGTCCCGCACGGAGAGTTTTCACAGAACTGATGCCCTGTTTGTTTGCCACACAGGACCGAGAAGGGGTCTGGCACTCTCCCTCCTGGGTGTCCAGCTGCACCTTCACCAGGTTTTACCGGGTTAATGTGGTTCCGCATAATCCCGTGGCAACAGTGGTGCTTCCAGGCCCGTTGCAGCAGCAGTGAGAACGGGTGGGCACTCCTCATGACTTTGTTGGTATTAGTCATCCATGTGCTGAAAGCACCGCCTCTGGCGGTCAGGAGAAACGAAATAGAACGAGGGTTATGTATATAACCATGGTTCTATGAGTTTCAGATGACCGCCAAGATTTGCCAAGAGATCATTTCCTGGGTTCACCGGCCTTTTGTGCCGGTCACAGGGTGACATCACCCAGGTCACAAGTGACTTTGTTACTCGACTTGCACGTTCGTGTGATGGACATCCATGTGCTGAAAGCACCGCCTCTGGCGGTCATCCGAAACTCATAGAACCGTGGTTATATACATAACCCTCGTTATGTTTACTGTTTGTGTGAGTATGTCTACATATTTGATGCGTGTATTGATTTTGCATGTGTGTATTTGTGTGTCTGTATGTTTCGATTTTGTGCAAGTGTCTGTCTAATATTTTATTTTTTTGGTGTGTGTGATGTATATGTGTGCATATAGGCTCTGAGCCCTATGCAGAGAAGCAGGTGGAGAAAGTGAGCACCCTGAGCATGGTGCGGAGAGATACAGCTTTGCTGCTGCGAGACTTTAAGCAGGGCGCCTCCAACTGGATACACTCCCTACTTGACCACAACAGAACCACTGCTGGTACTGATTCTTCTGTGTGTGTGTGTGTGTGTGTGTGTGTCACTATTTGTTTGTGTATCTAGCTATGTGTGTGTGTGTGTGTGTGTGTGTGTGTGTGTGTGTGTGTGTGTGTGTGTCTGTCTGTATCTCTATCTGTGTTTTTTGTGTGTGTGTGTGTGTGTGTGTGTGTGTGTCTGTCTGTCTGTCTATCTGTATGTATGTCGCTTTGATACATAGGAAAATGTGTGTACACAGACACAATTAGCTATCAACTGAATCCACTTAGTAGCTGAACTAATCTGCTGTGACATGCTTAACACTTACAAAAATAACTTATTTCAAGTCAGTGTTAATTTAATAACAAGGCAGCTGCCAACACAGATATTCTCGACAGATTGCACGAGCGTCACAAACGTTACCGCAAAGCAAGCATTGGCCTCGGCCAAGTGCTGTGCCTTCTTGATCTCTCTTTTATCGCGCACGTTGAGCCTCAACCTTCAGTCAACCTTCACAAATGACCTTGGTTTTTATACTTGCCCTGTTCCTTTCTCAGTCTCTCTCCTCCTTGCAGCTTGGTGGCGCCTGATGAGGCTCCTCAAGCGACCTTTGACCTTAGTGATGCCTTCCCAACACTCTCACACCTACGCCTCTTCCTCTGGTAGGAGGGTCTCTCTAATGCCAGTCATTCATTGAGCCCACTCACCCTGGCTGCTCCTACCTGCACTTGCTTGCCTTGCTCCTCCCTCCTGTTCCCTAACCATGAATGCTGGGGATTGGCCATCGGGGTTGTCAGTCAACTGAGAATGTCCACAGAGGATGAAGGAAAAGAAGTGGTCGAATTGACCTTGCACATGATCAAATAGAGCCTTTTTATTTGTGACCTGTAGTGAGTTTTGACAAGCAGAGTGAAGATTGATGGCATAGCTACTCTCTCTCTGATAGTGGACTATAAACAACCAATGATGTCGTCCTCCATTCTCTCTCTCTCTCTCTCTCTGTCCTCTCCAACTAATTGGAATTGGAAATCTCTTCTCCTTCGAAGTCTGGTTCAATCCCATAAATCCTCTTGTCTCAAACAAACGAGAACAACGACAAACAAAGCCTAGAGGGAGACCAGTGTATAGCGGCACTCACTGTTTGCGGAGCTTTACGTCGCTGTTAATTACCTTGACTGCGTGAGTGGCCATAGACTCATTTAACCTTGCTGATCAGATGTCACTTCGAGATTCCTAAAACTCCTTCTCTGCCTCCGCAGCATCCATGGGCAACCAAGTAAAATCTACCTCCCTTGAACCTTGCAGTCGTAAGCCTGTAGCCCAGCAAATAGACTGCTTTGAAATCTCTTCTGAAACTTGCATATTAAAGAGAACAAAGGACTAATAATATGCTCGACTGGCTCCCTACATCACACCAACAGAAATTCCAGTCTGGTAATTTACCGCTAAACGACTCCCCGCCATTTTAATTAATAAACTTCATCAGCAGAGTAATATTTTAATCCTCCCGTCTCAGTTGTCTCTGGGCCTTGATGATGAGAACCGGCACCTCGACCGGGGACAGGGTGTGTGAGAGCAGGGGTCTGGGATGGGTGGGGGTTTTGGGATGAGGTCAGGTCGAGTTTGAAATGGGCTGGTCTGTCCTGTCAGCTTTTCAAGGTGACAAAACCTTGGCGATGCCTGCCGACACTGGCCAGACAGCCAGCATGATGGCAACATCAAAGCGACTAGGAGCAGCCTCCCCACAAGCAAACACACACACAGGTGATATGTCATACTGACACCAGGATTACCAAAATGAGCCCTGATGCCTTTTGCATGGTTCGTCTCCCTCTCTCCTGACACTCCTTCAACAATTCCATCCCATACACACACACATCCCTCCACAACCCCATATCCTGCCTGCTTCCTTGGCAACAGTCTCCTGGTCAACATCCAATCTGGGTGTTGGGAGGGCATCATCTACCCCAGATCCACCCTCTGCTCTTCCTCCTCTCCTCCTCCCTCCTCCCTCTTTTTCTGTATTTAAAAAAAATTGTTACCATCAGAGCCTTGGGAATTTTCTTTGCTCTCTCTGATGTGTGTTTGTGTGTGTGTGTGTGTGCATGCGCGCGTGCACATGAGCACATGCACACAGTGGTGCCTGTGTGTGATGCCTGCACCTTTTCATCTGTGTGTGTGTGTGTGAGAGAAAGAGAGATAGAAAGAAAGAGAGAGAGAGAGAGAGTGATTGAGAGAGATATCTCTTCCACTCCTGCTGTGTACTTTCTTTCTTCCATCTGGCTGATCCCTCTCCCTCCATGCCCCTCACGGCTGCTGCCCCTGCTGGATGACTAAATGACCTTGAGCAGTGGAGATGACATTGGGCTTGTCCATGGACAGCCAAGCTGCACACAGAGACTGAGTTACAGCTTCGTTGTATTTAGGCTGCATTTCCTCCCATCACACTCACTCACACTCACTCTTTCTCTCTCTCTCTCCCTCATCTATCTATCTCTGTCTCCCCCTCTCTTGACCTGTTTATCTGTCTTCTCTTTCTGTCTATTTCTCTCTCTCTCTGCCACTCTTTACCTATTTTCATCACTCCATCTCACCATCTCTATTTCTGTTTCTGCTCTCTCTTTTTTTAGCTCATGCAGACACGGTGAGGACGAGTGTCTCAGAAGCAACCTTGACCTCTCCTCATTCGGACCCCCCTGTGCCCCCCAACCAGTCGTCTGAGTTCTCTGTGCGCAAGGAGTCCCTTAAGAGCCGCACCTGCCAGGATCTCGGCACCCACTCTCAAGTCAACTCTACCCATAATCCACCAATCCTGTCTGAGTGCATGGTAATGCCAACCCTTGGTTTGTTTGGTTATATATATATATATATATGGGCAATTCCACGCAAAACTGTCACATCCATAACGGCTACACATGCCTGCTTTACACATCCCTTGGTATGGTAAAATAAATTTGAGCATTCACTCTTCTTCACATAAACTGTCATATATATGGCATTAGGGTTTTGTGTGAATGAAAAGGTCAATTACGGAAGCAACTACAAGTATGTTTACAAGCTAAGAATCACTGTACATACAGTTTATGCAGACTTTCTGACCTTGCATAGCATAGTGATCTAGTTCAAAAAAGCAAAATGAAAAAAGCCACAAAGTAAGTTTTCTTCTGTCAGAACTTCACTGAGACTATTGGAAAGTTGGGCTTCTCATACATGACAGACAGAAGGAGGGTATCTAAACTTGTCCCACATCTGTTTGATTCCGCCGGTATGTCTCGTCATCTCTGCGGACCAGCTGCGACAGCTGGGAGTTAAATTATACAGCACACGCACACTGACAGGCATCGAAGTCCTCCTTTTTGCTGTCAGAGAAAAACACATCAATTTCTTTTCTAGAATCTGACTCTAAACCCCTTGCTTTCTCTTCTCTTCTCTGCTCCTCTTCACACCCCCCAGCCCCCACCTTCTTCCTCACAGCCTGAGGACGTAAGCTTCTTTCTGTCCAAGCCGCTGGACACCTTGGCATCCAGCGCCCTCTCCTCAGTGGCCATCCCGCCCAGCAGCGAGGATGGCACGGGGGATCCGCGTGAGTTCCCCAAAGGCTTTGAGCCTCTGCGCTCGGAGCAGCTGGCAGAGATGCCCACCCAGAGCTCGCCCATCGTCAGGAACCCCTACATGTCCCCCCTGCTGGCCCCAGATAGCATGCTCAAGGGCCTGCCTCCCATCCACATTGTGGTAAGAGGGTTGGGTTGTCATGCAATGCGACATCTCAATGTGAATGCAACATGTAGAGATTGGGAGTTCATTTAGAATTAACCTCAAGTTGTTATTAAAAATGAAATTGTCGTCCTAAGGGTGGTGTGGTATGTGTTTGGGGGAATGTGTACATTTCGGTGTGTGTGTGTGTGTGTGTGTGTGTGTGTGAGCGTGATTTTTAAAGGGTAGTCTCATGCTTACGTGAGGGATGTTTGTCCATCATTGTCTCTTGCTGTTATTCTCTTCTTCCATTACCTTCCCCCCTGTGCTGTGCGTGCCCTTCTTTCTCTCCTCATCCCTCTCTTCCTCATCTATCCATTTTCTTTGCCCTTCGTCATCACTCTCCTTGTTCACCATTTTCTTTCCCTCCCTCAAATTCCACTCTTTTCCACGGCCTCCCTTTTCTCCTGTTTCTTCTTCTCCACCCCTCTCTCTCTCTCTGAACCCTCTCTTCTCTTTCCCTTCCATTCTGTTCCTCTAGTCTTTCTCTTCTCTGCTTCTGTCCCTTTTTTCCCTCCATCTCCCTGCCTTTGGAATCCCTCTTTCTCTCTGGTCATTTCTTTGCTCGTTATTACCATATTCTTTCCGCTTTCTCTCTTTCTTTCTGTGGGCCCCAATTTTAAAGGAACAAATGTATATGTATGTGCCAAATGTTAATCATTTTCATTTCTCTCTCTCTCTCTCTCTCTCCCTCTCCCTCCCCCTCCCTCCCTGCATGTCCTCTTCTCACCTCCCTCGCTCTTCTGATGGATCAGGCTTGTGCACTTGACCCCATGCTGGACGACTCTGTGATGTTCGCCAAACGGCTGCGTGGCGCCGAGCAGCCCGTGACCATGTGCATCGTAGATGACCTACCGCACGGCTTCCTCAGCCTGTCGCAGCTGTCACGCGAGACCCGCGAAGCCACCAACGTCTGTGTGGAGCGCATCCGCGAGGTCTTCGAGGGCAAGGATGCCGCCATGGCTGTTAAAGCCCACCGCAAGCTGGTGCGCACTGACGACGGGATGGACACCCATGGTGCCGATGACGGCAGAGGCAGCGACAACCACGAAGACGCTCCGTCCCCCTTTGGCAGCGAAGTGATCGACGAGAAGGGGGAGGGCCAAACAGAGGAAGGAGCCAAAGTGGCAGAGGAGGAGGAGGGCTTAGCCGGACAGGCGGTGGCCAACAACCTCGGGGACACCAGGGAAATAGGCGCTTGAGGCAGCCAATCAGACGCCAGTTTTATTACATTTCCCAAAGAATAAAGAAATAAAAATGAAAGAGAGGGTTGAGAAAGGTCTTGGAAGAAAATGATGATGATGATGAGAGCAGTGAAGAGAAAAAGAGAGGGAAGGGATGACGAGTGCAGATGAGTGTGAACAAGCAGACAGAGGGCTACATTGCAGTCCTTACCGTAGCTCGAGGAAGGAAAAAAAAATATATATATATAAATATATAATATCTCCCTGCTGCTACCTACCATTGCACTGTCACCAGCAACAATCAATCACTCCCCTCCAAACACTCCTAACATTTCCCTACACACACACACACACCGCGTCTACACATACTCTACCTGATGCCACTTTGCCTTTGAGCTGTTTGCTGCTGGAGGTTCAAACTGTGAGCTCTTGGGAGCTGTGGAACAGAGCACTTTAGAATGTCCTTGTAACACTCTCAGGAGCCCCACTGCAGTAACCAATCACAGAAACATAGCGATGCATAGGAAGTTCCTTTGCACTGTTTTTCTCCCCCTCTTAACCGCCTAATAAAACACCTATTGTTTCAGCGAGAGAGATAGAACCCTGCTTTGATTGCTCACAAAGCTTAATCTATGTAAGTGTCATAGACTTTTTTGAAGATGCAGTTCTGGGTTAGCTGACTTGCCATGGATAGTGCACTAAATGGACAAAAGGGTTTGTCAATGCCTCAAAATGCTTTTTAAATTATATACACTAATTTTTTTTATTTTCCTAAACCTGGGCTGTCTTATTCAGAGCCACATTAATCTTTTTTTTCGAGCATGCATCCCAGGGAAGGGTATGCGATAGCCATAGCTGTTTTCCTTTTGGCTCTGCTGTTCCTTTTCCAGAATGTTCCGGTTTCACCGGCGTCGCCTCTTAACTCTGATGCCTCCTCAAAATCCCCTCTTTCCAGCTAGAAATTGCTGCAGAGTTACTGCAGTAGCGGTAATCAGTGGAGCGTAAAGTTGCCAAGCACCGTCTGTCTTTTTAGGGTCAGTGTCCACTTTGGAGCCCATGGCTGGGGAACATTAATCTCCACTATCAGACACCATTGATCACTGTCGTGTTTTCAGTCCAACAGGAGACTCTTCCTGTCCTGAAGGCAAAGAAAATGTAGATTTGTGATACTGTTGCTTTTGTTTTAGGGCTCTCTGCTTAATGATGTCACTGTGGTTTTGTTTTTTGTTTTCTGTGTTTATTGTTGTTGTTGTTGTTGTTGTTGTGCTCCTGTAAGATGGTGTGCATGTCTGTTGGTGTGATTCTAGTGTGCTGCCTCCTAGCAGTGCACTCTTGGCAGTGTTCCCTCTCATGGAGTTGCTGTTGCTGATTCATCTTTACACTAGTGATGGCAAAACCTATATGACAACAGATGCTTGATTGACAAGTGGAAGTGAGCCATCAGACTAGCTCACAAATGCACTGATACTAGAGCTTAAGCTTCGATCCTTCTCTCTCAACCCCCACCCCAACCCACACGTCCTTTTTTCTGCTTTTTGCCTCTCTCTTTTCCTCACTCTTCCTTTTCATTTCTCTCTCCCTCCCCATCTATCTGATTCTATCTCTGTCTTCTGCTCTGTAATGTCAGAGGAACTGCTGCATATTGACCCATTTCTCCTCGCCACCGCTCTCACCCAGCCCGTTGAGAAATTATTTTAAGACTTGGCCTGCAGCTCGGTGTCTGCAGTGAGCAGACGCACGCACATCACCACCACCACCACCACTACCAAGTCAAGCTGCTGGCTGGATGTGACCCGCTGTTAATGATGCTTGTCACTGCAGAATGCACAACCCAGCCAGGGGCCTTATTGCTTGCTAGAGTGGTCATAGCAGAGTGGAGAAGTTGGACTGACAGCCTAGCGCCCCCTAGAGGATGGGGTCCATCTGTGCACTTGCAGCCACTGCAACTGACCCTGTTGATGGCTAGCTAAAGCTCCCACACCCCTCTGTTTAGAGCTGATTTTCGAGCTCTCTGCACTTAACAGATACTTCTGATGAGCCATCATTTTTTCATGCGCAACTGAAGTGCACATACTGCCACCATTTCAGAGATAAGATGGGAGCTCACAGGTGGGGGTGGGGAGTGATGGCAAGCCGTCAGCGCTGACATGATCACAGTGGCGGAGTCTAAAGACACCGTTTGGCCTCCACGCAGTATTTTCAAATAGCTGACTTCACTAAAAAAGTGTTCAGTGAAGGCTGTCACTATCGGTGCCACACAGAGGCTGCTGTGCTTTTCAGAGCAGGTCAGAGCCGAGGAGTTAGACTGGGGAACGTGCTTAGACAGGCAAGCTAGTGAAACACCTTTAACTGCTGGATGTTATCTTCTCGGATATGTTGGGGGATTAAAGTCAGAACTCCGAGCATGGGGTCAGAGGAAGAGAGGTTGTATGGTCTGGAGGGAGTGTGTGTGTGTTTGGGGAGGTTATATTTACTCGGATGTCTGTGTGTGGTTTTAGGGGTGTTTAGAGTTGCTCTATCTTTCTCTCTCCAGAAACAGTGGCTCCCTTGGAGAGAGTGGAGTTTTTCTTCTTTTTCTCTGACTCACCATCTTCCGCGTCCCCGTTTCCCAGGTTGTCTGCTGTTGACACCACTTCTTTCTCTCAAACACTGCGCAATTTTTTTTTTGATCACTCCGCACTTTCATTCAGACTTTGACAGTGTACTGTGTGCGTGTGTACGTGCGTGTATACTTGTACTTGCCTGAGTGTCGCTGTGTCCCTGAATGTTGTCCTCTCTTCATTTTAACAAGTCTGTCCTTGCGTTTAGTGAAGTGATAGTAGTTGTCATGCGATTTCTGTATAATGCATGCGGTTGGATGTCAGACATAAGTGTGTGCTTATTTAAAAGTAAAAAAAAACGTCATCATTATACCTCTGTTTTTGGGCCATGTGTACCTCTCCTGTGTTCTGCTGGCCGGTAGTTGCAACTTTACCATAGGGTCTTCAGGCCCGTGACTACATGTTAAACACACTTTAGGATCTCTGCCAGGTCCCTAATGTTAAAACTAAACTAAAACTTTCTAGAGCCGTTTAGTGTTTACTCTTAGGATTCTTACCCAGTGTAAGAGCTAAGAACCAGACTCCATCCTGCTGCTTCTCAGCATTGCCCAGACTTGCTCAGTTTTGCTGCATCTAGAGTAGGTGTTTTGACAACTAACTAGAGTGTACCTAGAGTCCACATGTTTGTATGCATCAGTGCTGCATACCAGCATCAGTGCTGCAAGGTGCATCTTGCAAGTATCTCAACCACTATTGGAGCTGGTCAAATCTGGTCAAAAACACCCTTTAAGGGTGTACAACAGTGATCCTTTTTGGTGATGGCCTCCTTAAGCCTGTAGTCCTAAGGGAACCATGTGTACCACTACACATCTCCTCTTAGGACCCTTCGCTGGGAACAGTGATATGGAGGTTCTGAGTCATATTTGCTGGAGAATGATGTTAGTGTAATTAGGCTTTAGCATAATCTCAGAGCCATTTTCTGTGGTCTTGACTCCTGAAAAGGACTTCTAGACCTCTGAAATGGCCACTGCTCTTTAACGTTTTAGACAGTCCACTCCAGATTCATGGCTCAGATGTCTTGTGTCAATGTTTTTCTTGAGGTTTTGTCATATTTGTTTGTTTACTCAGTATTTAGCAATGGAGTTTCCAGTAACACGGTTCTGGAATGTAGGATAATGCAGTTTGCTTTGAGTTCTGGATGTGTTGTATTGTTACAATGCTGGATTTGAGTGGGGCTAATGTTTTAGTCTCAACCACAAGCACGCAAGCCATACTAAGAGACTGAATGCTGCATAAAATAGCCTATTTCTTTTTAATTAAAACCTGTATTATTTTATGAATTAAAATATACCACAAGTGCAACCATATGTATATGAAATAATGTATATGAAAAATTGATGAATATAAATGACCTTTCAGATAGACTACATTCTTTTTACTGCCATATTACTGCATGCCTGCAGATTATTTTAATGCAGTAAATGTGCAAGAATGATCATACATTGCAAAGTAGAGGAAATGTTTAAAAATGACTATTTTCATGAAAAAGGTATCTTGTCTATTGATTTTTATCTGAATAAACATTCTTCAGACAAATGTCAGATTGGTATGACTGAATGATTCCGAACAGGTTTCACAAATTCTCGTGGCTTTTGTGAGTCTCCATGTAGTAGTAGGTAAACTGCAATCTCTCGAGCTGAATTAAGTCGAGCCCAGTCTTGGTAGACTGTCACACTCGGAGCTGATGGGAAGCACTAAATTAAAAATAAAGTTTACCGACAACTGGCATACGCGAAGGCACAGTGTAAGAGTTACTGTTCGGCTGAGTAGTTGTTTAAAATGTTTCCCTGTATGTCGCATCCTTCTAGCGGACACGCGCGTTCTGTGCACCCCCGGGTAGGCACGGACGGGAGGGGTGTCGAGAAAAGCGCGCCCCCATCCTGAGGTATTGGGGATACATGCATGAGCAGGACACGGGAGCGCGCTCTCTGTCCCTGCTGCCCACATCTTTTACCTACCGTGTGTTTTGCTACGCACTCGACGATCGGCAAGGGTTCATCTGCGTGGGGCAGAACAGCGGCTTAAAATGGAGAAGGTGCTGGGACTGGCAATAGTGTCGAGTATTTTATGTGTCGGTTCTGTTGTTGGAAAATATGTCAGAGGAATCGTCAACACGAAAGAGGTGAGATCAAATACAAAACCTCCCATACGAAACCTACATGTTTTGCAATTCTACTGTGTGAACCATATTTATGATTTGTCCAGTATAAGCGCTTGCATAAAGTTGCTGCAGAATTTAATTAGCTATTCTTGCATAGTCTACCTGTAATGCCATCTTCATGTTCATGAGCATTTAAGTGCATCAGAAAAGCCTAATCTAGTGTTAGTGACAGTATACAAGTCGCTAATGCGTTGAAATCACCCATCGTGCCGTGTGGCACGCTTATATTTACTTACAGCAATGGGAACAGGTAAACCTTTGCTAAGACCACTTTTCATTACCTTTCCGTGAAGCCACATAGCGGCAATTCACAACTCTGCCTATGAATATACTATGGTCGACCGTCGACACCGTTACAGGTGTGCTGAAGCCAGAAACCTCTGTCGTCAACGCTCAAGTCATCATTGCTCAATCATTGTCTATGTAATCACTTACAGATCCGTTACACTTTGCCTTTACGCAGGGATAAACCATTGGCCAAAACTAAAAAAGGACAGTGTGGTCGTGGTTCCGTTCCAGAAGAGTCTTGGTGTCTGTTGTTTTAAGATGTCTTTTCATTTTTGTTAGTAGGCTACACGTGCTCAAGGGAAAGAATTTGCGATGGAATGTGTAAATTGGACTTGGCTCTGGCCAAATCCCTGGCGGAGATTCTTTGCTCTCTGCTAATTTTCCTGTCCCACTTCAATGACTGAATCCTGTCCCGTCTCCAAGTGGCTAGAACGATTGACTGCCGAAGTGTTATAAAAGGAAAAGTAGGCTGCATAATATTTTACTATGCCCAGCATGAGTCACAATTTATCCAGCTGAAAATGAAGGAAAACACCAAACTCAAACCCAAAAGCACTCCCGTCGCGCCTGTGTGGCTGCATGATTGAGCTGACAACATGATTTATGTTCATTTAGACATTTTTGCTTTCTGCTGTTGCTTTCTAGATGTATATTTGAAAGAATTTTCAACTTTTTTGCATTTGCAATATTATGACATTTGTATTGAGGTAGCCTATTTATAGGCCTATATTCTCAATGTCTGTGTGTGTGTGTGTGTGTGTGAGTGAGTGAGTATTTGAGTGGTGTGCTAAAACCCACTGCTAATCTCCCCTTGCTTGCCCTAAGGTAAGGTCATGCCCCAAGGCTCCTACCTGCTTTTCACCCATTCCAATTATGTGTGAACTGAACTGCCTCAGAGGATGCCTGTCTCTGAATCCAGTCATGGACACTGACAATCTTAAGGCTCACATTCATAGTAACACATCCACACCAAGTAAAGGGGAAAAGACTGTTACTCATCCTACAGGGACGGGAATCGAGTAGAATCGAGAATCGAATGCTTCAATTCAACGGTATCATATCCCTATGACATTATCAATTCTTCTTATCAATGCCGACATGTTTTTCAGACCATTATCGACTGGTCTTTCAGATACAGAATTGAAATGGATAACACTGCTTTACATAGTTTTCCTCATTCTAATAAGCTGCTTTTGTCACCTTAGTGGTATAGGCTATATTATTGGCCAGTGTACCGATACTGCAAACCTGTGTAGAATACCTTCTAAACAGTAAGGAATTGATAAAGAATTGGACCAACAAACAGATTCGACAACGCCATTGATGTTGATAAAATCCTATCAGTTCCCACCCTTATCGTCCTATATCCTCAGAGATGACATGACAGCTGGATTCTGGAATGCTTGCTCTCGTAGCATGGGAGTGTGTATTTGCTTTCTTACACAAGGATAAGATGTCAGAAAACAACCACAGTCCTTGTATTCTAGCTTCCCTCCTCTGTGTGTATAGCCCCATGGATCTACATGTTTGTGTGTGTGAGAGAGAGAACTGTGTGTTTAAGTGTTGCACTATTGTGTAACTTTTCTAATGAATCTTTTAGGGGCCAGTGGACCAGCGGTGACATGACTAGTTGATTGGTAATTCATTGTTAATGAGGCTTAGTGTGCAGACAGGGATACAGAAGGAGTGGGAGCCAGCTACAGAGGGAGACAGGAAGGAAGAGAGTAAAAGAGAAGGAAAGGGGAGGGGAGTGAACGAGAGCACAAGAGGGAAAGGGTGGACAATTTGCAGAACGGCCAGATACTTCATCTGGGTGTAGCAGTTGATTAATGCCATACCCACTTATTGCCTCTCTCCCTCTCCCTCTCTTTCTCTCTCTCTCCTATCTTTCTCTCTTTCTGTCTCTCTCTTTCTTACACACACGCTATCTCCCTCTTACACACTCTCTCTCTCTCCTATCATTCTCTCTTTCTGTCTCTCTCACTCTCTCTCTCTTACACACACACACACTATCTCCCCCTTGAACACACTCTCTCTCTCTCTCTCTCTCTCTCTCTCTCTCTCACACACACACACACACACACACACACACACACACACACACACAGATGCACACGTTGGCTCAATGACTCTGCATTACAATGCTGTGTCTGTAGGGACTTAGAGAGGTGATGGGGATTAGTACTGACAGGGTGCACACCTTGTTTTACACCTTCAGTACCAGAGCCCTGGGAACAGAAGCCCTGGAGCCTCAAGCTGCTGCCAGCTGATCTGGGATCTGTCCTGGTGGAAGTGAAGGAAAAGTGGGAGTGGGGAGTGTGTGTGTGTGTGATTGTGTGTGTTTGTGCGTGCGTGTGTGTGCGTGTGGGCAAATGAAGGAGGTAATATATTGAGGATGAATAGAGATGAGAGGATGGATGCAGTGGAAGGAGATGAAGGTTCTGGAGGGAGAAGAAGCTTCGAAGGAGAGGAAGATTTAGAATTGTAAATATTCAGCCAGGGCAAGAGAGATGGGTGATTTAGAACCAGCAGACAAAAACAAAAAATAAATAATAGGTCTTGGGAGGAGACATTAATATTGAGACGGGACACCTTTTTTTCTGAAATATGCCAAAGTGATCTTTTCGTGATGGCAGCGCATAATTACCATCATTCATCTTCAGGTGGGGATGTTTGCTTCATGCATCTGCCTTTGGACCGGTGCTCATAGAGTCAGCTCAACCCCGCAGGTCGGAGGGAACAAAATGAGCAGAGTGAAAGCGAGAAGGAGATCAACAGAATTAAAATGAAGGCAGACCATTATGGCCTCCAACTCCTCAGTATTACTCGGCCTCTCTCTCTCTCTCTCTCTTTTTTTTTTGCACTCAGAGTGGGGCCTCTTTCAGTTTCTATGGCAGCTGGTAAGTGAGGCATGTGGTTGTTGCGTTGCCATGACAGTAAAAAAAAGGGAACTGAGCTGTGTTGTTGTGTCGTCTGAGTAGGACATCGTGTTTATGGCTGCAGATGACCAGCTGTGTGCACACACATGCCCTCAGAACAACAGGGAGGTGGGTGATTTCTTCAAAGAAGGACCAGATAATGCTTGGGTCATATGACCATGTCTGTCACACCCCATTGGCTGCACACCTGACTCTTGTTTGGGTGACTTCAGTCAGGGGTCAGAGCTTTCTGGGGAATGGTCTGGGGGTGGTTTGGGTGGTTTTGTGGCCTATGTCTCCACGGCAACCATGGCATGTGACCCCTACTGCTCCCCACCACCCCCCACCCCCTTCCCTCTCCCCATCAGGACACTATCTTAGGGCAGGAGGAGCCAAGATGGCCACAGGGTGTACACCCCCAGGATGTTTTTCCACTCCATTGAATCCGGCGTGCTGGAGTGAATCGCCGCCCTCAGCAAGCACTCCATTGACTAATATTGTGCACGGTGCTGTACACAGAAACCATAAACAATAGCATCAGCGATATGTTGCGGCCGGACGGGACCCACTCACTATTAATGTGTTTACCCTCAGCCCCCCCCCCCCTTCTTGTTCTCTATATATCCAGCTACCCTCCCCCATGTGCTCTGCTTCTGTCTCTCCTAACCATGATGGCATCTCTAGTCTCCCCTCATGACAGAGATACCAGCTTTCTTCTCCTCTAGAGCTCAATCTCATTGTGCCTCTCGCCCCTCTTCTCTCTTTCAGGATTGGGTCTTCCTCACCCGCTTCTGCTTCCTCACCAACTTTGGCAGGTTGGATTTCAGATTCCGCTACCCCAAGGTACAATCAGATGTCACATGTCCAATAGAAACTTCCTCTTGTTTCCCCAGACATCGTCTTCGTCTAGAAATATGTGCCTTTTTTAGTTTTTTTTATTGTTGTCATCCATATAATTTGTTTCTCTTCCTTTATCTGTGTCTCTCTGTACTCTGTTTACTTCATCGTCATGCATGTCTTGTCTGTGACATTTAGAAACGGTTTTGTTCTGTCTCCCTGTAGTCTGTGCAAATATTGTCTTAGAGTCATCTTTGCTCACTTGTATATCCCGTATTTGAACATAGTTTCTCTGTGGGATTTTTAAGTCTGCTTCACCTACTCAGCTGCTTTTATTTATTAAAACCACATAGAATTGTCTCTGTAGGGAATATGCTATGTAAACAAACAGCTTGCTTTGCCTTGCATTGAATTGCCTTGCTTTGCCTATTCTTGCCTTGGCTTGCCTTGTAATGAATTACCTTGCCTTGCTTTGCCTCTCCTCGCCTTGCCTTGCCTTGTATTGTATTAGATTGCCTTGCATTGCTCCATCCTCCCTTTGTCCCCCTCCCTCTTGGCTCTGCGCCGCACCTTTCACTTGCTCTCTGGCTCCTGTGCATGCATGGTCTCTGGGCCCAGCTCCCTGACTATCTGTCAGCATCTCTCTTCAGCTTGTCAGTCTCATTGTCACACGCTCAATCCCTCTGTCCTTCAGCGGCAGTGGCTGAGTTTAAGGCTCCTTCCGGAATTAATCTCTTCCTCTCAATCTCTCTTTCTCTCTCTCGTGCTCTGTCTGTCTGACCCTCACCACCTTTCTATACCTGTCTCTCTCTATCTCTCTCTCACTCTCACTCTCTCTCTCAATCTCTGTCTGTCTGACCCTCACCACCTTTCTACACCTCTCTCTCTCTCTCTGTCTCTCTTTCTCTCTCTCTCTCTCTCTCTCACTCTCTCTCTTTCTCGCTCTCTGTCTGTCTGACCCTCACTACCTCTCTCTCTCTCTCTCTGTCTGTCTGTCTCACCCTTTCTCTCTTTCCCGTTCTCTCTTAAAGTCACGCTGCTGTCAGAACATATTGCTGTACTTTGATGACAGCTCGCAATGGCCAGCAGTGTACAAGAGGCCAGATAAGGTGAGAAAATGCCAACCACTGTGTGTGTGTGTGTGTTAGTTGAAACATAAAATGTGCCATGAATCATCTGAAGCTGGTGTCATCACATGTCATCTTGCTGTCCATGTTTATAGTCACCAAATGTGTCTAAATGCAGGACTGCTATCAGCGGGAGGCTGTGCTGCGGCCAGAGAATAACCAGGTCATCAACCTGACCACTGACTACAAATGGTCTGGCTGCGCGGTAAGACTACATCCCAATGGCAGTAGGGCCTGTGGGGAAGCTAATTGTTGAATGTCAATGCCCACACACACACACACACTCTTGAAGTCTTAACTGACATGAATCGACTTAATGTTTGGCTGATTCAAGCCAGTTAAGTCTTTGATGGTTCAGGGCAGTAGGGAGTGGGGAGGGGGGGGTGGGGGGTGGGGCATTGCGATCTAGACATAGTCTAACCTTTTAATGTATTTGTTAAACACATGCATATATGTACGTATTAATGTACGTATTAATGCATATATGTACATATTAACTAATTAATATGTTACTTATAGTTGTTTTATAGCTGTGTGTGGAGGTGATTATTTTCGTTGTGTTTATAGTGGGAGTATGTGTGCAGATAAAATGAGCAGGATGGGTGTTTATTCTTTTTGTTTGTGTGGAGGTGTATATCAAAGCTGTGGTGTGAATGCATGCAGAGCTGTTGGAGTTTTTTGTTTGTTGTTTGTGTGTGTGTGGGGGGGGATGTTCATCTTGCTTGTGTGGGTTTGCCAAGGTGTTATCTTTCTTTCAGTATGGAAAGATTGTTGGTGAGGTGACTACCCTGAGGCATGCACTGTATGGTGTCATTGTGCATTGTGTCAGTGTGCATTTTGTATGTATGTGTGTGTATTTGTGTGTGTGTGTTTGTGTGTGTGAAAGAGGGTTTGCACAGGTGTTAAGATGCTTTGGGCATTCACCTGTGCATATGTGTCTCTGAGAGAGAGAGAGAGAGAGAAAGTGTGTGTGAGTATCCTGTCCTTGTCTGTGCATGTGTGAGAATATATATGTATGTGTGAGTGAGTGTGCATGTATGTTTATGTGTGTGTGTGAGAGTGTTTGTGTGTCTCACCTTGTGTGTGTGTGTGTATGTCTCTTTCCAGGTGGAGGGGGAGGGCGATGAGGAGACTCTGAGCTGTGTGGGGGGCCGCAGTTTCCGCTCGGTCAGAGAGAGGTGGTGGTATATCGCTCTCAGCAAGTGCGGGGTAAGTGATTGTGTGTGCGTGTGTGTGTGTGTTTTGTCTGTATGTGTGCGTTCATGTGTGAATGTGTTTTGGTGAGTAAAAGCAAAAGCGAACAAACGAATGAGCATCGGCGAACATTAATCTGGAAGGGCATTACGACATTTGGAGAGGCGGCTCATGGTGCATGAAAGAGGCATGCATCTTTTAAGGGATTTTTTTGTTTTGAAAGGGTCTGGTGGAACAGGAGTTTAAAGGCATGCCGAGTAGTGTAGCGGTCTTGATTTAAATAGATGTTTTCATTGGAGGTAGAAGGCATTTACAGGCTTGTTATCTGCTTTGGCGGAACTGAATATGACCAGAATGTTTCTGGTTGAAAATGCCTTTAACCGTGTGTGTGTGTGTGTGTTGGGTATATACAAAGAAATTCATTTAAAGATATGTCTTTGCTTGTTTAAAATCCTGGGATCAAAGCTGTATTTTTCTACCACTAGTGGAAGGAAAAATTGAAAGGGAGAGTTTGCTTTAGATATCTTTCAGGGCACTTCTGCTGAGAGAGCAAACGACACACTCACTCTCACACACACATATTCAAAGTTTTCTGGGCAAGTAATGTATTGAAAGGCACATCTGCTGGTTAAGTAAGTAAGCATTTATTTATACAGCAGGTTTTCTGGCATGAATGGCCAGTCAAAGTGCTTCACATAAAGACGAAGACGAGACACCAACCAAACAAATGGTAAGGTCATGTCTATCGGATGCTGACTAAGATCCACAGAGCATAAGAGTTCCTTAACAGACCAACCTGGTGATTAGTCTGCCCATGGAGCACTGAAGCACTAATCTCAATGTCTAACAGCTTGACAAGTGTTGTGGTGAGACACTGAAAGTTTTAGCGACCGTGACTGGAGCTGTTAAGGGGCAGTGCGTTGGAGAGTGGGTAGAGGCAGAGAGGCTGATGGACAGGAGGTTAAATGGTGTTGGACTGGTGCTGAAGTTTGGTCTGTCTGTGCCATGGCCCATGGGAAAGCCTGTGCTGTCGTCTGCCAATTTCTCATTTTGTGCGCTGTCACACACACACACACACACACACACACATTCTGTCTTTTCTCTTAGTCTATTCTCTCTAACTCCTTGTGTCTCTTTTTTTGCTCTCTCTATCTTCCACACACTTCCACACAAATCCACATGCTCTCTTTCTCTGCTTACACTCTCTCTCTCTGTCTGTCTCTCTCTCACTCACTCACACACACACACACACACACACACACACAGAGGTTGGAATTTTCTCACCTTATCTGGCCTCTGGCCTTATCTGGTACACTGCTGGGCATTGTGAGCTGTCAAAGTACAGCAATATGTTCTGACATCATTCTCTCTTTGTCTGTTCTTTTTGTTTTTGGTTGCCTCTCTGGTGATCTGCCTGTCCTTCATCACTCTTGTCTCCTCACAGCACAGCATAGTACCACTTTGCACAGCAGTAAAGCACAGTAGTCACAGCACAGTACAGTCACAGTTACAGTTTAAGACAGCACAGTTACAGCATACCATGGCACAGTTACAGTATAACACAGCACAGTTACCATCACAGTTACAGTATAGATTAGCACAGCTACGGTATAAATAGCACAGTTACAGTATAAGACAGAACAGTTGCAGTCACAGTTACAGTTACAGTCACAGCACAATTACAGTATAATACAGCACAGCACTCCACAGCACAGCAATGTGGCACAGTACATTACACAACACAGCACAGTCACAGCACAATTACAGTCACAGTTACATCACAGTTGCAGCACAGTATAACACAGCACAGGTACAGCACAGTTACAGTATAACACAGCACAGTCACAGCACAATTAGTCACAGTTACAGCACAGTATAACACAGCACAGGTACAGCACAGTTACAGTATAACACAGCACAATTAGTCACAGTTACAGCCCAGTTGCAGCACAGTATAACACAGCACAGTCACAGCACAATTACAGTCACAGTTACAGCACAGTTGCTGCACAGTATAACAGCACAGGTACAGCACAGTTACAGTATAACACAGCACAGTCACAGCACAGTTACAGTATAACACAGCACAGTCACAGCACAATTAGTCACAGTTACAGCACAGTATAACACAGCACAGTCACAGCACAGTTACAGTATAACACAGCACAGGTACAGTCAGAGCACAATTATAATATAATACAGCACAGGGATATGACTGCAAGAGCTTGTCGGTTCACATTTCTGTTGTCTTTCTTTCTATCTGTCTGTCTTTCTGTCTTTGTCTTTTTTTGTTCTTTATTTCTTCCTGCCTGTAATCAGCCTGCTGGTAAATGTATCAGTATTTCAGATAAAAAAAATATACACATTTCCACCACACTTTCTCTTTCCCTCTTTGCCTGTATCCAACAACAGTGCTTGTTTTGAGGTTTTGAGGCACTCCTTTTAGCTGCAGGCAGAGGGAATGAGCTGCTCTTCTCTGCCACAGGAAATCAAAGGCCTTTTTCCCGTTCGCTCAAATCAGCTCAGCAACTGCAAACTCCCCGTGCTTTGAAGTCTTTTATATGAGATGATCTATGGTGGTAATATGGCTCTTTCTCTCTCTCTCTCTCTCTCTCTCTCTCTTCATCCCTCTTTCCATAACAATGCCTCTCTCCCTGTCTCTGTCTGTTTGCTCTTTTGTTCTCTGGTCTTTGCCTGCTGCCGTCTGCCTTTTCTGTTTGTTTTTTCATCTTGTTAATTGCTGGTGTTGGGACATTTTTCTGTGTTTCTGTCTCACTGCCTCACTCATTCTTTTTTTTTTTTTTCTATCCTTCTTGGGCTCAGGGAGAAGGACTGCAGTTGGAGTACGAGCTGAAACTCACCAACGGACAGTCCTTCTGGACTCAGCATTTCTCAGCAGATGAGTTTGGTGAGTTTGGCTCTGCTGCCGGTGGATTGGGTAATACAGTGTTCAGATTTACCCTTCAGCTTTAACTTCCAGGAAAATGTTTTCCACACCCTTCCATCTTGTTGTGGTCCACAAGTAGTACTGCCTGTGTGTAATTGAATTTAGTCATTTCTTATATGCTCAGCATCTGAAATAATAATTAAAAAGTTATCTTTTTGCCTCTTGCATAGTACCTGAGATGGTAAAGGATGTGACATTTACCTCCAGGACTATTAATAATGCTGATGTAAAATAGCAGTAGAGTAGCTCTCGGCCATGAAAAGGTTGGAAACCCCTGCTCTTTTATATTTTTTTATCTTTTTTTACTTCCCCACAGGGATTCTGGAGACAGACATCACTTTCCTGGTCATCTTCACAATGGTGTTCTCCATCTCCTGCTATTTTGCACGTGAGTGCCTCCCCTCATTGACAGTACATGAAGGATGGCGTAAAGGCCCCTGCATAATTAATGCTGGCCGACCCGAGTGTATGATAACCATCCTGATATGGATTTTATGTCACAGCATGTGATGACTTTTTGACTGTGGTAGCGTCAGTCAGTAAGTAAGTGATTAAGGTAAAGTGTGTGTCAGTCAGATTCAACAATGCTACAGTATAAATGAACAATGAATGTGTACACATGGCAAATTTGAGGAGAATCTGTAGAAAAAGAGAATCTTGCATTCGTGTGTCATCTCTCCCCTCCACTCCCACCCTGAGATTAATGGATTAAGTCGCTGGTAAAATATGAATGTGGCAGCACAGTGAATTTCAGCTCTTCGCATGAGGCGCTTTTTATCAGCAAAGACAGCTTGCTTTGTGCACATTTTAAGCCTGCAAGGCAACTATTTTTAGTTAGTACTTCAGTCATTTCTCTCTCTCGCTCTCTCTCTCTGTCCCTCTCTCTCTCTCTCTCTCTCTCTCTCCCATTATCCCTCACTGTGTCTGTATCTCTCTATCTCTTTATCATTTTCCTTTTCTTGCATTGATGATTACTATCTACAGTCTCTTGATCAGTTTCTTTTTCTTCTCATGGGTGAATTCTCTGTTTTCTCAGATAACCTAAAGGGAAGACAGCTTCTCCACACAACCTATAAGATGTTTATGACAGCGGCAGGAGTGGAGGGTAAGAGAAAGATCTAAGTCACTCCTTCACTGACACACATACACACACACACACACACACAAACACACATAGAAACACACGTGTGTGAGTGTGTGCACACATATCCACTCACTCAAGTCCTGAGCTCAAAGAGAGAGAAACACATTAATATTCAATTGAGATTGGACATGCTGTATGCATGACAGTGCCTTTCCATCAGCATCACAGCGTCCGCCTGAAACTATATTTCCTCTCCTCTCTTCTCCTCTCTGCCCTTCTCTTCTTTTTTCTAATCTCTACTCTTTTCCTCCCTTCTCCCTTCCCTTCACTTCTCTTCCCTTTTCTTTTTTTCTCTTCTTCCCCCTTCTCTTCTCTCTTTTTTTGTGGTCACTTTCTTTCTAGCCCCTAATGTAATTTATATTTATATAACCTAATGACCATGTGTGCCTGCGTGCATGTGTGTGTGTGTGTGCATGTGTGTCCCTCTCTTAGTTTTCAGCCTGCTCTTCTTCAGCATATACTGGGGCCTATATGCCAGGGATGGAGTGGGCAACGGCAGTCTGAAAATGATGGGTGAGCACATTCTCTTCATTATGCCAACTGCAGAGGGACGCATTTGCGGCATTCATTTGTACTCAGTGTGTCTTTGTGTGTGTGTGTGTGAGAGAGAGAGAGAGAAAGAGAGAGGGTGCACACTTGTGTATGAGTGTGTGTGTGTGTGTGTGTTTACATAGAACGTGTTGTAGTGTCCTTGCCTGTTGACCTGATTTTGTTTCCCAGTAGGGAGTAGCACTTTCAAATATTATAACCTACTTGCAGCCACCTCTCGATCACTCTCTGTGGACCTCTCTTTTCGCAACCCCCCCCCCCCACACACACTCTCTCTCACACACTCACTCTCTGTCTCTTCTTTTCCCTTCTTCCCATTTTCAACACCCCCCCCACCACCCACCTCAACCCTCATCCTCTCTCCAGGGAAATTATTGTTCTCTGTCAGTTTCTTGATCTTCCTGCTTATGTTGATTCTGCTGGGAAAAGGCTTCACAGTGACCAGGTAGGTTAAACATAGTGTGTGTGTGTGTGTGTGTGTGTGTGTGTGTGTGTGTGTGTGTGTGTGTGTGTGTGTTATGAGGATTTTGCAAGTCAGGCATAACCAAGGGGACTTTAATCTAGTGTCAGCAATTGAGCGACAGGCTGTGACATGTGGAACATTAGAATTAGCATTGTTAGTGGTCATTCTTGAGAGAGCTGAAACACACATATGCACACTAAATAAACAAAAACTCTCTCTCTCTCTCTCTCTCTCTCTCTCTCTCTCTCTCTCTCTCTCTCTCTCTCTCTCTCTCTCTCTCTCTCTCTCTCACACACACACACACACACACACACACACACACACACACACACACACACACACACACTCACCTTTTGCATTTAAATTGCTAATGGATGCTAATGTTTGAATACCCCAGGGCTCGCATCAGCCACAGTGGCTCTGTGAAGCTGTCCATCTACATGACTGTGTACACCATAACCTACATTATCCTCTTCATATATGAGGCAGAGGTAAGACCCCACTCAGTGTCTCCCACACATCACATCGGAGCACAGCACTCCACATAGCACCAGCGTGCTGGAGTCTATATATAACTATGTCTATATTGCACTGTACACTATCTATTGCAGGTTGTCTATGTGTTTATATTGTCTGTAAAGCTAGAATGAGATAGATAGATAGATAGATAGATACATAGATAGATAGATACAAGAACACTCACAGTGGACAAGTGCGTGATGATTTCAGATACCAGTGTGGGTAGCGGAGGTAGAGCAAATAAAACTGTGATTCTGATGCTAATGCTAATTCTGGGCACTGCCCCTGTACCTGTGCACTGTGGATAGCATTGGAATGGTTTTGCATTGTCTGTTTGCAAGATTGACATGCATACCTGCTACCAACTAAGAGATCAATTTCCTTTTGTAAATGCACACATTTCTTGGATTTATTCCTGGCTTGTTTGTTCCTAGTTTAGTCCTGTACTGGGTTATGTGCCACTGTGATGGATGAGGATGATAAAATCAATCAGTGATGGATGACAGACGAATATGGAGAAATATTGAGATTAAAAAGACTATTCAGTCAGAAAAGACTATTCAGTCAGAAACAGACTATTGTCTGGATGTTGGTACTATTGGCATTAGTCGGTAGATAGGGCAGATTATCTTGTTATATGGTGTGAATTTCTAGATTGACTGGGAGATTTTTTTTTCCTTGCCAGACTCTCTGTAGGTCTCATTAGTGTACTGGGCTTGGCCTTGTTGTTGTGAAGAGCACAACACCCACACATGTATGTACATGCGCATGTATGCCCTCCACCTCCGCCCTCTCTCTCTCTGTGTCTCTTTCTCTCTCTCTCTCTCTCTCTCTCTCTCTCTGTCTCTGTGTCTCAGACACATTTTTTGCACAATGAACAAAAATGTATTCACCCCCCCCCTTTCACACTCACTCATGCACACACACACACACACACACACACACACACACACACACACACACACACACACACACACACACACACAGCCCTGTAAATGTATACAGTTCATTTACTCACACACCCACACTCATGAATAATGTAAGGCTGGAGCATCCCTGTCTACTCAACTCTGCGGCGGTGTAATGTGACCCAGCGCGGTCTGACCCAGCCGCCTGGTGGAGCTGACAGGACAGGACAGGCAGTGACTGACCCAGTTGTCGAGCAGAGATTGGGTGGCCCACTGGGGGCTGGGGAGGACAAGTCATTGATGCCACATGCTGGCACTCCAAGCACTGGATGCAACTGGAGCTCAGACTGCTCAGTTTCCACAGGATGCTGTCTGACTGACCAGCTTTTTTGTTCAGTGTGTGTGTGTGCGAGAGAGAGAGAGAAACACAATAAGGTGGCGAGTATATCTTTGTGTGTGTATATATGTTCACACTGTGTGTTAAAGGGATTATTTGGAGTGAATAAATCCATAAACCTGTTGTTTCACATTGCCAAGTGTTGTTGGTAGGTATGACAATAACAGAATTTGGTACAACATAGACCAAATAGTGAAACAGCAGTGAGTGCCAACTGATGAGGGCAAAGACGTCCTTATATCTACCAACAGCACTCAACAACCGCAAAGAACAGAGATATGGAGTGATTGATTGCATAATTTTCCTTTGATGTGTGTGTGTGTGTGTACATGTACAAAACCAAAGAGTTTAGGGTGTCAAAGTGAAGTCACTGAGTGGAACATAAGATGCTGTATGAAAGGAGAGAGAGCACTGGGCCTAATTAGCCTCTAGGGCATCGTAGAGTGGCTTTCATGTCAGCTGACTTTCACACTCCTCAGGTGGAATTTTCTACATTGAGTGAGTGGACTATTCTGTTTCACATTAAACCAAAGAAAGATATGTTCCCAATTAGCATGAGAAATTAACTTTACAGAGATTAAAAGATTGCCCAAAACAAGTCTAATTCCACACAAGGACACTGGGTATGGTTTTGGAGATAATTATGAATAGAATGTAAAAGATTCTTCTGCTTGTTTTTATAGATTTTGTTTAAGCTGAGTTTGCACAATATACATGAATATCATGTAGCATTCTATATGGTATGGTGGCATAAAGAGGCATCCTATATGGTATAGTGGCTTGGGACTGGAACAGCATTGTGCGGTGGTTTTATAGCAAACTTTTGCTTTGGTACACTCAAGTGTAAGAAGTCAAGTCAACTCTCACTCCACATCCAATTACCAATCTAGCTTTATTCTGGGATAGGGTGAAAGGAATTGTCTTCCTTTAGTCAGTTTCAGATTGCATTTCTGATCATTCTGATGGACTGCATACATCCTTAAGCTTGTAAGCACTCAATAACGCTAGCTCTAGCGCTAGCTCAGCTCAGCAACAAAAATCAAATGTTCCTCCTTTTTCAATCACCCTCTTTTCTCTCCATTCCCTCACAGTTCTTTGACCCAGGTGAGGTTCTGTACGCATACGACAGTCCGGCCGGCTATGGTTTGATGGGCCTGCAGTTGTTGGCGTACGTGTGGTTCTGCTACGCCGTGCTGATCTCGCTCAAACACTACCCCGAGAAACAGCCCTTCTACATCCCCTTCTTCTCCGCGTACACTCTCTGGTGAGCTTCAACAAATAACATTCTCCCACAAAGACTTGAAGAGAAGACTGAAGTTAAAATGTTTAATGTACACAACTAAATGCAACAAAATTAAGTCACATGAATAGATTAGAAGTCTTTGTGTAGGACCTGTCCATGGTCTGGGATCAGAATGGCTTGATACAGCAGATCCTTCTTGATTTTAGCTGGCAGGGGCGAAGCCTACCCTCTGGTCTGATAGAAAGGGACCCAAGGGTGCCGCCTAGACAGCAGGAATAGGTATGCTAGACAGGTCATTTTATCAGGCAGGTGAAAGTGTTATTGACATAACGTCCGATTCTTCCTGCTAGAATGTTCGTTAAAGATTTTGTTTCCACTGCAGTGTGTCAAGTAGAAGTAGTAAGCTTCCTGAATTTGAAAAACAATTCTTTTAGAATCTAGACCTTCATGCACTGTAAACTCTTAACGTCAGAATTTCCAGGCTCATGAAATGCACCACCAGATTTATCCATCTTTTTTCTCCTCTGTCTTTGGGAAGAGTCAGAAGAATAGGGAGATGAACAGGAGTCAGAGGAGTTGTGCCTGTGGCACCATATTCCTGGGCCTCAGCTTTACAAAAGCTTCTGCTGAATTAGCTCATTAATGTGGAGGCAACGGGTTCAATCCATAATTAATGTTCTCAGGTCTGTTTTTTGCTTAGGGTTTTTTGGCAAGGTTTTACTCTGGCTCCAGACAGACAGACAAACAGTGAAGTGGTCTCTCAGGTTAGCTGCTCAATTTTGGCATGGCTTCTGCTGTTTCATGGCCATCTGTGTGTGTGTGTATGTTGCCTCAGGTTTTTTGCGGTGCCTGTGATGGCACTGATCGCCAATTTCGGGATCCCTCGCTGGGCTCGTGAGAAGATTGTCAATGGCATCCAGCTGGGCATCCATCTCTATGCCCACATCGTCTTCTTGGTGAGTGCTTTTTCATTAATAATGCAGCACTCTGAGTACAATGCTCCCAGGTTGTATGCTTATCACTACAGGTCTCTCCATAATTATTATATCTCCACAATGACAGTTTGGTTTCATCGATTCCTTCATGGATTTTTAGGTCTGTATGCCTGTGCATAGTGTTGTCGATCAATGTGCAGGTGTTTTTGGTGCAGTAGTTGTTTGGAACACTTCAAATGGCATGCCCCTTTTGGGAGTCTTCTGCAAATGAATATGAATGACTTTGCGCTGGATATACCTGTACATGAATCTTCTCTCCAGGCCATCACGCGGCCCTCGGCAGCCAATAAGAATTTCCCTTACCACGTGCGGACGTCCCAGATAGGCATCCTGCTCTCCAGCCCCAAGGGCACAAGTGGAGAAAGCTTTCCACACCACGCCTACGGGAACAGCACTTTCCTGGGAGACTCGCAGCCCAACTTCACGGAGCTCTTCTCCATAAATGCCGTAAGTGAGAGAGGAGCTGGGATGGGTTGGGAGTTGGGAGTGAACAAATGGGACACTGACAGATTCCTCTTTTGCTCTGTGAAAGTTTGTATATGGTGACCAAAATGGAAACAGTTTAGTCACACATTTGACATTTGTATGTGTTTGTAAAGAAATATGTTGATATATGGTATCCATATGTTGATATTAGGTATCCATATATCCATAATGACCTAAAAACAGCAACAGAGTGTGAAGAAACACTTGTTTGTCAGAGCGTGTCAGAATTGCTTACTTGTCCACCTAAGTTAGCATGCAAATCAACTAGCTTCACACCATTTTTATAATAATATCACGTTCTACCAACCGTGGCCACTGTATTAGATACAGTGAAAGTGAATGCAAAGCGTCCAAAACGAGTACAAAACCGAAAATATTCAGAAATCACACATAGCAGCTTTAAACAACCAAGTCTTTGAGCAGACTTGCTTTGTGTGCCTTGAAAAAGTTTTCCTTGAGCAGTTGTGATTCTCTCCATAGTGTGTTCAGCAGGATAAAGAGAGTTTTTCCTTGCCTCTGTTGCTCTTGGGTGCTCCATATTAATGTCTGTAAAGCACCACAAGACTGTTGTATTGTAAAATGGCACTGTGTAGAATTGAATTACATTGAATTGAATTGAATTGAATTGGACAACTTCCAGAAGACATGAGAGATAGTGAAACCATGAATATGGCTGCATTACATTACATTACATTTAGCAGACGCTTTTATCCAAAGCAACTTAGAAAGAGAGGACGAAGTGTACAGTGTTTGCAGGCAAAGAATAGAATAGATAAGTACTAGTGCAAAAAGTGACATACACAAAGGTCTAATATACAGATGTCTGATGCAGGGTAATATTGCACATTGGTTATACAAGTTATTGCACAGATTATCTTTGCTCACTACATATATTGCAGTAGAGGTTTCATCAGGCTGGAACACTTTACAACAATACACTTGAGCAGTGCAAAAAAAAAAAACAACGCAAGGGGGTTATTTAGATGAGTAGGGGTTAGTTTTGTTATGAGGGGAAACTGTCTTGGAAAAGAAGAGTCTTCGCAAGCCTCTTGAAGGTCGAGAGGGATGGCCCTACTCTTGTAGCAGCTGGTAGCTTTTTCCACCATTGAGGAACAATGAGGAACCATTTCGACCGGGATCGCCTCATGTGAGCAGAGGGCAAGGCTAAACGGTTGGTGTTGGAGGTACTCAACATTCTGCATGCACACATGCGTAACGTGTCTCTCTTGTGCTGCCCCGCAGGCCCCAATGAAGACTGTGGATGAGGCGGTGGTGCGCAAGAATCAGGAGGTGCGGCGCAACAGCGAGCAGAAGATCATCACCACCACAGCTGACCTCATATCCAACCTGACCCCGCCGCCCCCACCCGTGCCCCCGCGTATCTCGGCTCACTCACCACCCACCCTCCGGCTCTCTTCCCACTTCACAGAGTACTTCAGCATGCAAGGTGGGGCTGGCCAGGGCTCTAAAGCATAGGCTTGAGAGAGAGTGAGAGAGGTGTGACAGGTGTGAAATCATGGATAGATGAGTAGGTGTGTGTATTTGTGTGTGTTTGTGTGTGTGCGCACGAGAATCTGATGGTATGGGATGGGCTATATAGAATGTATGTTGCTTGCTTAACAGTTTTTTCAGAAAGGCCCATTTTCCATTTTTTGCGTGCACATTTTTTTTTTCTTTGCCGATGTGTCCGGAACAATAGGAAAGATGAGGATAGGAGGGAAGTGAGCTGTGGAATTGGGCGAGGAAAAGTCAGGAAGTCGACTCAACTTCAAAGTGCAAAGCTTGTTAAAGAATAAAGAAGCAATAAATAATTCAGCGGAACCAGGGAGCAACTGGGGCAAAGGCACAGGATCTGGGAGGAGCTGAAGGACTCCCATCAAAGATTCATTGGGAGAGCCAGGAGGAGAATCATTGAAGAGCCCAAATGTGTAAATAGTAAATAGCCGTGACATAGTCCTCCATGAGTATGCGAAATCTCACAGGCATAACAGTAAGGACAGGGTTGCAAATACAAAACTCTTTATCCTCTTTTGGGTTTTTATTACTTTTACATGTGGTCCAAGTTCCTTGTGGTGCTGCCGTGATTATCAAGAGATGTGTATTGCCATCGCAATAGAACTATGACTATGAAATGATTTACCTCCTTCGTCTGAAATTATTTGTAATGTTTTGGGTTTTTTTTAACATATATATATATCTATATCTATACACAGTGTTGTCAGTTGCTTTTTTGTCTGTTTACCTCTGACTTGTTATGAATATGATCAGTATGCCTAATGTGGAGTCAGCAGTGTCAGGGTTAACACTGCCACCATGTTTCAGATAGGCATGCTTTTCTTGTCTGAGCCTAATAGCTGATGGTGAGGATCTTACATCCTCCTGCTATCCAATTTTGTGTAAATTGTATAGGCTGTACATATATTTTCTATAATTTATCATGTTTCAGATGGAGGTCATGATTGTTTTTTGGTTTGTTTTGTTTTTTGGTAAATATACCAGGATTGGTTCATTTGTAACACAAATATATCTCAGCTTTTAGACGTCTAACTGAATCATGGTAACAGTATATTAGTTGACAGTATATATGTCAATCTCTGTCCGTAACACAGGAGAGCTAGAAGAAAAATGTATTTCGTGGGTTTGAAGTTGAGTGATCCATATCCCTCTGTAGCCATCATGTGATGTGGAGTCTTTATCCTTAGCTTCAGTGTAATGGCAGTTATCTGGACACAGTTCCAAAGGACCTGGGATGCAGTGCTTGTAGTTTTATAACCTTTCATTACAAACTTTCTTAATTGCATGGTGCACTTTAAAGTAACCTTGTTTCTTTCACTCATGCTTATTCATGCCAATACCACAATAATGCAATGTATTGCATTATTTCATGTGTTCAGGGTCAAGTATGTTTTATTTGTATCCGTGTTTATTTTCATATATATCTATGAATATTTTCTGATTTGTAACTTCTTTGCAAAAGTGTTCAGAACTGTATTTATGTCAACAGCATAACTTACCATGCATAGTGTTGATAGTGAACTTTAAGATATATAGGCTGGTATGTTATCTGTATAAAGACATACTTATAGAGAGGTATTATTTAACGGTTATCCAGAGAAGTCATACTTGAATCGGGCAATATGATAGTTTTTTGTTTTTTTTTCTTCCCCATGTCCCCTCATTTGTCATTCTACCCACATTAGTCCAGATTGTCTAATCCATCATCTGATGTTTGGACTACTAAAATATTTTGATTTATAACACTGATTGATACCCTGAGGGGAAACCCTATGAATGACGCACATAGAAGGATGCAGTGACCTTACAGATGTTGCCTACAATAGAAAACAGCACAGTGACATAAAGGATAGAGAGCACGTTAAAGAATGATCCTGTAAAGAGCACACAACTGTTCACAAAGACTTAAAAGACTTTTAAGTGTCAAATGGAATTTACCTGAAGCAGCTGTATGTACACTTTTTGCCAAATTAAAAGATTTGTTTTTGTTAAAAATGACTCTGTGTTTCTTCTTCCATTGTGATGATGGAGGGGGGGGTGCATCTATATTTTTATCAGGTCTGTACCAAATAAATTAATAAGAAGGAGAGGCTTGTGACTATTTCAATGAATATTGTGTTGTCTTGGACCATACAGAGACAGGACATTAACTTACGATAAACTCAACATTCAACAAAACCCAATGTTTCAGTTTAGACATGCGAGTGTCAATGGGGTCATTGTTCTTGTTTAATGGGTCAATCTTTACATTAATGATACACTGTAAATTAAACAAACAAAACAAACCAGCACAATGGTTCTTATTGTGGATGGCAGCATAGTCCTTTCAGCTTCTGTGCCTGAGCTAAACAGCAGCTCAGGGCTTACTGTTGGCTACTCAGCTGTGCCCTCTCCTCTCTGTAGCCCTTCAGTAGCTGGTTGATCAGTGTCAGGTCGTTCTCCTGTTTGACTGGGAAGAGCGGGGGGAATGGGTTGCCCTTGTACTCAAGCACAGCCATGGCGGCGCGGTCCAAGTTCTCCCTGTTGGGAAGCCGGGCCATGCGTGTGTAGCCTTTGTTCCGATTCTCAAATCTAGGTGCCAGGACCTCGAAAAGCTTTGGGAGCAAATCCTTTTCCTATGAACGTGAAAGGAAAAAACACACCAACATGATAAAACAAAATAAGCTTGAGTTGAGTTGAGTTTCTCAATGACTGATGCAAGAGCATACTTTAAAAGCGTCATGGTTTTGGTTTGACTTTGACCTAAACAATATACATACCGTGAGCCAGAAGTTGGCCATTCGCATCGCTTTTTCATCTGTATTTCCTTTCTTGGCATAGTCAATGAGCTGAGGAGATAAACACTGGGACTCAGTCACTATGTTAAACTTAATTTACCAGTCGTAGTTCACACTGCCTCAAAATGGACAGGTAACGTTACAGACCATCAATATCCTACTATCACAGCAACACACTGGTAAGATACGAATAGTTTCTGACAGCAATCTTTACTTGGGAGTCTGCGATGCACGTTAAATTTCAGTCAAACAAGAGCCACCTTGCTGAATCAGCTAACCAACCTAGGAAAACGCAAGTCTTACTTTTTCGGCGTAGAACTGGACTTCATCTGCCCGTGCCCAAGTAGTCTCTATTCTCTCATGCCGAACCAGTCCTGTCAAAATGTTCCTGAGCATGTTGATCCGAGACTCGGGTCCCAGACCCATTCTTCTGGCCACACGGCCATGGGATATCAGTGCTCGCAGGGTTAGCCGCATTTTTCAACTAGCAAATTTTACCAGGGGTTTATTGTAGTTAAGCCTGCACACCTGCTTAGCTGCAACACTCCCTCGACTATATTAATACATGAAATAGCAAAATGACGCAAGTACTGTGTAATAAAAACAGCTATAAAGTTACATGCCATACAAATGTAGCCAATGTCATAAAATGCGCAGTCTCTCCTTCTACATTGTCTGTCCGTTTGTAAAATACGTCCGACTAGATGACTGCACTCTTACCAAACGTTCCGCTCACATAGTATCTTCATTAAATGACGATGTACCATATAAGCCTCTTACCATATTTGTTTTCTTCTCTTTGTAAATAAGCCACCATGCATATCTGTCTTGTTTTCCATGTACTCTAAGACTCAAAGACTCTAAATTAAGCCCAATTCATTTTTAGTTTCACAAAACACAACTAAATGATGTCTTTGTGTTTAAGATCAATCCAATGGTAGGTGAAATCAAAGGTGAAATCAAACATGCTGCTAAAATAGGGCATTCATGCTCCATATGATAGAAAGTAATTTTGGCACATAGAATCCATAGTGGAAATGGTACACAACCCCAGAGTTATATTGCTTTGTGGACTACACACTATAATTGGCAGCTTCCATGGTGGTACTGGATACATATGGACCACTGGTTGCTTTGGCAAAATGGGCCACCACACAGGGGCAAGCCAACTTAGAAGTTTTGGGAGTGTACTGCCATCTTATAAAAACAAAACAAAACAACATTTTTTTTACAATTCCAATTATTTACTTTGAATACAGTGTAAGCATCACACATATTTCTATTTTATTTCACTAAACCAGCCTCTCCCCCCTCTCTTCTATCCTTTGCTAAGTAATAGGTGCATTCATCTTAATGTAGCTACTTATAGTGTAAGCTTAAAGCATTGCATGGTGGACTTAACACAGTGAATGTCTGCACTTCTGCAAACATGCCAGTTGGGTGGCAAGCGTAATCTCCAATGGACCTGAATAGCATTACTATTAAACTAAATCAGATTAACCAAGATAAAAAACATTTTATCATGATCTTGTTAACTGAGATGTATGTTTTAGAGGTCATTGCTGTTTGTTAGATAATAGCTTGGCTACAATCAGCTTAGTTTATAGCTTAGGTACAATCATCTGTTAACTGCCATACACATAGGACTAGCGATAAGATACTTCCGGGTGGCAGAACGTTATTGTTTACCAACATTCTAAACTCCCCTATACTGATACTGAAGGACTTACCTACCCTTCTTGCATAGTGTTCCTATGTTTCTTTTTCACGCTGGTTATATCTCTTGGAAATGGGAAGTGAGTGAATCAACCCCCCACTGACTCAATCTCAACTGAGAAAAGGTCTTGGTTAGGGAGTTGTGTGGAAAAAACACTGACAATCTAAAACTGCTGGGGAAAACAACATGGAACTGAAAATTCTTGTGGTGTGATCAGAAGGTCAAAGGAACTCTGGGTATATGACAGTCACATGATCAGTGGTATATGATCAATCACACTGCATGAATAAGTTCTGAATTAAGGCATTTTGTCCTGAGGGATTTTTTTATCTGCATTTAACTCATCCTGGATTGTGTACACACACACACACTAAGAGTAGAGTCTGATTAAAACACTATGGCATCTATGTTAGGATGTTGTTCCATCATTCTGATATTTATCTTACAAGTCAGAGATCAAAAACCTTTGCCACCCTTTAATTCCCTCACTGGTAGGTCACATACACAAGGTGAAAGCAGAAATTTTCAAACAGTTGCTGTGCCATTTTGACATACACCCACACAGTAGACACATTCAAGATTCAGTACATGTGCAAACTCATGTGTTTGTGTGTAAAAAGAGGGAACATGCAACTGTTCCAGGGGGTAGATGGCATGGTATGGCTATTATAATACTGTGTGTGTGTGTGGGGGGGTTAGCTGGTTGGAACAATAAGAGGTCCAGTTTATCACAGGACATATGACTATTCAAACACTTCACTGATTATACAACTTGGAACTTTGCTGTAATTGCTTTTGGGACTTTTTAAAGTATTATTATTGAAGGTCTACCTTCAATTTCTCTGAAGTTGGACTGTATTGGAACACTGTCAGGCATATCTACAGCCTTCTATAATAATATATAGATAACGCAATAACTTCCTTCTGAAAAAAAAAACAGCGATAGGCAGAAGGGGTGGGGTACAGAAAGGGTGGTGCCTAATTCTCTAACTTACGTAACCTTTAGCCTGCAGATGGGGCTGAGTGACTGCTTCCACAGACGCCGGTGTGACCGATCGTCTCGGAGTGCTGTGAACTCGGGATAAACAATTGCATGTCATCACGTGCAATTAATGGGCTTGCTAAAGGTGGCTAGTGGGTTGGCTACTTGGCTCAAAGCAATGCATTCTGGTTGTGTATCACGGATTTTTGCCAGATGAAAAAGTTATAGTCGGTCAAAATCGAGCGAAAATCAAGCGCAGCAGTGTTTGGAAGCCACCTCAAACTAGGTCAGTTTATTGCGGATGTGACTATGATTCGATGAAATAGTAAATCACACTTAACGATACATTTAGCCATCTTCAGTGCAGCATACAACCTGTCTTTTTGCGAACGTAGTGTTAGTTTTCATAAAATATAATACACAATTTCATCGTATGACGTCATATTGAAACTGCATTCAGAAAGGTAAATCTGAACGTGATGACGCCCAGATGTTTATTGACGTGTATCCCCAGTTAACAAGCACCCCGAAACGTCCTCTCAGACCTGATTAGGAACAGAGAGTGGTAGCAACTGTCATAATATTACCAGGATTCGTACATGAACTGAACATGGAAAATTTTCATGAAATAGCTGGCACCGGGTGACCTGAACATGGAAAATTTTCATGAAATAGCTGGCACCGGGTGACCTGCATATCGCAAAACCATCTCCTAACTTCATTTGGAGCATGCGCGTTACAGTAGAAATTCCAAACATGGGAAAACTTTTCCATTCTGTTACTGACACGGTCACATGTGAGGGGATTTTGGATCCTGGATCCTTATGACAGAATCGCGTTACAGTAGAAATTCCAAAAATGGGAAAACTTTTCCATTCTGTCACAGACACGGTCACATGTGAGGGGATTTTGGATCCTGGAAGAATCCAGGACATTTTCTGTTAACCCCTCCTCTTCCAAACGCGCGTTTTCAGCCACTGTCTTTCCTTTTTTTACGCCACTATCTTTACCTTAAGACAAACAAGCGAACCTCAGTGAATGGATTGCCAGAAGTATTGACTGTTTCTGGAGATCAATTTTAGAACTGAAATAATAAAATGAAATATAAATTATTTGAAAAATTAAAAGAAAATGTCCACTATTATTATAAAAATATCCACTGTTGGCATAGGCCTACTTGACATTTCAAATCGCTGTCTCAGATTACAGTATAAAGCTCAAAAGACCACTAGCCATTTCCTTGTTGTTAATTTTATGCAGGCCTAGACTACTTTCTGATATTTCGTATGACCAATGTTATAAATCTGCAGGAAAAAAATATATATAAAATACTAATTTCAGTTTTTGTAAATATAAACCTATTTTTCATTTAAAGTCAGTAAACAGGCTACTATCTATGTATGGGTCTAAAAACAGCCTAGACCCAGATCTTAAAGATCTTAACACCACATTCAGTAACAACAGACAACAGTGTGTCAAAAAAATAATGTTTTGATGCAAGACCAGTCTTGCTAGACCTGTTGTGGCAGGGTAGGAGTATAATGATTGTAGTCTACCAATAGCAAGCAAAACATGAAAACAAGCTTGACATAGTTTTGAATAAGTCATAAAGATAGAGTTGAGATAGTCCAGTGGTAGGCACTTAAGCCAATCTGAGGGACTCATAAAACAAAAAGGAAAGTAGAAGCCAAAAGCATAAACAACAGCAAAACAACAATGCAACAACAAAGACTGAGGTGTTTAATTATTATTATTATTATTATTGCCATTCTGTCAGTGCATTTGCCTCTTTGCACACAACTGAGCTTATACTATATTTGTTTGTTGATTTTTGGTCATGTTGCCATCACAAATTTGAATTAGTTTTTTTTAGGTTTCTGTTAAGTCAAAATGAAAACCCTATTAATTTTATTAATTTTATTAATTTCCCATACATTCCTGACTTCCTCATGGATGAGTGCAAACCTTGCATTGTTCTGTAAAATGTCCGCATAACTGTCTATATAACTTTGCCTTGGGGTAAAATCAATACCTACTTCCTCACAATCTTGAGCATTTCAAGACAATTTGAATATTAGTGTCATAGCTGTTCCCACAGGGAACAACCTGCAGCTAATGCTAAATGAATGAGGCAGAGGAAAAGGACTTTTCATTTAAGGTAATGTTTAGTAATGGTTCAACAAGTTTACAAGCTGCTTTTGCCACTGAGGGAGGCTGTCCAAGTAAAATGTTCCCAAAGGATTTTTCACCATTTCTGGGGGTCTCTGGGTGTAAGGATTCCTACAATAAATGTGTGAATTTCCTCAGAACTCCATTGCCTGCCTTCATTCCTGGTTCCTAGTTTGCCCAACATCCCACTCCCACGGAAGCTCTGAACAACCAGATGATAACGCCTCATATCATCACAATTTAGAGTGTTAATATTTACTTCTGCTTGATAGATTGTGGTGCAGGGCAGCAAATGGTTTCTTGGAAATCAGCAAGCTGACAGGAAGCGCTACCTGAGATGCCACGTCTGCAGAAGCTGCTTCAACATAAAATAGTAAAATGCAAGACACTAGAGAGAGAACTGCACACAAGGTGACAATAACCTGCAATTTAGATGGATGCAAAAGCTATAAAAATATTTTTGAAGATGCCACTGAAGATGTGTTATCATACAGTTGTATGGCAGATCAAGTGAATGATGTCCATGGAAAACACCATTAGTGAGGGAGAAAGACATGACTTTTCACTCTCCTCAACTATATATTCACTTCTATTTTTAGTGTTTTACAGTGTGTTTATTATACTGTGTGTTGTCATTCATAGTAGTCATTCAAGGCCATGACTTCAACTAGGTGTTTATCACACCTAGTTGGTCAAAATGAATCAGAAAATCTAGTGTACCCACAAGCTGTTGACAAGTGACTTGAAATGTTGCTGAGTAACCAAATCAAAATCCATTTTGGACAAGAATAGATTGCCTATGCTTCACCCTCCCACTAAGTTTTGAGAAAATGACAACAATCTGAGATTTCTGTGAAAAAACAAGCCTACTGAAAGCAAAACCAATGTAGCAGAGGTAATAAAGCATGACTTCTTAGAAATGACTGACTCATGGTATACAGATATTTACCTGATTTACAGGTCCTGCTTCTGTCGAGGTTTTGTTTCATCACCAGAGGATAATTCTGAAACTGAAACATTGTGTACAGTATAGGACAGTATATGCATATATTAACACCTATATCAGATGCTCCATACTGGAGTCTTCAAGTGCATACAGTAAGAAATAAAATGTGTTTCATAACATGAAATAAACACTTTCTGCAGTGAATAATATGATTATTTTCTACTCAAGTGTCTGTATAAGACTTTACCTAAAACAAAAGCTAAACAAAATGTCTGCCTGCTTTTTTATGGTTAAATCTCTCTAACAATATTTCCATATGTAGGATCTGGTCTTGAATATTAAGATAAAGATTGGTTTACAATACAGTTTTAGTTCAGGGTCTGTCTTAACCAGTCTCAATCTCAGACAAAAGGATTATTGTAAACCATAATAGTTGGTTCAAGCTCCAGACTTGGAAACAGACTTGTACTGTCTTCTCAGATGACAGAATCCAGCACCATTAAATTGCTGCAGTTGGTTACACAGCCAACATGCTTATGACATTTTATTAATTCTGGTACAATCATCCAGTAGACTAGAGCATACCTCTCCCTGTAGGTGTCCATTGCCACACTAATGTTACGAATAGATTGTCACTGCCAACATTTCTATAGATTGGGTGTAGTAAAGTGTTTTATTACATTTTTACTTTGTTTTTTTTATTTTCAATTCAATATGCAGTTGTAGCATTTTTAAAACAGCTGAACTGTAAAATTCTATAAAGGCAGATTCATAATATAGAGCCATGGGAGGTGTGAAATAAAGAGGGAAAAAAACTGCAAATGCAAAATAAATGCCATTAAACAGTCACCTGCCTCTATTCCAACCCCACACCACCAAGCCTCACTAACTTACATCCTCACATGGGTAAACAGAAAGCCAGATTATTGGTACTTTTCCAGCGCACAAAATCTCCTCCTTTCAAAATACCCAACCCTCCCTTTTGTCTGCTGGCTTCTCATGTTTGCAAACTTCAGCCATGTGGCTATTTAAAGTTTAAAGTGAAACTAGAATCTCAGAAGTCTTTGGATCTGACTTGATCTCAGATGACTTGTATTATACAAACACTGAATAATAAGAAGGAACCATGGGCAATGGTAAGAACTTATTCTTTTGATTCACTGCAAATAACAAATTTGAAGTTATACAGTGATGGTAACAAGTAAGGTTTTGTATGTGAGTTTGTTTAACCAGAAGTTAATCCATTCTAATACTGTTTAGAGAGTCAGACAGATAACTACTGCCTAACCTTATAGCCCCCTAACCTTGTATGTGTTAAGGCTTTTAAAAGCCTTTTATTCTGCAAAGCTTGCTTTCTCTGTCCCTTAGAATGTGCATCAGGTGTAGGTGTCAAGTCATCAGGTGTAGCGGTTGATCAATCTATGTCCCAGATGATGCTATTGCAATAACATTCAATAAATACATTTATTAAATTTACAATTTCAATTGACTTGAGGCATGCTCTTTTAAATGATTAACTCTCTTAATCTTTTTTTCTGGTTGGCTTTTTTAACCAAACCCTGTTCTGGGAAACAGAAAGTTCTTTGTTTTGAATTGGAGTAACAAAATATATGACAAAATCATATGACAACAACATCAGAACAGAGACACATCAGCAGAGAGAGTAGTCCTGGATCAGTATTCACAGATAAGGTCCCTGAACATGTGATCTTGTCAACATAATAGTGAATGGAATGTCAAGAAGGAGCTATTCAGACAACATGTCTGACAATGTCTCCATCTCTGGGCACAACAGCTGCTTTGACAGGGAAAGGTCAACACACCTGATGTCATTACAACCAAAACCAAAGTCATTCAGTTTGGACAATACCTTTGTTTGCTTTTGATCAATATGCAACCAAATTCTCTTTTCTCATCTCCCTTATCATGTCTTTTTATTATTATTCTAAATTTTTTTCTCATCAAGTAGCATGGACCAAGTGCGGACCTACTTGCCATGATCCCCTGACCTTTCACCCTGGGGCCATAGGCGAGAAGATCACCCTCAGCCATGGGAACTGCAGGGCCTCTAGAAAACTGGAGACCTTCAAGGATGGCCTGGTGTTCAGCAGTCGCCCAGTGAAGATAAGGGAGAAGGTGGAATTTCGAGTGGAGCGCAGCCTTGTAGCCTGGGCGGGTGCTGTGCGGGTGGGCTTCACTAATGTGCCCCCTACCAGCGGACCTCTTCTGCCCTTAGCCATACCCTACCTCACAGACCTGCATGGATACTGGGCCCGGCCAGTGCCTCATGAGTACTGCCTGCCTGGCACCACGGTCTCTTTCTGGATGGACCCAACTGGCAATTTGTGTTTCAAGACATCCACTGGAATTTTAGATTGCCAGCAGACTGATCTGGACCTCACTCTGCCCCTGTGGGCCATTATTGATGTCTATGGACAGTCAACCACAGTGTGTTTACTCAGTAAGTTTGTGAATGGTGTATATCGATGCCATTTCTTCATCATAGACCAACTAAACCTAGTGCCTCTTGCGGTCATTGATCCTGGTTATGTCTCTACTTTCTAGGAACTGTAAGGAGAAACTCTAGCCCCATACCTCCCAGCACATTTAAATGTGGGTATGAAGACACTCCACCTCAGTTAAAGAAAAAGATTAAGAAGCGTGATGCAGTGTTAAAACAGTGTCAACAGGACCAAGGCAACAATAACAAACGTCAGATATCAGGTCAGTATCAAACTGTTCAGCAGGCAACGACTTATATTCTTTTTACTGTATGCAAACTGTGAGTGAGACATTGGTCTAACACCTTTCCTGTCACATTCCAGAGTGCAGCCAAGCTGAGTGTTCGGTGTGTCTGGTCCATGAGGCTTGTCTGACCCTCCGTTGTGGACATCGGTGCTTGTGCCTCCCCTGTGCTAACAGGGTCATCACAGAGTTTGGCACATGCCCTCTATGTCGACAGAGTATCTAGAAGTTTCTGTGCGGCAGATGTGGAGCTGCCAATGGTGCACATAGACTAATATAGACATTGGTTTCAGGCTGGATGTTACTGCAAATGGAAAACTGAACTGTTTCTTTGAACTGTGAACTTTATACCATAGTGTTGTATATATATATATATATATCTGTGTGTGTGTGTGTGTCTGTCTGTGTGTGTGTGTGTGTGTGTGTGTGTGTATGTATAAAATGTATTTATAATAAATTTGTGATAAAGAATATACAGTATACTGGTCCTTGATTATGATTTATTGAATCGTGTTCTATGCTGTTGTATATTCCCTGATATGACTGAGACCGCATTTCATTCTATATTCTATTCTATATTCATTCTATACTGCTATATTGTTACTTTGTAACCATTCAGCTGAAGGAAATATAATTCTTGGCGGAGGAATTGATGTTTGCTTCACGCCTAACAACACCTCTCAGCTACGCTATATTCACGGTATAGAATGGCCTCTCAGGGCTTATTGCTTAAACATGTAACTACAGCATGTTTATGTAAATATTTTATGTACACTTGTCACATCACAAAACATATCCACTGAGTTATGGTTGAGAGAGAGAGAGAGAGAGAGACAGAGAGAGAGAGTGACAGTGATAAACAGTGTCTATCTCAGAGCAAACTTCAAAATTCAGTTTAAACAGGCTCAAGAGTAGCTGTGTGCAAAGTCCACTAATCCACTATATCCTGTGGAGTACAGATACTGTAACCTCATCAACAAATCTATATTTAAACTCCTCACACTGTTCAGGTCAATTTGTCTGATACCCTGGTTAGATTCCCATGTGGCTGTGAGACCACAGTCACTGACAGATTACCCTTACATAAATTACATGCACCCAGTGATGCACAAGACAAATGTATGGGTGGTGTACCTTCGGGTGGTGTCACAGGTCACAAAGACTGCTTTGGGATTTTTTATTATAATTTGTGTTTGTTTTTGCTGGGGAAGATTCATGGTACTGAAATGACATGATGATGATGCATAAGGGGAATGAATGGCATTGAATGGCACATGGATTCTCTCATTGATGATACATGACGCCCCACTTAACACAGGTCAATAATAGCTGCATTCTCAGAAGTGCGTGTAGAGTCTTTTCTTGTCCCAACACAGAAGGAAGGTTGAGAAACAAAAAATTCCTTATGGTGCTATCAAAGACTTTAAATGGAAATGGAAAACAGATTTGTATCCATACCAGTGTTCAAAACCACTCTGACATTTACCTTCCTGTCACTCATGCCCTAAAGTGAACCGGCATGATCATGACCATTATCAAGTGCAGCTGAGAGAGTTAATATTAACTTTTATATGATATTAACTGAGTTTTATTGCCATCCAGAAGGGCTTGGGGATGATTTCGAGGAAACCATGTGCTATTTGTTCTACCTTCAAAACTTACCTTTACCTTCAACCCTGTGTTTACTCCCCTGAAATAAAATGGCAACTTCAGTCTATTGTGTATTGCCAGTGCCAGATCCATTTGCATTTATAACTGCAATGCTAAGTCAGAATAAAACAGAATGACTGTATTGGCACACATAGTGCACATGCCTAGATAAGTGCCCATTTTTTTCTTGTCCCAACACAGAAGGAAGGTTGAGAAACAAAAAAATCCTTATGGTACTATCAAAATGGTACTAGCAAAAATTGGATGTTGGGTTGGATGTTGGAAGTAGGGGGTTTTCAATGGAAAGCAGGCTTGTATCCATACCAGAGGGCCACAACTAGCTGTAATTGTAACTGACTCAATAAAATTGATGTTGCTTTCCTCCAAGGCTATGTTTTACAATGCATTTACAACAGCTAGGCAACAACAAGTCAAAATGAAACAGAAAGACTATTCTTTATGGTGCTTTCAAAGACTTTAAAAAAGTGGGTTGGATGTTGGAAGTAGGGGGTTTTCAATGGAAAGCAGGCTTGTATCCATACCATTGTATCCATACGAAACCACTCTGACATTGCTGAAACACATATAATATTAGATTTGATGTAACACCATAGGCCACACAACATTTTATTCTCTTTCTTATTTCATGGTGGGCCATGAGCAAAGAGCAGAGGGCCATAACTAGCTGTAATTGTAACTGACTCAATAAAATTGATGTTGCTTTCCTCCAAGGCTATGTTTTACAATGCATTTACAACAGCTAGGCAACAACAAGTCAAAATGAAACAGAAAGACCATTTTATCAGTTGGCTTTTGTCTTGTGTGCCTAGCAGAGTAGTGCTTATGAAGCAGGGCAGACAATTTAAATGGATGCATAAGGGGAATGAATGGCATTGAGCCTGTGCACAGTGATGCAAGCAAACACATTTCACAAACTCAGGCATCACATGCACTGATTCACCTGTCTTTCAGGGTGATGGTGGCATAGTGGTTAAAGAACCTGGCTAGCTTTCTAGTAGTCTGGAAGTTGTGGGTTTGAATCTCAGCTGCCTGCATTGTGTACTTAACCCCACAGTCTCTCTAGGGGAGACTGTAACTGATACTTGACAAGTCGCTTTGGATAAAAGCGTCGGCTAAATGCATATATGTAATGCTTCAGAACCCTTATTTGAAAAAAAAAAAATAATGGAGAATATCACTTTTGGTTGCTTTTGGTCATTCAACGCTTATGTGTATGCCTTAACCGGCACATTTGCACAACAAGGTTTTACATTTTCGGTTTTCATTGCAGCCTATTATTTACGTTTTTTTCAGCTATGACATGGGGTGCTGCAATTTATGCTGCACCCTACCTTCCCTTTAATGAAACGTTGTGTTATTTTGATAGGCCTATGCTATTTGCATCATTATTTTATCCAACAAATGTCATCCACCATTCGGTACAGCTGACATGTGCATTCGTGTTTGTGTGTGTGTGTGTATGTGTGACTGTTAGTCAAAATGAAACAGAAACACTTTTTATCATTTGTTTATCTTTTGTCTTGTATGGGCAGAAAGGGCAGAAAGTTTACATTAATACATTATGGGAATGAATGACATTAAACCTGTGCACAATGAGGCAAGCAAATAATTTCACAAACCGAGGCGTCACATACATCCACCATTCGGTACAGCTGACATGTGCATTCGTGTGTGTGTGTGTGTGTGTATGCGTGACTGTTAGTCAAAATGAAACAGAAACACTTTTTATCATTTGTTTATCTTTTGTCTTGTATGGGCAGAAAGGGCAGAAAGTTTACATTAATACATTATGGGAATGAATGACATTAAACCTGTGCACAATGAGGCAAGCAAATAATTTCACAAACCGAGGCGTCACATACACCCAGATGAAAAGAGATGAAAGATAAAAATGAAAGGAACTCATTGATTGATGTACCTAAGTCATTTTTATGCATTGGTTTCATTATGAGAGGAGCCAAACTAAACGTTGCTTCTATTATCTGCCAAGTGAATGGTAATCTAAATAAATGAATGATAACAGGAGTCATGCAATGTCTCCATGTCAATATCCCCATTACCTTGAGCAGTCTGTATTATGTATTAGGTTTAGAACAGTCCTAAGATATTTCCTTATGACAATAATGTAGTGTCAAAACTTTTTTTTTTATCTCGATTTTCATTATTTTTTTAAAAAAATCACTTTTGGTTGCTTTACGTGACACACAACAGTGATTTCATTGCTACGTTGACTTCATTTTTGTGATCACAATCCCTGACCCTGACTCAGATTGCATCCTAACAATAACTAATGGTTAACGTGGTGGCTGAGTACCTTACTGTTGGAGTAGGACCAGCTTGACACCTCCTGACCTCATTGCATGGATATTCTTAAAAGCAAGATATCCTGACTGTGTGTGAGGGTTTGACTACTGTTTTTCCTGGGTTGTTTTCATTATTTTGTTTTATTAAGTGTTTCAGAACACTAAAAATTCTTTATGGTGCTTTCAAAGACTTTAAAAAAGTGGGTTGGATGTTGGAAGTAGGGGGTTTTCAATGGAAAGCAGGCTTGTATCCATACCATTGTATCCATACGAAACCACTCTGACATTGCTGAAACACATATAATATTAGATTTGATGTAACACCATAGGCCACACAACATTTTATTCTCTTTCTTATTTCATGGTGGGCCATGAGCAAAGAGCAGAGGGCCATAACTAGCTGTAATTGTAACTGACTCAATAAAATTGATGTTGCTTTCCTCCAAGGCTATGTTTTACAATGCATTTACAACAGCTAGGCAACAACAAGTCAAAATGAAACAGAAAGACCATTTTATCAGTTGGCTTTTGTCTTGTGTGCCTAGCAGAGTAGTGCTTATGAAGCAGGGCAGACAATTTAAATAGATGCATAAGGGGAATGAATGGCATTGAGCCTGTGCACAGTGATGCAAGCAAACACATTTCACAAACTCAGACATTCACTGATTCACCTGTCTTTCAGGGTGTTGGTGGCATAGTGGTTTAGGAACCTGCCTAGCTTTTTTGTAGTCTGTGGGTTCGAATCTCAACTGCCACCATTCTGCATTGTGTACTTAACCCCAAGTTGCTCTAGGGGAGACTGCCCCTGATGTAACTGATACTTGACAAGTCGCTTTGGATAAAAGCATCTGCTAAATGCAGTATGTATGTAATGCATGTAATGTAAATGTAATGTTTCCGATCTTCCCATCCCAAGGTGCCTCACTCACACAGTACACATTTGTGCTTCTCCCCGATAAGGAAATTAAGTTCTCTCACAGAAACTCAACAGTTGGAATGCCTATAATGGGGTGAAAGCAATCCCACTTTTAAGTATTGGATTGGTAGCTGCTCAGTGCACCTGTTGCTGGAGTATAAACTGCTCCAGGAGCTGGGCATAATCATTAGGTGGGATCCTGTACATTAAACACGCTGTTGGATGATGATATTCCAGCCTCATTGCATGGATATTCTTAAAAGCAAGATATCCTGACTGTGTGTGAGGGGTTAACTACTGTTTTCCCCGGGTTTTTTTCGTTATTTTGTTTTATTAAGTGTTTCAGAACACTTACATGCAAGCCCATGCAAGCCAACCCTTTGCTTGGGATCTACCCTCTCCAACCCCGACCAGCAGCCTGATGTTGTGTGCACTGTGTCAGAGTCTGGATATGGAAACAGCTACTAGAAGAGTATTCAGAGAAGACAAATATTTGCCAAGGCCAACAGTCCTATATGACAAACCATAGTGAAACTTCCTCCTGAAAACACACCTCATGAGAAAGTAGTAAAGCTCTAAAATTAAATCACTTATTTAAAGTAGGTCAGTATTTAATTGCTGGATCTGTGGGTCCTAACTGGCATAAGGTCTCTTGGAACCCTCACAACAAACCACCACAGGACACAGGACTAATATTGCAAAAAATAGTACATGATGCTTTGATTGACAACAATTTAATATTGACATTAATTAAAGTTAAAAGAACCACCTCTAGGCATATGACACTACTCTTGATTTTAAGTGTCTGTGCACAAGTTGCAAAACATTGGTGTGATCAATAAACTGAAATGAATTTGGATTTACAGGTATAATCTACTGAATTTTGTGGCATTTGTGAGAACTTGTACGGATATCTCACCTGTATGAAATGAAATAGAGAGAATTAGAAATGCACTCAGAGAATGCAAACACGTGTCCACAAAAACATGCCCTATTTCATATTGTTAACTGAATGAAACTGAATTCACTGTCATTTAGATTGACTACAATGCAGTATTTGTGGCAATTGAGTAATTCTAGTACAGACATCCAACAGAGAATAACAGTTAAGTACACCCAACCACAATTTCAAAAGCAATTGTACTGACTAAATAAAGAAAAAAGATCATTAAAAGTATGCAGATATGGGTAATACCAGCTTCACAGGGTTGAGGTCCTGTCATGTGTTGGCTCTACCTGTTCAATGCAAGTAATTCCACAAAATTGTGCTATTGTGTTATGAGAATCGACTGGTTCAGTAGATGTTTGAAATTTATGTGGGTAAGACTTTTATTCTGTGGAACTAGGGTACCCATCTCTGAAATTCTGTCATGATTTGCAGTGGGCATAAATTCATTACATTTTAACTAAGACCACTCGTCTTGACCCTTTCAAAAAATACCTATTTTCACAAAATATGTACCTTTTCTGTGAAAACAGGATTTACCTCATCATATAATTCTGGAGGGCAAAGAGACAAAACAAAATCTAAATAAGGAGACAAAATAAATCAATAAATAACAACTGAACAAGCACATGAACAACCATTTTCACATGACCAAAGATCAGCAGTCAATGGCCTACGTCTGAGTAGTTTTCCAACGACCAGTCTCCTCCTCTCAGCCCCTCCTACTTCCTCTTTGTCTGCCTCTCCCACAATGAGTGATGTTTACAAATCCTCCAAGCACGTGCAAGCCTGCATGTAAAAGGTCTGTCCACAAGGGTTTATTCAGATATTCAAACAGACAACTTAACAGATAACGAGACAACTATTCTTCATTTATGATTTAACTGCAGACCATTTGAAAGATTTGATAGAAACTACTGAAGACAAAATGACAACAAAAGGTAAGAATCTCCATATAATTTTTTAAACTCTCTTTTTCTTTAATTGCAAATAAAAAAGTGCAATTGCAGTATTACTAATATGCACAATGGCTCTATTTTTTCGAAAGCACCAACACAGATTATCTTGCTTTGGGGCTCTAGTACATTCTAGTGCCTTAATCATACCGGCTATGGCTATATCGTAATTGGATGTTTGTGGAAGTTTCCTCTGCCTCAATGGCAGAAACATTGTCCGATTGTGAAAGAGCCATACACATGGTAGTCATCAAAAGTGTCAGATTAATAGTGACTGGATTTCCTGGGAAATACTATTGCAATGAGCTATGCAAAGCCTTATTTTTGTAACGCTTCAGTTCTCTTTCAGTGTGACTAGTTTTGTAACAAAAAAATTGTTTGGTGGGAAACATAAAACAATTCCTTGTATTTTGAGTTGGTGTAAATTCATTTCAAATTCAAGCCTATCAAACTGAATAGTTGAAAATATGATTTAAGAGAAAGAATTATCAATGTGACAGCATGCTCAGATATATTGAAGTTACACTATCACATGTAACTCCAGTCAGGATTGCATGTAACTCCAACAGGGTGTTTACTATGGTGTCAGACAACAGACAACTGTTTAGGCAAGGCAGAGGTGCATAAAGTAGCCTACCAATGGACCAAAACATCTTCTTTACCCTTTTACCTCCATCTCCTTTATACTTTTTCCTCTCAGTTGATAGAGAATTGCCTGTGTGCATGCCTTTCATCTCCTGTCTGATTTAAAAAATGTTTTTATTTTTCACAATGATCAGTACATACTTTTTCTCTGGTGTATTTCATTTTATATTTTTCTCATTAAGTAGCATTGGCCAAGCACAATCAGACCTGTGGGTTGGCCTGCCTGGGTCCCCTGACCTTCCACCCTGGGGCCGTAGGCAAGAAGATCACCCTCAGCCATGGGAACTGCAGGGCCTCCAGAGACCTGGAGACCTTCAAGGATGGCCTGGTGTTCAGTAGTCGCCCGGTGAAGATAAAGGAGAAGGTGCTGTTTCGAGTGGAGCGCTGCCTTCAGACTTGGGAAGGCGCTGTACGGGTGGGCTTCACCAATGTGTGCCCGACCAATGGAGTCCTTCCGCCCATGGCCATGCCTGACCTCACAGATTTTCCTGGATACTGGGCTATGCTAGTGCCTCATGAGTACTGCTGGCCTGGCACAATGGCCTCTTTCTGGATTGACAAAACTGGACAGCTGTGTCTCAAGACATCCAGTGGAACACGTAGCTGTGAACAGACTGATTTGAACCTCAATCAGCCCCTGTGGGCCATTATTGATGTCTATGGACAGTCAACCACTGTGCTTCTACTTGGTGAGGTCACAGACAGTTTACATTGAATTTCTAATGACTTTCTATTTTCATAGACTTACTGTCATTGACTAATCATATAGTTCTGTTCTTTTTCAGGCTCTGTAAAGAGAACCAGTTTGTTTACTAAAACATCCTGCCAAATTCCTGAGAGCACATTGGAATGTGGCTACGAAAACACCCCACCTAAATTACAGGAAAAGATAGAGATGTGTAAAAAACAGTGTCAAGAGGACCGAAGCAACGATAACAACCCTCAGACAACAGGTTATTATTATATAATTATTCAGCATAAAGAACCTTTGAAGAAAAACAAATATTTAATCTCTAATGGCAGGGAGTTGTCTTGCTTTTAAAGTCTGCAAACCATGAAACAGGTATTGTTCTAACACTTTTCCTCTTTATCACGTTCCAGAGAGCAGCCAGGAGGATATGTGCTCAGTGTGTCTGTTCCGTGAGGCTTGTCTGGCTCCCCGCTGTGGACATCGCTGCCTGTGTCTTCCCTGTGCTAACAGGGTGTTTCCAGAGTTTGGCCTATGTCCTATATGTCGACAGCGTATGTAGAGGTGCACACAGGCTGATAAGGACATTTTCTTTTTTACATTCATTTGGGAGACACTACAAACACACCTGCGCTCTACCTCAAGCAGTACTTTTTTTATTATTACACTGATCATCTTGTATAGTACACTAATAATTATCACATTGTTGTGTTCCAAAGTATTTCCTTGTGTTTGATCAATGTCATGAATGAAAGTTTACTATATATGTACATACAAATATACATGTTAAAAAATTTCATGTGGCACTTGTTGATATTTAAGATTATATCTGTTAATAGAAGAATATCAGGAATATCAGGTAAACATTGATTGAACAATGAACTTGACTACTGTGTAGATGGAGAAAAAAAATTTAATGTCTACTGCGTAGACACACAATGTCTTGTATTTTTGCTATATTGCTATGTGAGCAGTACATTCATAAAACCTGAATGAACATACACATTTGGTTATGTTTTTTCATTTGTGTGTGCGTGTGTGTGTGTGTGTGTGTGTGTGTGTGTGTGCGTGTTTCATAGAGTGACAGAGAGAGGGAGAGAACACAAAGAGAAATTGATTGTTAAGAAGTTATAGATAAATGTAATGTGAAGCCATGAGCACTGTTCTACAAATGGACCACAGTCCATCACGTCAGAATAGACTGTGGTACAAAATGGACCACAGTCCATCATGTCAGAACAGCTCATGATTAACAACATGGGATTTAAAAGGCCTCTGTTTAAGGTTTTCAGATTTTTTTGCCTCGGAGGCCATTCACGCATTATTATGAAGATGTCAGGAAAATGCAAAATGACAAAGTAGAGATTTTTATAACATTTCTTAAATATTAGCTATATTGTTTATAAACAAGACTGTTATACAGAAAAAGCTATAGTACTAAATAGTACTAAAATAGTACAAAAACAAAGAGCACTTCAAGAGCATATACAAAATATACTTTCTTTACACTTTAATGCTCCAGATACTTTAAATGCACTACAAACATTAAAGTGCACCTTTTTCCCACTTGATTGGGTACAAACCTGTAGGCTATCCAACCTCGTGCAAACAACAGCATTCTCACAAACCCATAATGTCAATATACGAATATGACTGAATCATAACATTTCAAATCAAAGGCAAGTGGGTAACAGGTGGACAAACAATAACTTGCTTCCAGCCACATTACACTAATCAAAATTTTTTGGAGGTATGCTGCCACCTATTGACAATATGAAAGACTTTCCAAGTGACATCATTGGGATCAACTGAAACGTGACAAAACCATCAGGATTTACGGACTGGGGTAGCACACCTTGCCAAAAACCCTATGAGACTTACTGCCCTCAAATGGTACCAGTGGCCTGGTAAAAAGTCATGGGCCAGGATATCTGACACTGAATATTTTTCACATCTGAAAATATGCTCAAAATGCTACTTCCCATGAATACTTGTATTCTCTACATTGTCATCAGCATGTATCATCTGTAAAATGATGATTTCATGATTTTGTTAGATTTAATATCAACTAAGTTAATATTCAACAGTTCAGCAAACAGTTCTATAAACTCTCATGGATATTTTGTCAACATGCACATGAAAAAGTATTTGTTGGGGAAAAGGTCTTGAGGTCTTGCACTTAAGTTAACAAACCTGTCTTCCAGTGTAGGCCTAGACTAGGTCAAAACCAAGTATATTTTACTTTCAATTCTGAGACTGAACTGCAAAGTGCTTCACATTGTACACCTCACATTCACCTATTCACACACCGGTAGCGGATGTTGCATGGAAATGGCAACCCGCCACTGGGAGCATTTTGGGGTTCAGTATCTTGCTCAAGGACACTTTGATGGGGTCAGGCAGAGTGGGGCTTGAACCTGCAACCCTCCGGCTGGCGAACGGTACCTCTACCACCTGTGCCACCATCTGCATCACTATCTGCTCTCATATCACATAATACATACCTAAGGCAATATGCTATCAAAAAATGTAAGTGCCCAGACCTGTGTGTTTGTGGGTGTGGTGGAGTGTACACTAAATAATTAAGGCACAATAATTGGGGTGTCTGATTGGTCGTAAGGGTTATAAGGGCTAACCCTAGTATAAATGTCTGGGTAGAAGGTTCTGGTGATTTTACAATTTCGATCACAAGTAAATACATAACATCAGGACAATTTAACTTGTTATGGGTTATGCAATTGACAGTGACAACCTGACATCACATTGCAGTGCTGACAATAGTTTTCAAGGCTTGCCGCCATTATTGGTAGAAAAACAATTCATCACTGTAGTTGACTGCAGTAAAAGTTTTTGGGAAGTCTGGTGACATAAACTACCACACCTGATGACTACCACCTTTCTCACTTATTCTCAGGTGTTTATTGGCATTGGGCCAGGGGAAACTTCACTGATCCTACTGCAACAGGCAAAACACAGCCATTCTATGCAACTGCAGACTTTCTGCTGTTCCTTTCAACTCACCCTCTAACCCAGGGGTGTCAAAGATGCGGCCCATGATTTATGATTATGTTTATTTACAGAAATGCTATTTTTGTTCATATTTAATATATATATTTTTTAATTTCCTGCGCTTCATTTTGATTGGGTAAAGCTATGCGGTGCATTTTTGACACTTTACATGTGAGCACTTTTTTTGTGGAAATTGATACACAGCAACACAGGACATCATGGAGGAAGACACATGGTAGGCATGGTGCATCCTTTCCACCTCACTGACGCACATATGCCAGATGAAACGTGCAGCGACGCTCGCTTACTTCTTTCGGTAATTTTCCAACTCCAAGTCTCCTCCCCCTCTCCCTCCTTTCTGTCACTCACATGTTGAGTAATTTGGAGAACCACAAGAATCTGTGCTTCATTCAAACAAAACCTGATTGCTCAAAGGATTTCCAGACCAGTCCCCAAATCTCCACAACAAGTATTTTAGAGCAAATAGCAGACCTCTTCAGCATTTTTCAGACTTCAGGACATCTTGAGAAGAAAGTAGGTGGACATATTGTAAAAAATGTCGGTGTTATTGAATAATGTATATGATGTTTTTACCATATAATAAAGCCTTATGCATTATCAGTGTTAGTCTATTAAAATGATAACTGACACTGTTAACAGTTGTAATATTATACACACTGATTTTTTAAATCTTCTTTGTCTTTCTATCTCGCTCTCTGTTTTTATTTTTAAAGAAGCCTGCAGCAGCCTTGAGGACTCCTGGATGAAGATCTCTGGCATACTGAATAGGACCACAAACAACATGAATGGTAAACTTTATTTTACAATATTTCATCTCTAATATGTAGGCTAGATATGTATGCAGTATCAGCTTGCAAGCTGATTGGAAAAGTACCAAATTGCACTCTTACTCTTGAGGAACCACAATATTTTGCATATCAGAGAACTGCATTCTACTTCCATGCAGACATACTGATACTAGCCATGGAATTAACCCAATAATGGAGATAAATGGGCTATATGGAATATGATCTGGCTTATACAGTAACAGGGAATAGTTCAAACACATTTCCCTGAACCTCAGTTTTACTGACAAGTGTAGACTAGTTTCAAAACCTCCAAACCATCTCCTGCTCCCAAACAACTGCAAGAAGACACCTGATGACATTATACAAAGACAAAACTATTCAAAGGCTTCACTTTGCACTTCTTTTTCTGACAATTTCAGCCTTCTGATTATTTGCAAATGACATTTAATTCTTAATTAATATTTTTTCTGATGTATTTCATTGCATATTTCCCTCATTAAGCAGCACTGGCCAAGCACAGTAAGGCCTGTGGACTTAAATGCCTGGGTCCCCTGACCTTCCATCCTGGGGCCGTAGGCGGGAAGATCACCCTCAGCCATGGGAACTGCAGGGCCTCCAGAGAGCTGGAGACCTTCAAGGATGGCCTGGTGTTCAGTAGTCGCCCGGTGAAGACCAGGGAGAAGGTGCAGTTTCGAGTGGAGCGCAGCCTTGTAGCCTGGGTAGGGGCTTTGCGGGTGGGCTTCACCAATGTTTGCCCAACTACCAGACCACTTCCACCTTTGGCCATACCAGACCTCACTGAAAAGCCTGGTTACTGGGCCCTGCCAGTGCCTCACAGAGATTGCCTACCTGGAACCACAGTTACTTTCTGGATGGATCCAACTGGACAGCTGTGTTTCAAGACATCCACTGGGATCTACAATTACACACAGACTGACTTGGACCTCACTCAGCCACTGTGGGCCATTATTGATGTGTATGGACAGTCAACCACTGTGCTTTTACTTGGTGAGTTCATGAACAGTGTACTTGGATGTATTCTCTTCCTTAGCAGACAGACTAAGTGTGGGGACCAGTGGGTATTAACATTGAAAATCATTGAAAAATCCTCTGGTTTTGTCTACAGGTTCTTTTAACAGATCTGGCCTTTTTATTAGAACATCCTGCCCAGTTCCCTGTAGCACATTTGAATGTGGCTATGAAGACACACCACCAGAATTAAGGAAAAAGATAGAGATGGCACAAAGGAAGCTCAATCATTGTCAAGAGGCCCATCACAGTGATAACAACCCTCAGACAACAGGTTAGTATAATTTCACTGACCTACTAAGGGCAGACTAAATGAAAAGAGAGCTTACATACTGGTTTACAAAATGCAGTAACTTGAATTGCTTTTACGCACAAACCATGAATGAAGAATTGGTCATACAGACTCCACTCCTCTTTCATGTTCCAGCTTGCAGGCAGGAAGACATATGCTCAGTGTGCCTGGATCATGAAGCTTGTGTGCTTCTGCGTTGCGGGCATCGTTGCATGTGCCTCCCATGCGCTAACAGGGTGATTGCAGACTTCGGAACATGTCCTCTGTGTCGAAAAAGTATCTAGGAGATTCCACGTACACAATGAAGTGCTGCTGAGGTGCATACTTCTCAAGAAGGTCAGACGTTGACAGGTTTCAGCTCTGACACATTTGGAAACTTCTTGAAGCAGACCTGCCCTATACCTCAAGCACTAATAGATGTGATTGCACTCTATTGACTGTGTGTATGGTATGTATGGATGGTATGTATGTTCTTTAAATATTGTGCTGTGAAAGACTCCTCCAATGTTGCTTCAACATCACATGAAAAATATTAGATTCCAGTAAATGAGACATGGCTCATGGGAGCCAGTAAATGAGTGTGGTGTTGCTGTGCTGGACTATGTGAAAGGACAATGTTAAATGTCAGCCCAGATATATTTACCTCATTTATGCCACAGTTACACCAACCTATCTCAAACAGCACTACTAAATATTGCACTGTGACAGCTCTTGAAAATTGTTTGTTTCGTCAATGTGGAATACTAAGATTTACTAAAATGTCTGTCTTTTGTGTTTACTTTAATAATTTATTTTAACTTAAATATAAATGTATTACTACAGTGTGAAGGGTTTACATTTTGGTCTTGAATCTTGTATGAATGTTGTTTTATTTATGAATATTTATCAATATACTGTAATTAAATAAAATTTATTTTTGTTGTCTTCTAAATAACTCCACCTGTGCTATATAATAATTGATATTTGTTGAACAATGTAAAAATGAAAGAAAAGTGAAAGAAAGTGAAAGAAAGACCCAAAAAGAAATTTACGGGGATATGCTGCCATCTAGTGACCACGATCAATATTCTTCTAGTGACATTCCCTGATGCTGACTTAAAAGATGAGCCATTACTAAATATATTTTCTTTATTATTATCTTTTATGTGTAAGACTGAGTAAAGGTGATGCGTGTGCATACCAGTCCAGGTGGTAGGTTGCATACCTGTCCAGTACATCAAGAGCAGCATGAGTGTGATTTGCCCCATGTAACATTGCATTGTTAGATTCATCAACTTAGTGCCTGAGCAGGTAAAGTTGACATACTCTATATCACACAACATTAAAATAGGAAACTGCAAAAATACTTTTTTTTCACAACCATTTATTTTCATATATCATGTCTGTCACAGCAGGTGGAGGTGGGACTGCACAGGCACTGAATGTCTTGCTGGTCTTTCATGTCATGCTGGTCTAGTCATGAATTTGTCAGTGTGCTAGTTGTCCAGGTCAAGGGTAGCCGCTTAATAGCTGGCCATGGTGCTCTCCAGCCAGTCATTGAAGATGCAAACCTGGAGAAACAGAGAAATTGTTTTTAGTGAAAATATATATATTCCATTATTTTTGTATTTTTACACTGGAAATGAATTTGCTGTCCAGGAGCGCATGGTTGTGATCATTGTGGTAACCTGATATATCTGACTGAATCTTACCTTGGCGTAGACACCAGGGTGGCCAGCCTCAGCACAGCCATAGCCCCAGGACACAACACCCTGCAGCACTCCATTGCACACCACGGGGCCACCAGAATCACCCTGGGACAGACAGACAGACAGAGAACGAAGTAGGTTACTGGTCAGAATCCATAGACTTGTCTACTGCATCTTAACGTAGTTATGTTATGGTCTTTTGGTACTGCACACTCAAACTGACACCAAGTATTACCTTTTGGCTACACAGTGACATTTAGTTAGGCTACATCTTTTTATTTCAAACTATACAGAGAGGACTGATGTTGTGATATTAATTCCATCACATTGGTGCAAAAATGTACCTGGCAAGAGTCCTTGCCGCCCTCCAGATATCCAGCACAGAACATGGAATTGGTGATCATGCCAGGGTAGGAGTTGCTGCAGTCACGGTCAGAGATGATGGGGATCTCCAGGCACTGAAGCTTGTTACTGTCAGCAGCTAAAGAGATTGAATGAAAGAATGAGTGGATTTAAGGGGATTTAATATAACCAATATTAGCTGTCCACCTGACAAGTGCTTAGTTGATGTGCACCTATGGGTGGCATACTGTACTCACTAGAGCTCATGGTGTTGCCCCAGCCGGACACGGTGCACATGGTGCCAGCAGCAGCACAGCTGGTGGGCAGAGCCACGGGCTGCACGTACTCGTTGAAGGTGGCGGGCTTGCTCAGCTTGATCAGCATGATGTCGTTGTTGATGTTGTAGGAGCTGTAGTTGGGGTGGCGGATGACGTGGGAGGAAGTGATGAACTGCTCAGTTCCCTCAGTGACCCTGATGTTGTGCTCGCCTATGCGAACCTCAACACGACTGGAAGAGAAGAAAAGAGGAATTTGAGTGAATGACATGCAACAAAAGAGTAAAAAAAGGTTAAGAAAGTTATGCAAGTATTTTGCAGTATGTTTTTGCCTTCTACACTTTTCTATGATTCTGTACTGATTCTAGTCATTATACAAAGTCAAGTGTGGAAACGTACGACTTGTAACAGTGAGCAGCAGACACAACCCAGTTCTCGTTGACCAGAGAGCCACCACAGAAGTGGTAGCCAGAGTTCAGAGACACCTGCCAGGGCTTGGAGTAGGGCTTGCACTCATAGCCTCCAACAATCTTATCATCCTCCGCAACTGCACACAAGGCCAAAACATCATGTTGCAGAAAACCGTCAATGATTCAGAAGTATAATAGTTGCATCTTTTTTTGAGTTTAGCTAAAACATGGCAGGTATGTACTCACAAACAGCTCCAAGGAGCACAAGGAAGACCAGAGACCTCATGATTGCTGATTGATCCTGTCGATGAGGGTTGAGGCCTGGGCAGCTGATATTTATACAGATTTGCTGTACGTAACATGCTTGGTCAGCAGTTATACAACCAATCAAACTGTGACTCTGCCTAGGACCGGTTATGAGAAATGCAAAGGAGAATGGTAGCTCGTACCTGTGTGAGAACAACAAGGCATGAAACATATGATGCTTTTCACTGGTAACCTTCAAACTCAAAGATAATGCAAAGAGCACACAGATTGTCCTATCCCATCCAGTCTTTTAATGTTTAACTCCATACATCCCACCTTCGTCTTCCCCATGGCTACAAGGGCAGACATCCAAGAATGAAAAAACAAGAAAAACAAGTTAGAAACACGTATTTTATTTAATCAATATATTTTACAGTTCATAATGTGGTGGTCATAATTATAGTCATTTAGCATAAATGAGCATAAACAAGATAACCATTTCTGAATATTTCATTCTTCCATTAACAGCTATCAATACATTCTCATGTTGAAACTTTTATGTTAAACTTGTACAAGGGCTTACACTGTACACACACTGGGCATTCACCCTGTGATTCACAGCCCAATGGTGGTGTTACTGAAGACATTACAGTTTGTCTCTGAACAAATTCAGTACTGTATAGTCCCACTGTGGGAAATCACATTTTTAAATTGCATTTAAAAGATATATCTATCAAGGGCTGAGAACCATATGGCCGTATGTGCCATTTGGGTCAAAACTGAGTACAAGGGCAAATCCACTTTATGGATGTGAAAGAACTTGAGCAAATACAGTATTTGAATATTTAGTTCTACAGCCCAACGACTGTGGTCTAAGAGAAATAAATACTTTTTAATCCATTCTTTTTGAGTGCCTTGTATTTCTTATCATTTTTATATGATCATTATCTGGAATCCTTAAGCTGAAGGATTTGTGGATCCATGTAATCTACTACTAATACTATATTAAAAACAGATATTACTGTAATTTGTAATTTGTGTATAATTAGTGTGCTAGTGTGTCAAGGTGTGCAGTGTAGAGGTGGTGGCTGTGGGCCATACCATCCATGCATTAGTTGAAACTGAATAAAGCCTAATATCAGAGGACAATGCCTGTATGACAAAAAGGCAATGCATAATGCATGAATGGCAGTTTATCATAGAATCCCCATTCCAACATGGCACTGATGTAGCAGTGAGGGGTGTTCAATATAGAGCCTCTTTTGGAGGTTGAGGCTTAATATGGTCACTATGGTGAGTGTATGGGCTCATGATGGGGGCATGGGTGTATGGGGGCACTGAAATCTTGAAAATACACTATACACTAAATAGTGCATTTTTGCAAGTGAACTGCAAATAATTCCTCTAAAACTGCTGTTTGGATACTCAGTAGTCCCATGCATTTTAAGAATTTAGTGAAATATTGGCACACCACTGATAATGTAAACAGAACAATGACAGCTGCTGAGTACAAACAAATGCTGGGAATAATATTTTTTTAATAGAGGCTATTAATGTCCAAACAGCTCCTCTATAGGACTACAGCTCTTCTCAACACCGCTATATGTTTGTGCTTTATGTTCTATATTCTTTATGCACAGGTAGACCGACGTCCCCAAATAATACAAGATTCCTACAGGTTTTTTGTCAGGCCACGTTGCTGCACTGTCAACTACGTCTAATTCAAACTGAGTAGGTTAAAAATAATAGAATGTAGTTGGTTGGCCATCCAAATCCACAATTCAACAGGATTAAAAGACCAAAGTTATGTTAATTGCGATTTGCCACATTGCTAATAGCTACAATGCAAACAATGCTGACATAAATAATCAGCAACTACAATAAGGTCAACGTTTCCTATACAACTACATAAACAACAGATCATTAGATTAAATTAACTTACAGATGTAAATTTCTTCTCATGACAGGCCTAAAGTAGCCATTTATATAGTTCTATACCTGCTCTACAGCAGACAGATCTGTGCTCCACATTACACTCAAGGCCTTAACGCTGATTTTATTTCTGATGTCAACAGAGCTTCTGTAACCCATTCAGAAATAGATGCAGGATGAACCAAACTTTATCAATATGCCTAACGTTGCCGGTGGCCATGTGTAATGGTGCGTAAACTGGCTATTGATAAGCAAAGTACCGTCGCAACACCGTTTTTTTACTCTCCTGTAAAGTTGGTGAAATGTCACTTACACCCCTTTGGTTCTTAATCATTGCCATGCTTTGTTTCTTTGTGGATACTAAATGTATAATCATAAAATCTAGAAAAGCCCAGATGACTTTCAGGATTGACTCTCTGCAGGGCTGCTTGAGCATTGCTGATCTTGTGAATGTGAACCTACAGAAGATTGTAGGTTAGCTTATTAGTTAGTTGAGCATTGCTGATCTTGTGAATGTGTACCTCCAGAAGATTGTAGGTTAGCTTATTAGTTAGTTGAGCATTGCTGATCTTGTGAATGTGAACCTACAGAAGATTGTAGGTTAGCTTATTAGAATAATTAGTTCAGCGTGTTAAAAAAATCTCAGCTGTCTAACTTCATTCTAGTAGAATAAATGTGTGGGCCTACAGATTTCAATGCATTTTATCTACTTATACCATTTAATTTGACAAATAAAAATGAGCATGTACAGTATTAAATAATATCATACTACAAAACAAATGCTAGAATATGTACTGTATGTCCCCAATTATCCCAGCCCAGGAGAGTACAGAAGTGTGAGAAAAAGACAGCTGTTGGCGTATCTAAAAACCATGACTCTGCCTATGGATATGAACTGGTCACTTATTGACCAAGGTTTAGCAAAGTGAATGCATGTCGAAATCTGTATAAATATCAGGCGTCCAGGCTTGACCCTCATCGACAGGATCAGTCAGCAATCATGAGGTCTCTGGTCTTCCTTGTGCTCCTTGGAGCTGTTTGTGAGTACATACCTGCCATGTTTTAGCTAAACTCAAAAAAAGATGCAACTATTATACTTCTGAATCATTGACGGTTTTCTGCAACATGATGTTTTGGCCTTGTGTGCAGTTGCGGAGGATGATAAGATTGTTGGAGGCTATGAGTGCAAGCCCTACTCCAAGCCCTGGCAGGTGTCTCTGAACTCTGGCTACCACTTCTGTGGTGGCTCTCTGGTCAACGAGAACTGGGTTGTGTCTGCTGCTCACTGTTACAAGTCGTACGTTTCTACACTTGACTTTGTATAATGACTACAATCAGTACAGAATCATAGAAAAGTGTAGAAGGCAAAAACATACTGCAAAATACTTGCATAACTTTCTTAACCTTTTTTTTTACTCTTTTGTTGCATATCATTCACTCAAATTCCTCTTTTCTTCTCTTCCAGTCGTGTTGAGGTTCGCATAGGCGAGCACAACATCAGGGTCACTGAGGGAACTGAGCAGTTCATCACTTCCTCCCACGTCATCCGCCACCCCAACTACAGCTCCTACAACATCAACAACGACATCATGCTGATCAAGCTGAGCAAGCCCGCCACCTTCAACGAGTACGTGCAGCCCGTGGCTCTGCCCACCAGCTGTGCTGCTGCTGGCACCATGTGCACCGTGTCTGGCTGGGGCAACACCATGAGCTCTAGTGAGTACAGTATGCCACCCATAGGTGCACATCAACTAAGCACTTGTCAGGTGGACAGCTAATATCGGTTATATTAAATCCCCTTAAATCCACTCATTCTTTCATTCAATCTCTTTAGCTGCTGACAGTAACAAGCTTCAGTGCCTGGAGATCCCCATCATCTCTGACCGTGACTGCAGCAACTCCTACCCTGGCATGATCACCAATTCCATGTTCTGCGCTGGATACCTGGAGGGCGGCAAGGACTCTTGCCAGGTACATTTCTGCACCAGTGTGATAGAATCTGATGGAATGGATGCAGTAGCTCCATCTGTGATTTCACTCTCTCTCTGTTCCAGGGTGACTCTGGTGGCCCTGTGGTGTGCAATGGTCAGCTGCAGGGTGTTGTGTCCTGGGGTTATGGCTGTGCTGAGGCTGGCCATCCTGGTGTCTACGCCAAGGTAAGATTCAAATAAAACTTTCACATTCAAAGTAAATCTATGCAGTTTTACAGACAATGAAACTTAAATGATATTATGAATTGTGTACCAGATAACAACAACAACAACAACAACAACAACAATAATAATAATAATAACAACAATAATAATATGTTCTATATGAGTGCTAATAAATTTGTGTCTTCTTATTCAGGTTTGCCTCTTCAACGACTGGCTGGAAAACACCATGGCCAGCTACTAAACCTGTTCAGTTTGCATTTAGTAGCCACAGATAACAACTTATTGCATAACTGCATAATTTTGAGCAGTCCATAGTAACACTTTCCTGTAGAACTAACATGGTGTTAATTTGGGATGTTTGTATTTTGAGTAGTTTTTTTCTATTAATCTCTTGTATAGAATGAATTTTAAATTGGATATTCAAACTGTATTTGAGAAAAGCTATTTACTTCATTTCGATTGCACCTCATTGAACCAACAGGTTCACAGTCTCCACAATAAACATCTTCATTGTTAAGAAACATCTTTGAGTTTTTTTATGTATGTGCAAGCTGACTAAAATTCACTTGGTGTGAGAGTGACTATAGGAAAATGGCACACTAAGTGTCGTTTGTGCTTCAGAATTATTCACTTGTGTTGTATTCAAGAGGAACAGACTTGATAGAATATGACAATATAATGTGAGAAGCAATGAAAGAGTTTCTTAAACTCAACATTCACCCAGAGTATGTGGAGTTATATCTAAGTAATAGAAGGTCTGCTGTTTCAGTCATTTCAAATAGCGAAGAAATACAGGCTAGAGTTTAATGTCACAGGTAACTGGAGTCGGATGTGAGGTGAAATCGTGGGAATAGGAAGTATTTGAGTGACAGACTAGCCGGCATTCATTGGTGTAAATAGTGATTGCAAAATGAGGCTTCCTGAACCAATGGGGCTTTCCAGCTAATGGTTCCCCAAAACATTCACTTACCGAAGCCTCATTGAATCGTTCTCACTAGTGACCTGCTGTGCAAAAGAATAAATGACACGTTGTCCCACGTTTCACACAATACCTGGGCCAAGCTTATGAGTTCTCTGTGATGATTTTCTCATTTCTGCGTGTCGTAATTTAAAATAAAAGTCTTTATGCTGCATGTGTTTCATTGACTAACTACTAACTATTTTTTGAAGATACTGACTTCCCAATTAGAAAAAGCATCTTAAACCCTAACTCTCTCAAATCCCTCTTTTCTTCTCTTCCAGTAGTGTTGAGGTTTGCATGGGCGAGCACAACATCAGGGTCACTGAGGGAACTGAGCAGTTCCTCCCACGTCATCCGCCACCCCAACACATAGCTCCTACAACATTGACAACGACATCATGCTGATCAAGCTGAGCACTCCCGCCACCTTCAACGAGTACGTGAAGCCCGTGGCTCTGCCCACCAGCTGTGCTGCTGCTGGCACCATGTGCACCGTGTCTGGCTGGGGCAACACCATGAGCTCTAGTGAGTACAGTATGCCACCCATTGTTATGATTCTGTCTCCCGGGACATCGGCCCCCGCTGGACTCACGCTGCATTGCAGCTTCCTTGTTTTGTTTTTCTCTGTCTCCCATGTGCTTATGTTTTGTTCGCCTGACCCGCCCCTTTCTTCCCTCATTGTCTCGGACTTCGCGATTGAGTTCCAAACCTTGGCGGTCTCATCAGGCTGGGGAAAGGAGTTTGACACTTTTTTAAACGGCCTCTCCGGAGACCTGAAGGATGAGTTGGTTTCCCATGATCTGCCCAATTCCTGTGAAGGATTAATCAACCTGGCAATCCGGATCGACACTAGGCTTCAGCAGCGTCGACGCTTCAGAACACCCGGGGCTGCCAGAGGGGAATCCGTTCGTTGTGCTGCATCTTCGCCTCCTCCACCCCCACAGTACCAACACCTGAACCGATGCAAGTGGATCGGACACGCCTGACTCCTGAAGAGAGGCAACGGAGACTACGCTCACGTCTGTGCCTGTACTGTGGCCAACCAGGACATTTTATTGCGACGTGTCCATTAAAAGCCAGCACTCACCCGTAAGAGGGGTACGGGTGAGCGTAACACCGACTTCCCCCTCATCCGCTCAACGAACCCTCCTCCCTGCCGTCCTTACGTGGGAGGATCAACGACGAGAGACGACGGTTCTTGTGGACTCCGGAGCAGAGGAGAGTTTTATGGACGCTGACCTGGTAGCCCAATGGGGGCTACCCATCGAAGACCTAGCTGAAACCCTGGTGGCAAATGCATTGACGGGGGTAAGACTGGCCACCATCCGGCACACCACTAGACCGGTGAGTCTCAGTCTTTTCGGGTCTCATCATGAACTTATTAAATTTTATGTTATTTTTTTGATCTTCTGAGCGTTTTCCCTTTTCGTGTGATTCTGAACTATTGTAAATAAACCTGTCTTAATCTGCATTTGGGTCAGTCTGAGTTTTCACGTACTTTACACCCATAGGTGCACATCAACTAAGCATGATGAACACACAAATTCTTGCAATGCATTACATTACCCTATAGGTGAATTGAAGATCACGCAGAACTGTGCAGCACTGGGCAGGGCTGACGAAACGTGATGCATGCTGGTTGAAATGCTGTCCATGATGGCCTGGGTGGGAGTGGTTGCAACTCCGCATTTCATGTCACATGACCTTAAGTTATTGCAGGAGCAAGGTGTTTGCAGAACAGTTGAGCACTTGCTCTCAGGGTGCTGCATGAGCCTAGACCCCACCTTCGTGACGTCAAACTTCGTCCTGATTGGCTTGAATCTCCCTTGAAAAAATGATGCATTTCTCTTTGTACTTCCATGCACAAACTTTTTGTGATTTCTGCTACAAATGGTTGAGTAAGAAATAGAAGGCAAAAGTTTCAGGCAAATGTTTCTGGGTGCAGACTTACTTTAGTGACTGATAACCTCACCAGATTTGTAATGGAGGTGAAGCCTGTTTTTTTATTGTTATTGTCTGGCCTGTCGCAGTGTTTTGTGTAGGTTGTGACTGTAGTTCGGAGTACTCAGCCATCAAAACTTCTGCAAGAGTCCCAAAAAATCTGACCCAACCATGCATTCAAAACCAATTTCTCAGAGCTTAAGGATAACGATAGGCGCCTTCAAGATGAACTTGGAGTCCATCTTACTGATGAGATCTGCCCGTTCAAACGAGAGGGGCAAAAGAACATAGCAGAAGAAAATCACAAAATTTAGTTTGCATTGAATACAGTTTGAATTACTTTTATATTCATGCAGAAGAAGTTGGACACACCTACCTGCAATTTACACTGTGTGACTCATGGGAGATATCACAAAATGTTATTTGCATTGAATAAAGTTTGAATTACCTTTATATTCATTCAAATAAATATGACTGCTGAAATAAATTTTATAATATAATGGTGTGCATTAAAAAGGTCTATTTTGTAGCACATCCAGTGTTAGAATTTTCTGTAGTTTGCCATATGGTCACAAAACAGCATTAAATAACAGAGTAGACTATTTGAAAGGATTTCAGTACCATTAGGGTCAGAAATCACAGTGTTCCTTAAGTTTTGAAAAAGTGTTTGTGTATGGAGGCACAAAGAGAAATATATGGAGGTAAATTAGTAGCAAACATCCTGTGTACAAGTGCAAATAAACTTTGTACTTGCACACAAAAGTCACAAATGTGTATCATAAAATTTGAAGGCTTGAAGATTTTTTTTCTGCCCTGTAAAGACAATATAGAGGTTAAAATCTCACAAATTCCTGATTATAGGTACACAAATCCCATGCTACACCTCACAAATTAAAAGTTTCAAATGCTCATGGATTTGCTACCTTGACTGCAGTATATATGGTGCATATGAAAAAGGGTGGAAGCAGTGTATTGTGGGGGGAGAGCCAAGGACAATGCAACAATTACACCTTTATAAATTCGCTATTACAAACTAAATCACAAGTTAAAAGAGTTATACATTTTACAGTTTTACTTGTGTTACTGCAGTATATGTGGTGCAAAACCCATTTGCAATCTTGTGTTTCACAATGGCAGGACATGAACAAATTTTGTACATTTGTACATTTTCATTTGAATTAATGTATCAGAATTTGCATATTTGCAGAATGTTTTTTCCCAAATAAATGTATTTATCTATTTGTGATCTTGGAATGTTTTCCAGCATGCTCACAAGTCAGATAATTATAACTGCTCAAATCTGCCTCTACGAGTCTCAAGTCAGTAAAGTACAACTGCTCAACTCTGCTGCTATAAGCACTCAACCTGGACAAAATATAAGGGTGCTATACTAATTTGTGCAGTTTGGCCATCTAGCTTGTAACCTCAATGTTGCATTTACAGGGCAGAAAAATGCATCATTTTTGTCAAGGGAGATTCAAGGCAATCAGGGTGAAGTTTAATGTCATGAAAGTGGGGTCTAGAATGATTGTAAGGGCCTGGCAGTGACAGGGGGACCTAGAGAACATTTTAATATTATAATAATGTTTAGGGGTCCCCAAAATATTTTCAGTCATGGGGCCCAAACTTTCTAGCAGGGCTCCTGACCATCGGCATGTATTGCTGCAAGAAGCTGCGAACAGGGCTTGGGTTTTGTTCAGCTGATGTCGCAGCTCTTTGGAGAATCTGTTTGTTCTTTTAACAGACGAGTGTTGGAAAGGCCATGGTGTTGGTGAAATAGTGCCGTCTACAGACCAGCTATGTACACTGTATATACTGAGACTAAACAGTTTCTCAGTGGATTCTAAGTGATTCTAAAACATGATAAATATACATAAAGTGCGTCAGACAAAAGAGCACTGATTTTTGTAAGACAGGTTCACAGTCGGGGTGGAGGTAGGATATAGAGTAAAAACAAGTGCAGGTGTGCATTCAGTTCAGTGTGAATAAACATGTCATGTTTTGTTGTTCGACAGTCCGACTGGTTGAGCAAAGAAACTCTTCCCCATTCTAGAGGTGGAGGCAGTTATACTGTGGTACATTTTCCGTGATTATTCAATGGGCATTAGGGAGAACAGGACGGGTGTAATGTGTCTTCAAAATTGCTCATGGCTTTGCGCAGACAGTGGGTGTTTTACAGTAGATGTCAGAGAGCGAAGGAAGAGAGGTCCCTGTGATCTTTTCATACATCCTCACAATCCTCTGCAGGTCCTTTCTTTCTGCAGCAGTACAATTACCAAACCATGCTCTGATGGCAGTGCTCTCAATGGTCTCACTGTAGAAGGTTTGTCAGGTTGGCAGAGGGGAGGTGGGCCTTTCACAGCTTCCATAGAAAATAGAGGCATTGCTGAGCTTTCTTTGTAAAGTGTGTGGTGCTCTTGTTCCATGTGAGGTTGTCTGTGATGTATATGCCTAGAAACTTTGTGTCCTGAACAGTCTCAACTGGAAGGTTGTTTATGGACAGTGGGGTGTGTTTGCCTGGAGGTCTTTTTTTTATTTTGTTTTGTCCACATTGAAGGACAGGTTGTTGTGAGTGCACCAGTTGCTGAGCTGAGTCACCTCCTCTTTGTACAGGTACTTATTGTCTCTGCTCATCAAATCCACCACAGTTGTGTCATCAGCAAATTTGATGATGTGGTTTGAGCTATGTGTTGTTGCACAGTCATGGGTAAGAAGTGTGAACAGCAGGGAGCACGCAGGAAGGTGGTGTTGGAGGTCCTGTTTCCTATCCTGACTAGCTGCAGTCTTCCCACTAGGAAGTCCAGGATCCAGTAGCAGAGGATGGTATTCAGACCCAGCTAATCCAGTTTCTTTACCAGATTTTTTCGGTATGAGGAAAAGTCATTGCCATTCTTGTAAAAAGTTATATAACCTTGTCATTTTGTCATCTGGGAGTTCTGGAAAAGCTTCCTTGGTCTTCTCTGCATCTAGTTCCTTTTTTCTTTTTCAATTTTTTTTCTCTAGCACTTTCCATTCTAGTTTGCTTCTCTTTCTCGCTTTTTGTGGCTTGACGTGCAATTCCTCCAGCAGTTCTCTTTGCTTTCTTCTTTGTATTATACCCAGCCTCACTGCCTTCTGTCTTGTTTTTCCTTGTCTAAACTGTCCAAGTAGTCCACAGTGCTGTTTTTTCGTGCTCGCATTTTACAGGAAAGTAGCAAATGGTGGTATTTGGAGCTTTCTTCTTCAACACACTAAACAACCCAATCAGGATCCATGTTATGCGATCTTGCTGAGGTTGTCTCTTGTTTCTCCAGTCACTGTCCATGTATCAACAAAGTATTGTCAATACTGCCTTTCAAGGACTGAAATGACTGCTGTCAGACAGCCTTATTTCCTAAGTCTGTTGTGCGAGTGAGGAATTCAGTAGGTGAGTGTAGTTGATCTTTCAGGTCACTTTGATCATTTCAATACCTTTACTGTAATCAGTTTGGTTATCTGCACCAGTGTAGAATTTGGTCATCCAGGGTCCATGCTTGCACGCAGGCCTCCACATGATGTTCCTCCACAGAAATATGACTTTAGTGCAGTATGGTGACTTGTGAATATCCCGCATATCTGGAAAAGCCTGTGCAGTCGATTACCTTTGTACCATGGTATGAGGCCGAGATGGAGATTGTTGTCATTCAGAAAGGTCTTAAAGCCACAAGGGTCACCCTTGCCATCCATGGACCTCATCTTATTGATCTGAACCACAATGTCAGCCCCAATACACTATTTCCCAGTAGTCTCCATGGATCTCCTTCAGAACACTCTTTGTCTGTGAAACAATTGTTTGCAGAGGATGAAGGCTGCAATTCAGCTCATTCAAGGCTTTGTTCCAAGAAGCACAGACTGGACGAATGGACGCATGATTGGCAGAACAGCGGTCAGTGAGAGCGTTTGATATATTCCCTATCATTTTTTGAAAAATGATTTCATAGTCTGCCTCAAAATATGACAAAAGACATTTGCAAGGTTACTGATGGAGTCACAAATATGGATCTGGTAATTCTCAGCATAGCCTCCTGGAAGTTCATCTACAGTAACAACATAATAGCTCTCTTTGGTGGTGAAATGTATGCTCAAATAGCTGTATGTAGGCGAACATAGTCAAAACTGAACTTGATTGTGGTCAGACAACAAACACAGAATTTGTTTAAGACTATTTTGTTGCCACAGTTTTATAGACACATGCACATCTGCGCATATCATTATTTGAGCACAGTTGAGTGTACATGGGTTTGTAGCAAAAAACTAGCCTACTAAAAAAAACCTATTCCCTACACCTTAAATGTAAACTGAATCTATGCTTCCCTCTGTTCAATGCCCAGACTCTCAGCAAAATATTAAGGTGCAAAAGTGCAAAAGATCTCTCATAGAGAATGAAACATTCTCTAATGCATTGAACATTCACCATCACTGCTTTTTGTCTCACCTTTAATACTCTTGTGGTGTAGATTTAGGCTATTCTAGATCTGTCTTCACTCCACCACATTATTGCCTATATTCGTTAGCTTTATGGAATGCATGTCCAGTGTTTATTGATGAATACCATGTAGATTTGACTATTTAATTACTGTGACCTCCCCTGAGCATTGCTTTTAGCATTTTTGGGAGGAAAGTAAAGTGAAGTGAAGTAAAGTGAAAGTCCTGTTATACATGCTCTGACCAGCATATCGGGGTGAATGCCATGAGGTCCTGTTACATATGCTCATATTGGGGCGAATGTCATACCCATCATAGTCATAATAGTCACAATCCTACCCCTAAACCATCCCCACAAGGAGTGATGAAGTGAATCGCAGGGGAAATACTACATTTTTGTGTAACGAACTCTGTAAGTGTTTTTAATTGCTTTTCTACAAAATTAAACTCTAAACATCTGGTAAAACTTCTCTCCTTTTCCACTCTTGGTTCACATTTCCACTTTCATGTCTGTGATTTTTAGACAGTACCATGAATGTACAATACAATTATAAGTGTGTCTCATTGACTCTGGATACTATTATTTTAATTAAAAATTATAAATTAACATGTAGCAATGCATCATTGATGTGCAAAAATCTCCACAAAGATACAAGGGCATTTTCTCTGGGATGCATGTTTCTGCAAATATATTTCTAGCTTAAGTGTCATGTTGATTGTATTTACTACTTTTGTAAAAATATGCTTTTTCAAATATTGCTCTAAAGACTCCATATCACATTTCCTTGATTTATTTTGTGTACTGCCAAAGAAGGACCTAAAAATAGAAGTGTGATGAGAAAACGCCAACTGCTGGGGGAAAAAAAACATAGGCTTTAGAAGGGAAACCTTCACCTCAAGGTTATAAAGCATTTGAGGTCGCAGCAAGCTGTAGGAGATAAAAAAGTGAAATAGCAGAAAGTTGTGTGTATCTGTATCTGGTGGCTAAATAAGTACTACATTTGGTAGCAATTGAATGAAAGTAACCCTCAAAATCACATTTTGAAATAATGTACATGGCGCAAATTACCATTGTAATGCATTGAAATATTATTGAATATGGCTGGTAGTCAAAACTTGATGGTCTATGTTACACTTTCTTGTTACTGGCCATCCCTTGATAATTATTTGGCTGTATATATATCCCTAAACATTATTGTCTGCCACAAATAACTCAAGAAAACTATATACACAGCTTTGTTTCCACTGAATCTCAGTTGCCTTACATTGGTAGCCATCTTGAAATTGAGGGAATTGCGTCTGAACACACAGAGATTATATCCAACCAGTGGAAATATATGTATATAATCCAGTATGTAACAATGTGTTTTAGAGCCCCCTTGACACTCTGAGACATTTTTGTGTGTTTTCTTTGAAAAGAATGTCATTAGTATGTACATACAGATTTCTCTATGGATGGTCTGGAAAGAGTTTTTACAAATGCTTTATGTCCCCTCCTCAGTCTATTAATACATCCTTTATTGTGTCTTTTCAATCCAGTCTTAAACACCATATTCTCTGGCCAATGTCCAACTGCTCTTGTCTGCAACTCTGTGTTTGTACTTTGCTGTTTTCTGGTCATTATTTTGGGTTTCTGTATTTAGCTTAGCATACATAGACCTTTCCCCTGTATTTTTTCCTTGTCTTTAAGAATGTACCTTTTTTTCTTTTGTTTGTTCACTTCTCCTTGTGTGAAAAACATTGTGCTCTGTGCTTGCAAAGTGCGAAATGGATGTATTATTTTTACTGTTGTTGTTGTTGCTGTTATTATTATTAGGCATATGCTCATTCAATGGTACCATGCTCCATATTGTAAAATGTATATATTTTTTGACCAGTTCACATAATTTACCCAAATTGAAGCCTCAAATTTATTACCAGTTCAATTCGATTGGTGTCTGGACATTGTCCCAAAGGGTAAAGGTTACATGAAGATTTAAGATTTTTCCATTTGTGACCTTGATTCAATTTAATTATTAATCTGAATTATATTACAACAATCATCAACTCTTCAAATTCAGCATCCAATTGGTCAGTTAGGGTTTGACGTGCTGGCCTGCACCTTACCCAACCTGTATAAATACCAGACGGTTTCAGTCAAATTTTCATCGACAGGATCAATCAGCAATCATGAGGTCTCTGGTCTTCCTTGTGCTCCTGGGAGCTGTTTGTGAGTGCATACCTACTACTACTACAACTACTGCTCCTGCCTGCCAAATTTTAGCTAAACTTAAAAAAGACACAACTAGATACTAGTTATTAGCTAGTTATTTCTGAAACACTGGCATCTTTCTGTAACATGATGTTTTGCCCTCTTGTGCAGTTGCGGAGGATGATAAGATTGTTGGAGGCTATGAGTGCAGAAAGAACTCTCAGCCCTGGCAGGTGTCACTGAACGCCGGCTACCACTTCTGCGGTGGTTCCCTGGTCAACGAGAACTGGGTTGTGTCTGCTGCTCACTGCTACAAATCGTGAGATTCAACTACTACATGTTTTTGTACTCTGTTGAAAATAGCCTTGAAAAATTGCCCTAGAAAAGTTGTGCATGTTTCAATCCTTAAAATATAAGGGGTTGGGTGGGTTCCTTATATTCACATTAACTGTTGTTAAAGCTACTCCATTTACATCTTCCTGCATGAGTAGGTGAACGGGCTCAGCAGTTCTGACTCTTTCTCTCTTTCTTTTTTTCTCTCCTGACGCCAGTCGTGTTGAGGTTCGCATGGGCGAGCACGACATCAAAGTCAATGAGGGAACTGAGCAGTTCATCACCTCCTCCCGCGTCATCCGTCACCCCAGCTACAACTCCAACACCCTGAGCAATGACATCATGCTGATCAAGCTGAGCACTCCCGCCAAACTCAGCAGCTACGTGCAGCCCGTGGCTCTGCCCACCAGCTGTGCTGCTGCTGGAACCATGTGCACTGTGTCTGGCTGGGGCAACACCATGAGCTCCGGTTAGTTTGCAACCCTCAGAATTACATCAACAAAGCTCATAAATTTCAATTGTGTCTGCTCTAGATTAGATTTAATTCACTGGGATGAAAATTATGCTTTTGATCCATTTCAGTACATACATTCTCATATTTAACCTCATGAGCCACTTACAGGAACAAGCCTGTAATTGTCTGCCTTCACTCTGTCTGACTTGTGTCTGTGTATTTCTAAAATGCTCGTCCTTCATAACCTGACCTCAGTGAGCGGTGACAGGCTTCAGTGCCTGCAGATCCCCATCCTCTCTGACCGTGACTGCAGCAACTCCTACCCTGGCATGATCACCAGTGCCATGTTCTGTGCTGGATACCTGGAGGGAGGCAAGGACTCTTGCCAGGTGGGGCATATTATCCTTTCATCCCATTTCTCTCCATGTCAAATGTGACAAAAGTAGACACTTATTTATGGCCATTTCCTCTGGCACACATTTAAAAAAAAGAGCTGTTTTCTGCAAGGCTCTTAACCACTATGCAAGAACTATGGGCTTCAGATAGAATGTGCATATGAATGTGAGGATTCTCTCTCTCTGTCTGTTCCAGGGTGACTCTGGTGGCCCTGTGGTGTGCAATGGTCAGCTGCACGGTGTTGTGTCCTGGGGTTATGGCTGTGCTGAGGCCGGCCATCCTGGTGTCTACGCCAAGGTAAGATTCTGTCTATATCATTTAAAGAATAATTACTGCAATATTTTTTTCAATGCACATACACATGAGTTAGAATAGAATAGCTTGTGAGATCTTTTTATTACAGGAATGTATTTTTATCATCAACCATAACCACATATTTCTATATCAATGCAAATCACACATAAACCACAAGTTTCATCTCTCTTGCATTTGTAGCTCTACACACAGACAATAGTGCCACAAAACGACAATAGTGACACACTGATTTTATGTCTCTTCCCATTCCCAGGTCTGCATCTTCACTACCTGGCTCAGCCAGACCATGGCCAGCAACTAAATCAGATCCCCTCTGATCTGTATTTTATTCTGAGTTCAGCTCTGATGGAATTAATCCTGTCAACTGAATAAATAATTTGAATACATTCTGTCTGCTGTGTTTAAAATGCCATGTCTCTTTTAAAAGGAAGTAAGCATCCATTTATGTACATGCCGCTGCCAAGTGAGAGTTCTGACCTAAACAGGTCAGGGTTCACATTCATATTTGCTAAAATAATAATAATAATAACAATAATAATAATAATAATAATAATAATAATATGAAAATACATTTTAGACAAGGTTTTAGACTTGCTTGATTCAAAACTGTAAAGTGATGATGATTTGAACATCATTCATTGATAAATCAACAGCATTTAAAATGCCAACAGAGAATAAGTGGACATACATATCCACACTAATAATAAATAAAAAACAAAAACAAAGAAACAAACAAAATAAATAATAAAAAACAAGCAAACAAAAACATCAAGACAGGACCCTCACTTTAGTCCAAGTACACACTGTACATATTCTTACATACACATGGCATAAGTCATGTGGCTGACTATGATGGCTAAAGAAATAGCAATGCATTAAAAAGTGAAAATAAAAAAGTGGGAATGCAAACAATATTTGCCCATTTGAAATATAATGGAAACACTATGCTGAATTACAAATCAAATCATTTGCCACTTTGAAAAAAAAGTTGTTAAAAACAGCAGATTTGGTTTTGTTTGCCTCAAATATTTATGATATAAAAGAAAGATTTCCTAGATTTAACTCCCTTTAAATTACTGAAATAAAATGTGATTGTATTACCATAGTATTTGATAACCAGAGTTGGGCCAGTTACTTCCAAAATATATAACATTATTATTGTTTCAAAGTAGTTACTGTACTATTGACTCCTGCATTACCCCTACATGACCCCTGCATTACTTCAGAGTTACTGTCACCACAATAACTGCAGATGCAGGACTTAAAATGTGTCCCCAGATTTCTGTCTTCTCAGTTAGCATGGCACAGCTCTAGATGCTGATTTCATGATGCATAGAATTTTATCAGTTTTGCACATAGGCCTTCTTGACTATTTCCTCCCCTTGCCCAAACTGCCCAACACCACATACACACACAAAATATGTTATATATTAGGTTTATACATCAGGTAATTATATTCTATGTGTTCTACATTATATCATATAGGCATTAACTTGATCGCATCATTATTTGTTCACAGTGCTTCTAATCACTAATGTATATACATCCATAGCACTTTGCTCATTCACACCTGTATTTGTCCATATTACATCTGTATGTCTGTAGATTTCCCTATGCATAGTAATATAGAACATTAACATACTTCATCTGCACTTGTGTAACTTGTGAATAGGCTGATATTGCAGGAATACTTGGTGAAATGAGCAGGCCTATCAGGATTTTTTTCCTTCACACTATAAGTTTTCATCATGCTTTATTACTGAATAGACTAGAGAGACATCGTCTGTAAACAGAGTTGGGCAAGTTGCTTCGAAACTGTAAAACATTATATTACTTGTCACTGTGGTTTCGAAGTCATTTATCACTTTACAAAATTACTGCATATTGTAAAATTATATATATATATATATAACCAGTTCACATAGTTTGGTCAAACTGGAGTCCGAAGCCTAAAAATTATTCCTTATGTTAAAACAGTTAAATTTGATTGGGGTTTGGACATGCTCACAAAAGGTAAGGGTACCTGAATATTTAAAGGAGAAATCCGGTGTGAATCAATCATTAGCCTTGTTCGTGGTCACTCTGCCCACCAGCTGTGCTGCCGCTGGCACCATGTGCACCAAGTCCAGCTGGAGCAACACCATGAGCTCCAGTGAGTACAGTATGCCACAAATAGGTTTACATTAACTAAGCACTAAGCACCAGGTGGACAAATAACATTGGTTAGATTGGATCCCCTTAAAGGATAAATCTGGTGTGAATCAATCAGTAGCCCCGTTGTTTGAGGTCACAGAGCGCTGTTGATAGGAAATGGAACCATAACATTTGGTACAACATAGACAGAATAGCGAACCAGCTGCTAACATTAACTCAATGGGGCATAGGAAAATTTAATTTAAGTGAGTTTCTGTGCCTCATACAGTTAGTGTTAGCTGCCGATTTGCTATCTGGTCTATGTTGTATCAGATTTTCTTGTTCTTCCTACCGACAGCACTTGGTGACCTCAGATTGATTCACACTGGATTTCTCCTTTAAGGTTGAACTTTTTTCCATTTGTTGACCTTGAGTCAAGTGAATTATTAATCCGAATTCAACAATCATCAGCTCTTCAAGGTCGGCATCCAATTGGTCAGTTAGGGCTTGATGTACTGGTCTGTGCCTTGCCCAGCCTGTATAAATAATTGAGGGTTTCAGTCAGACCCTCATCGACAGGATCAATCAGCAATCATGAGGTCTCTGGTCTTCCTTGTGCTCCTGGGAGCTGTTTGTGAGTATTCACCACAATTGCTGGTAGTACTTGGTTGTGTCACTGCAGTGCAAAAGCTGAACTGCGGCTCTTGCCTGCTATGCTGAATCTAGACTGACAATAGATCCAGCTAGATATTTTTTCAGTTATTTTTTGTCAAGTTGCTTTAATTTGACGTGTGTTGGTGTTGTGTGCAGTTGCGGAGGATGATAAGATTGTTGGAGGCTATGAGTGCAGAAAGAACTCTCAGCCCTGGCAGGTGTCACTGAATGCCGGCTACCACTTCTGCGGTGGTTCCCTGGTCAATCAGAACTGGGTTGTGTCTGCTGCTCACTGCTACAAATCGTGAGATTCAACTATGTTTTTGTACTCTGACAGCTTAAAAAAGCCCTAAAAATATGCCCTAGAAAAGCTTAAAATATAGGGGTTGGGGTGTGGGTGCCATATTAACTGTAGGTCTTTGACTCTTCATAAACTTTCTTTCTCTCCTGACTCCAGTCGTGTTGAGGTTCGCATGGGCGAGCACGACATCAAAGTCAATGAGGGAACTGAGCAGTTCATCACCTCCTCCCGCGTCATCCGCCACCCCAACTACAGCTCCTACAACATCGACAACGACATCATGCTGATCAAGCTGAGCACTCCCGCCACCTTCAACAGCTACGTGCAGCCCGTGGCTCTGCCCACCAGCTGTGCTCCTGCTGGCACAATGTGCACCGTGTCTGGCTGGGGCAACACCATGAGCTCCGGTTAGTTTGCAACCCTCAAGTTTACATCAACAAAGATCATAATCTTCTGTTGTGTCTATTCTATGTTAGATTCCATAGACTGGGATTATGGAAAATGATGCTTTTGATCCCTTTCAATACATAAGTCCTCATATTTCATGTCATGAGCCACTTACAGGAACAAGCCTGTAATTGTCTGCCTTCACTCTGTCTGACTTGTGTCTGTGTATTTCTAAAATGCTCGTCCTTCATAACCTGACCTCAGTGAGCGGTGACAGGCTTCAGTGCCTGCAGATCCCCATCCTCTCTGACCGTGACTGCAGCAACTCCTACCCTGGCATGATCACCAATGCCATGTTCTGTGCTGGATACCTGGAGGGAGGCAAGGACTCTTGCCAGGTGGGGCATATTAACATTTTATCATCATTCTCACCATGTCAAATGTGACAAAAGTAGACACTTATTTATGGGCATTTCCTCTGGTGCACATTTTCAAAAAAAGAGCTGCTTTCTTTGAGGCTCTACCACTAACCACTATGCAAGAACTATGGGCTTCAGATAGTATGTGCATATGAATGTGAGGATTCTCTCTCTCTCTGTTCCAGGGTGACTCTGGTGGCCCTGTGGTGTGCAATGGTCAGCTGCAGGGTGTTGTGTCCTGGGGCTATGGCTGTGCTGAGGCCGGCCATCCTGGTGTCTACGCCAAGGTAAGATTCTGTCTATATCATTTACAGAATAATTACTGCAATTTGTGGAATATTCCTGCAGTATTTTTCTTTTTCAGTGTACATAAACATTAGTTTAAATAAATCTTGTGAGATTTTTTTATTACCAAAATGTATGAATACATGAACCACATATTCATTCACATTCATTTATATCAGACATTTTGTAGCACCACACTGGCAAAACAAAGATAACTTTCTGACAAGTCACACCAAGTTTCTGCTTCTTTCAATTGCCAGGTCTGCATCTTCAATGACTGGCTCACCCAGACCATGGCCAGCAACTAAATCGGATCCCCTCTTCCTATTCTGAATACAGTTCTGATGGTAGATTCCTGTGAACTAAATAAAATAATTGAAAATACATTCTGTCTGCTGTGTTTAATGTTCCATGTCCTTTTTGAAGGAAAGTAAACATCCATTAAGGTACATGCTGCTTGATGCCAAGTGAGTCCTTTAGCTTGGCTAATGTTAAAAGGGTCAGGGAACACATTAAACACATTTGCTAAAATAAATGAAAATACAGTGGGCCAACTTGCTTGATTCAAAGCTGTAAAGTTATGTGTGATGAGCCCAATAGACTCACTGACTCTTAAGCCAATGGAGAAAACACAACGGACATAGAAGGAGAATGAGGGGGCGGGACCAGAGAATAAATGTAAGCAAGAAGAACACGGCAGCGAGGGAGAGAAGCCGGTGAGGCGCTAAGATTTAATCTAAGATTAATACACAGTTTAGTCGCAATAAAACTGTGTTGGTTACCTTGCACTGTGTTGGGACAGCACAGCCTTGATGATACCTGGCAAACTCAGCGAGAAAAGACGTGGGGGAGGGGAACTTTGAATCGATTTAGTAAGTTTGAATGTTTCCGCCCTTCCCCTCTCTCTCCCTCTTCTTCCTCCCTCCAGTGGCGTAACTATGGCAGGGTTGGCAGGGGTTGGCAGTTGCTTACAGGCCCAGCAGTTAATGGTAGTTATCACCCATTTGGTTCTTATTAGGGTCTGATAAGAAATTCACTTCAAGTTAATAGCCTGCTCTAAAGCACCCTGCTTATTACATCTAAGTGTTTACTAACAGAGTTTTATATTTAAGCAATATAACATCAGTGGGAGTGAGAGTTGTCTGTGGCTATCCTCACGGGTGTGGTTTCACAGTAAACATAAAAACTGGTGGGTTATTTGAAAGCAGTAACCTGACTGTTGAAGAGACCCTCCATGCAGATGATTCACAGTAAATATTAAAATAATCTGGTAGGTTATTTGATAGTAGTAAGCTAACAGCTGAAGAGATCCTCTGTGTTGGTGATTAATAATAAAATATTTGGTAGAAAAGACCCTTTTTATGCAGGTGGTTCACAGTGGGGATAAAAACTATAATAACCTTCCACTGTTGAAAAGACCCTCTATAAAGTTTATTAGCATTATTTTACTTATCTTTATTACTTTATTTGTGCTATGTTTTATTTTCAACCAATCAATCAATTTATTTATTTATTTTATTTTACATTTTCTGTTCTCTATTTTTTTTTTCAATCATCATTTTTCAATCATCATTTTGTTTATTTTATGTACTTAGTTTTCTTTTTCCTCAATAATTTTTATGCAATTTTGTTTCTTATTCATTGTTCTTTGCCTTTATCTTTGTAAAGCACATTGAACTGCCTCTGTGTATGAAATATGCTATATAAATAAACTTGCCTTCCCAAGCTATGTGGCTCTGCTGCAGGCACAAGTAACCAAATTGTATTTTGTATTTTTAGCTTTCATTTATGTTCGTTCATTCTCCACCTCCCAAAATAGTTCTAAGCTTAGATTTGCATCTCCCATTCCCAAGCAACGCAACAGCTAATCAGACTTAGAAGTTCTCTCAATGGAAATGGATATGGTAGTGAACATGCGTATTATGCAAAGCAGTAAACAACACACAGGCCACTGCAAAGCGTTCATTTTCCAAACTCAAATAGGTTAAAAGCTGAGGAGCTCAATGGGACAGTGTCATCTCTCTGGACTTGCCATACTGTCAGTTGAGAATGTCCTTGCACGTCAACTGGATCTTCTGGATGTGATCGACAACTTGCACAGAGGAAAGCCAGTGAGCTCATTATGGTGTGCCGTCACCAGAGTTTTTCCTCCATTTAAACACATCAGGCAAGCAATCAAAACTCACTACCGAATGTCCAGACCCAGTCATATACGAAAATGTATGCTGTGACCCTAACGTTTCCCAGGAAAAAAACAGCGTTAAACACAAGCATTGTGTTTCAGCAATAGTTGGCTGAAGCTAGCAGCGAAGCCCTCACCTTACAGAGGACCCCACCACCAGCACCGGCAGCCGGGGGAGAATTCATTGAGAAGTGAAGAAAATAAGCGATTAAACCAGAATATATATCAGCATTGCTGGTAACACCTTGTAGCAGCTAAAAACAAAGAAATTAAGTTTGATGGTGAAATTGTAGTGCTTCATTAAGCACGCTACTGCTAATAGACCTATGTTTCACGAAAAGTAAAAAACAATGAACGTTATATAAAAACTTGATGATGGTTGTTGTTTTCCTATGGAAAGAGCCTTCATGTCTTGGCAATACACTGCTCAGTATTCAAATATGTATAACTTAATCTGCTTTATCTGCTGAAGGTGATTTTAACAAAAATCAAGCAAGGAAGTGATTTTTTTCATGTTATGGCTCTTGCAGGCACCTGACTGGCATATATCAGTTAAATGCAAAATTCTTATGTTAACACTAGCGTTGCTAGTTTCTTTTACCATTGATGGAAGAAGGGACTGTCTATTTTTTCATCTATTTTTGATAGGGTAGACAAGCTGATCCCTATAAGCTCTGTACAGTACGGCTCTGACTTTATGCTGGCAATACCGCCCCCCTTTGGTTGGAGTATGGTGTATGAATTTATGGCATTTATTACACATGGTACCTTTAAAATTAGTGACTTGGACATGTCTGGCCAAGCGGGACTGGTACGTTGAAACTCACTGTAGGCTAATAGCGGAAACGGCGGTCAAAAAGCTGGGTTAAAAACCCAGCTACCAACATAATTCTACTTTTCAACAAAGGTTTGACTCGTGTAAATGCTGAAAAGGAGCCTTAACAGCTTTAGCATTGCTGTATCACTTTAAGAAATGAATGCTGCTGCCATGTTACTGGCATGTGCTGTACTGCACCATAAACAGACATGTATGTTAATGTTTCTGTAATGTGAACTTTTTTCCCAGATATGTCTACAGTATGAGACTCAATTTCTTGTGTAGATCAAAGTTCTGTGTTAAGATTGCTGTGATCATTTTATGGAACATTTTCAAACCTACACACACACACACGCGCACACACACACACACACACACACACACACACACACACACAAACACACACACACACTACAAGAAAACAAACCCAGAAACCACCACACCGTATTTAAAACAGTAGTACCATTGAGGGAATGTTTCATATGAATCGTTGCTCATTTATTCATCAAAAAGTAAGTCAGTATGTTTTCATGTTTTTGGATCATGCTTTCCCCCCCCTTCTTCTTATGAACATTGTTATGAACTAATGAACATGTGGGTTTGGTTATGGCTATGGCTACATTAAGGTTTAAAAAACAACATATGTGTGAACACTTTACATTTGGAAATTAAATTTAAATAATATATCTCCCATTGAAAGCAATTGCTTAAACATGAATATAGCAAATTCATCTACCCAAAGTGACAGCAACTGTCAGTCAGTGATGTTATCATTGCTCCATCTCAATATCTTGGTCCAGTATGTTGTCACCAACCTATTACTTATTCTTCAGAACAGATAACAACGACAGATCAGATTGTGTGACATTTGTTTGCTGATAGATATGTAGATGGGTTGAAATCTTCTTTCGTGCACAACCAATGTCTGTTCTGAGGCTTCATTAGTGCAAATTGATTATATCATCTGAATTTGAGCACAGTGAAATCATTACATACTCATACACAAAGTGTTTCCCAATTTGATTACCGTTGGTCTGTTGATGTCAGCTGATGAACAGCTGCCAGAGACTGGAGAGGTGTAATTCATTATTGTTTTTTTTCTATCTATGAGTAAGTGTCTTTCTTTCTCTCTTGGGTATGTGTAACATCACCCAACAACCAAACTGAATTGTAACCAAGTAGGCGTAAACCTTCAGGAATGCCTTGATGTTTGATAACAACTGTTCAACCATACAGATAAATATTAATAATTAATAAATGATATTAATAATAAATTTTTCCTGTGATCAGTGTGGTATGCATTATACAATCATTTCCCAAATATAAGACACACCATGTGTAAACTTAAGCAATGTTACTTGTTACTGTGGTAACAAGTAACAAGTAATTTGTTACCTTACAAAAATTACTGCATATTGTAAAATTATTATTTTTTTGACCAGTTCGCATAACTTGATCAAACTGGAGTCTGAAGCTTCATCAAAATTATCCACTGTAGCGATGGCAGAATGAGGTTTCCTGGACCTATGGGGCTTTCCAGCACAAACGTTTGCCAAAAGATTAATTTCCAGAAGACCTGCTGTGCAACTTAATAAATGACGTGGGGCAAAGGTTTAGAATTCTCTGTGTTGATTTTCTAATTTCTGTTTGTCATAATTCATGAAAAAGGCCTTATTCTGAATATGATTCAATATGATTTTCATCAATAGAGTAAAATAATTAAGGGTCACAATAATGACTGAGGAATATCAGTCATTGCCTTACTTCATCCACAGTCTCCCATTCATTCACTGACCACAGCTGACAACTGAGGTGCTTAGCAACTTCTACATTGGCCAGTGCCTTTTTAAGCCACACAATTTGCCAGTGTGAGTTCGCTTAGACATATTGACTAATTAATAGATTCATTCACACTGGTCTTCCTCGTGCTCCTGGGAGCTGTTTGTGAGTATTCACCACAATTGCTGGTAGTACTTGATTGTGTCACTGCAGGGCAACAGCTGAACTACAGCTCTTGCCTGCTATGCTAAATCTAAACTGACAATAGATCTGGCTAGATATTTATTTATAGATAGTTATCATAATTGTCAAGTTGCTTTTATTTGATGTATGTTGATGCTGTGTTCAGTTGCGGAGGATGATAAAATTGTCGGAGGATCCGAGTGCAGAAAGAAAACTCAGCCCTGGCAGGTGTCTCTGAACGCCGGCTACCACTTCTGTGGTGGTTCTGTGGTCAACGAGAACTGGGTTGTGTCTGCTGCTCACTGCTACAAATCGTGAGATTCAACTACATGTTTTTGTGGCAGGTTGAAAATAGTCTTGAAAAATATGCCCTAAAAAAGCTGTACATGTTTTAATTCTTAAAATATAGGGGTTGGTTAAAACTACTACATACATCTTCCTGCATGAGTGATGAACGGGCTCAACAGTTCTGTCTCATTCTTTCTTTCTCTCCTGACTCCAGCCGTGTGGAGGTTCACTTGGGCGAGCACGACATCAAAGTCACTTAGGGAACTAAGCAGTTTATCGCTTCCTCTTGCGTCATCCGCCACCCCCACTACAACTCCAGGACCATCGACAATGACATCATGCTGATCAAGCTGAGCAAGCCCGCCACCTTCAACGAGTACGTGCAGCCCGTGGCTCTGCCCACCAGCTGTGCTGCTGCTGGCACCATGTGCACTGTGTCTGGCTGGGGCAACACCATGAGCTCCGGTTAGTTTTTTGCCAGACAGATCAACAGAGCTCATAGTCATCAGTTATGTCTACTCCAGAATAGATTCCATCAGATGACAGGATGACTAAATTTGTGTTTTCGATCCCTTAAAATACATACATTCCCATATTTAATCTTATGAGTCGCATACAGGAACATGGCTGTAATTGTCTGCATTCACTCTCCCTGACTTGTGTGTGTGTGTGTATTTCTGTATAACCTGACCTCAGTGAGCGGTGACAGGCTTCAGTGCCTGCAGATCCCCATCCTCTCTGACCGTGACTGCAGCAACTCCTACCCTGGCATGATCACCAGTGCCATGTTCTGTGCTGGATACCTGGAGGGAGGCAAGGACTCTTGCCAGGTGGGGCATATTAACATTTTATCATCATTCTCACCATGTTAAATGTGACAAAAGTAGACACTTATTTATGGGCATTTTCTCTGGCACACATTTTCAAAAAAAAGAGCTGTTTTCTGCAAGGCTCTTAACCACTATGCAAGAACTATGGGCTTCAGATAGAATGTGCATATGAATGTGAGGATTCTCTCTCTCTCTCTGTCTGTCCCAGGGTGACTGGTGGCCCTGTGGTGTGCAATGGTCAGCTGCAGGGTGTTGTGTCCTGGGGCTATGGCTGTGCTGAGGCCGGCCATCCTGGTGTCTACGCCAAGGTAAGATTCTGTCTATATCATTTACAAAATAATTACTGCAATTTGTTGAATATTCCTGCTGTACATTTTTTTCAGTGTACAAACACACTAGTTTAAATATAATATCTTGTCAGATTTTTTTTATCATCAAAGTGTATGAATGCATGAATCACATATTTCATATAAATCAGACATTTTGTAGCACCACACTGGCAAAACAAATGCAATCAAGCTAACTTTCTGACAAGTCACACCAAGTTTCTGCTTCTTTCAATTCCCAGGTCTGCATCTTCAATGATTGGCTTACCCAGACCATGGCCAGCAACGGATCCCCTCTTCCCATTCTGAATACAGCTCTGATATAATTATCCTAATCCTGTCCACTGAATTAAATAATTCAAAATGTCTGCTGTGTTTGAAGTGCCATGCTCCTTTTGCAAGAAAGTATCCATCCATTAAGGATCCTTTAGGTCATTAAGAGTCCTTTAGCTTGGCTAATGTTAAAAGGGTCAGGGCACACATCCAACACATTTGTTAAAATAAATGAAAATACAGTGGGCCAGCTTGCTTGATTCAAATCTTTAAAGTGATGCTTTCAAAATATATTAAGAGCATTCAAAACGCCTAAAGAATAAATTGATATAGGATATATAGCCACACTAAAAATAAACTCAAACAAACAAACAAAATAAAGACAAAACCTTCAAGACAAATACTTCACTTTTGCCCAACACTGTACATTCTCTTTCAGTACACATAGTTGAGTGGCTCACTACAGTTTTGTTCCAAAAAAGTAGTACAATACAAAAATGCATTAAGGAAATATAAACTATTACAAACAATATTTGCATATTTCCAATACGATGGAAGCATTACATATTGAATTCAAATCAAATCATTAGCCCTTCTGATCATGTCAATTTTGTTTTACTAATAGAAATGTCATGATGAGAACAAGGGCTACAAATCAATACGTTTACCTTTAAAAACTGCAAATACATCATTATTCATTCAATTTAAACAGTTCTAAAGTAAAGGCTCTTAGTGAGCTGACAACAGGAAAAAAAAGATTAAATGATTATGCCTGACATTTACATTTACATTTACATTTACGCAGAGCTGTTTGCCACAGAAGCCAGCAAAAAATACCAGTGAGGTTGGTCTGTACAAATCATTATCCTCAAACAATTCTGTGATGTTGAAAAGAAGAACTAGATGATTGTGCCTGTCTTTACTAGACTAAGGGTCCCGGTCCCAATCCGCCATTAAATGATAATCAGGTCACTAAGTCTTTTTTAAGTAACTTTATTAACTGCTCTTTTCAATATCAAAAGTGCGTACTTGTATATCTGTGTGTGGTTTCTGAAACGCAAAGAGTACAAACATGCAAATACTTAATTCTACTCATCACCCGGAGAAATAGAATACTGATTTCTGATTGGCTGGCGGTGTGTGTGATGAAGCTGTCTCTGATGGAGCTGATGTAAAACGGAATTAACCTTTTTCGGCAATTACAATGTGTTGCACATGCAGAGATTTTGGTCATGCCATCGATGGTGAATAGTTAGACATAGTGTGGACAACACAGGCTGCTCCAGCAGATTAATCAAGGGTATTGGAGGCATATTTAATGTTTGTGTACACAGGTAGAAGGAAGTTTCATCCTCTGCAATTGCACACATCAAATTTCCTGCATTAATTCAATAGCTTACCTAACGCCATCTGTGGCGCCCCAGAAAATAATTCACAGGGTGGCCAGAAAAAGACAGTGAAAAAATTTGGGTGGAACACTAAAAATGCGATTGAAGGTTATTAGCGTTGGTCTATAGTTATTTTAGTGCACCATAACATAGCCCATCCACACATTTTATTCGATGTTTACCTTATGAGCCCAAGGCTATTTTCAAGCTATCTTGACCAAATATATTAAGATATTTATGCATTTATTTGCATAAATAATAATACAATATTAATCCTACTGGATCTTAGTGCTGCCTTTGACACTATTGACCATGGTATCCTACTACACAGACTTGAACACATGATGGGCATCAAAGACACTGCATTAGCCTGGTTCAAATCATACCTCTCTGGTCGCTACCAGTTTGTACACGCTCATAATGAGTCATCAACCTATACCAAAGTAAAGTTTGGTGTACCCCAAGGCTCAGTGCTAGGTCCCCTGCTGTTCTCCCTGTACATGTTACCTTTAGGATCTGTTATAAGGAAACATGGTATTACTTTCCACTCCTATGCTGATGATACCCAGCTTCACCTTTCTATGAAGCCTAATGACTATATGCCAATGACTAAACTTGATGCATGTCTCCTAGACATCAAAACCTGGATGACTAATAATTTCCTGTTTAAATTCTGATAAAACTGAAGTTATGATGATTGGCCCTAAACAGCTGACCAACACTCTACCCCATCACCAAAACTTACTCAGTGGCCTGTCACTGTCATGTAATGCAGAAGTTAAAGACCTCGGGGTAATTATTGACCAGGACCTCTCTCTAAATAGTCATGTAAAACACATTTCAAAAACATCTTTTTTCCACCTACAAAATATTGCTAAGGTTAGAAAGTTCCAATCCTTTGAGGATGCTGAAAAATTAATACACGCATTTATAACTTCCAGGCTCGATTATTGCAATGCTCTGTTCTCTGGGTGTAGCAATACTTGCATCAAAAACCTACAACTAATACAAAATGCTGCTATTTATACACATATAGGAATGCCCAAATTACTGCTTTCTGCTTTCTGATGTGTGAGCCTGGCCTAATTTACTATTTTCCTCTGTCCACAATTATCTTTGCTGAGTGTCATCCCTGCCTCATTCCGGTGGACTCCTCTCACCCTCCCCTCCTGAGTGGACTACAACAAACACTACGGGAGGCCCATGTCAGGACCGACTCCCCATCACAGAGGACCTTCCTGGACGCCGATGCTGGGCTGACTCCCCTTCCTGAGGCTTTGTGATTGACCCCCCCTCACAATGGCGCTGTCAAATGGACCCTTACTGTTACCCCCATGACCCATCTCATTCCTTTGAGTTTGTCACTATGCCTGGCCGCTGCTACATTGTCCAGCCATAATTCCTGATAACCACCTATAGACTGACTACCATGTAATGTAAAAGTGGGATAATACTCTATTATGAACTATTATGAACCTTAGCTAAAACCATAGGCAACGTATAGCCTGTCATGGTTACTACAGATTGTAATTTTTCTCCATGACCCCTGGCAGTTGGGTTAGCCCCTTGAGTGGTGGATCTGCCCAAGGTTTCTTCCTAGATTAACTGAACATAAGGGAGTTTTTCCTTGCCCCTGTGAAGCGCCACGAGACAATACTATTGTAAAAGGCACTGTATGAATAAAACTGAATTGAATTTAATTTAATTTAAAACATGTAATTAGTAAAGGCTTAAAAGAGTTTCAAAGAAATTTCGTTTGGCGCCCACTCAAATTGTCTGATGGAGCGTGATTATAATTTGTTCTTCGTGTAGTGCCAGTCCACAATGAAATAAAATGACATTTTCCGCAAAATTTCTAAAACTAGAAGTATAAACGTTATCCCCACTGCAGATAAAAACAATTACTGTAAGCGGAGACAGGGAAATCAAAGTAGGATCCCCCTACAAATCGCACCCTGATAATAAGGGACATCTACACATGCTAGCTTGCCTATATCTTTTTTTTCAGGACAATCTAGAATATACAAATATGGCAGTAAATATTTTCAGTCTTATAATTTGGAGAACATCAAAAGACAATGCAGAAATGTAATTTCAAGACCAGATTACTCAGGAACCACTAATAAATACTATACACCATTTAAATCGGTAGGATCTCCTGTTTATTTTGATATGCGGTTTAGGAGGCGGATATGCGGTCACGTGGAAGTTAAAAAATTGTGAGATATTGCACAGAGAAGAATGGGTATGACATCGATGCAGAGCTGTAGTGACATTCATTTTGATATGAATTACAACGCTTATTTTTTTTGCGAACCCTTCATCACAGAAACTAGCGACTAGCACAACTGGAAAGGACAGGTGTGCAGTTTTACGTTATGTGTAATGTCTGTGTAAAAATGGCAAGAACAAAAACAATGTGTCACATGCAATTACTGGCAGAAAAGTATAATTTAAAAATTATAAAAAAATTAATCAGAGGTAGTGAAGTAGCTAGTAGCAACTGAAAATGTTGGATATAGATACACTAGGTTAATATACTTCACAATTTGGAGTAACTGGAGAAAATCGTGTTAGCTAGTCTTTTTGTTTTTGAGCAAGCTACTGTGATCTTTTCACAGTAGATGTGGAAGATGTGGGAGATATCAGATTCACTGGAGTCACTCATGTGCACCTAAAATACTATATATTATTTATCTTGGCATACATATCTCTCACTGCTGCAGGCAAACAACCAAAGCAAAGATCCTGCTCTGCAGCATACCACAACAGGTCATCCTGTTTAGTGCTCTTTACTGATTTTCATCAGCTCGCACTGCAGAGGTCTTCATTCATTTCATAATTTACATTTCATTAATTTGTGAAAAGACTTAAGGTTTCAGTAAGGAGTATAATTTAGTTAATTTGCCTAAAAAGACTGCAAGACTTCACCGTATTATTTTATAGGCTATAGCTTATCTGTCATTGGCAATTACATTGTTGGATGATGAGTTGTCTCTGCTGCAACATTAAACATAACCTCTGCTGCTTAATTGAAATAAAGCTGCGGTGGTTGTTAATGGATTCAGCCTAGGATCTGTACATAAGTTTAACTTGCAATGTAGTGTTACCCCCAGCTGTCAGAAAGTTGGAGTTAGTTCTTCCATGACTCCTCACTGCTCTGTTGGAATGTTACATGCACCTATGTGAATGCGGTTGTGCATGTTCTTACCTTCAGGCTGTGAATGAAAGCAGAAAGTGCATCACTGTAGTCCCCATGAAAGCCTCTGCTGTCTAACTTCAGTAGGACATGTAAACACACAGGAAGCAGACATAAAACACTTATAAAATTGACAAAATAAACTGCAGGTAGCATTTTAAAACCTGGGAGGCAATTCTTGGTTCACAGCACTGGACTGGGGATAGCTTATCACCAGGGATTCATGAGCGAGAAAAGGCCTTGTAGAGGCCTTGTACCCCATCGTTTGTGTCCCATATATGGACAATGTCCTCATCTTTAGCTCTAGCTTTGAACAACACATTCAAAATGTGAGAAAAGTACTGCAGCAACATAGAGAACGCAGTATCAAGCTAAGACCAAAGATATGTGACTTCTTCAAAACCAAGGTGGGGTTATGAGGGGCAAATGATCTCTGCAGAGGGATACAAATTAATCCCAAAGATATGGACGAATGAGAGACCGTCTACTGCGAGAGAGATGAGAAAGCTGATGGGTTTCCTCAGGTTTCCTCCATATCCTATATACAAGACTTCTCTAGAATAGCCAATCCTCTGTATGAACTATTAGCAAAGCCTAAATCTGAACAGAAGCAGAGTTAAAAGAGTAAGGGGGGTAGCTGCAAATCTTCCCAGTTGCCACCGTCCCACCCAGTCCAGTGGATGGCAATCCACCAAGAGAACACATGCCCACCTGAAACATAAAGACATAATGGCAGAGGGTGAAGCAGTCCTCTGAGATGGCGTTCTCAGAAGGGAGACCACAACGTGGAAGCAGTTAGTTGTTCCTGATTCCCTAAAGCCTGTTGTCTACAAACATCTACACCAGGTGATGTAATTTACTTAATAACATAAGTCTTGTAGACTCGGTCAGGATACAGATCAATCTAAATGTCTTTTCTTTTAATAAAGAAAAGCTGGGGTACTTCGGCCAAGTACTTTGTGGTATGCAGTGGTCTGACAATATGCTGATTCCTTGTCTTCTCAGTTGAACTCGATCACAAATAATACCAACAAAAGGTTGACATAAACAGTTTCATATTTGTTTGCACACAACTATTCCCTGGAAGGCTTCAGAATAGCAAAAAAATCATGTCTTTTATACTGTGGCAGAAATCAGTGGAATATGTTTTACACTTTTTCTTATTAAGGCTCCAGGGGTTGGAGGATTCAATTTTGACATTAATGCATTTATTACGCATTCATCTTGAGAAGTCAAGGACCCATGCCAAGACTGTATTTGTGTCTTATCAGTATGACCAATCCTTTTTTCAAGTTGTGTAGTTTCTAGAACTTTACTTAAATATTTCCAGTAAGGAAAAAAAAACATTGTATCATTGCTGAGAAATACGAATATCCAGTTGAGCAGCTTTCAAAATGGCATTTTTTTCCTCCTTCCTATCCATGACATAGCAGTAAGGACTATTGTCAGTCCTAGCCAATATAAATGATTTATTAACCTTGTTTATCAAGTTGCTAGAATAAAAAATAGCAATGTTATAAGATTAGAAGAATATTGTCTAATGTAAAATGAAAAAAAAAAAAACCTTCACAGATAACCTATTAATATCCATAGTTTTCTTTTGTATCCCGAAAGAATCATGGAACTAGAGAAATGCTCAAGCACAAACACACACACATACACACAACCAAACAGATACACACACATTCTCGTTCTCTCTCTCTCATACACACACACACACAACCACAGGGCTTTTGATTACATATCCCGTATGTCTTCTAACTCCACCCCAGTTTACCCAGTTTTCAAGATAGTAGATAACAAGTTGACGTTCATTTGGCTGCAGAGTGATGGCATGTTTATTTGCTTCTAGCAAAGCAGGTAAGTCTGTATGTTTTAGTCATGTAATAGTATCTCAATGATGTACAATTTCAGTTTTACTCAGTCGGTACACTGATACATCTGTTTCTGCTATTTGTACAAACTGTACCACTTTGTGGATTAACTCTACAGTACACCTTGTTCAGAATCCTTAACTTGTATCTCAAAAGCAAATATGTATGACAAGTAACATATCAGCATCAGAATGACAAGTTATTGTACCATTGTTCATAAAAAAGATGATGAATATTCTGGGACATGCTGTTAATATTTTACTCTGTAATTATTTCATTATTAATTTTAATTATTTCAATCATAGAAAATATGGCTAAGGGTTTGTTGCCAGTGGCTGAAAATGCAGAACATTACACCATGTCTGTGCAGCTTATACACTTCTTTTTTTGGAAACAGTACAGTTTGTATTATAGATTGCTTAGTATGGTAACACTGGTGTGCATGGGTCTCGAATGGTGGCTAAACAAGGATTTTTGAGAATGTCCTTTTAGACGTGAGGAATGCACTTAGTGACTGAGAAGTGTTGTATCTAAACAGGGAAGGTTGAGTACGACTAGTAGGACAATTATATACACATTGAAAATCTGAATAGACATGTGCGGGCAAATAGACAAATTTAAAGTATGTTGAGTGATACATAAATGATGTGGTGAATATTGTCTAACCACTTTGTCTCTTATTTAAATATTTCAACCTGCATCATGTATAGTAAATGCTAATTGTCAGTTTTTACATAGTTATACTCATCTTGGTTTCTTATCAACCGTCTATTTTACTCTTTACTCTCAGATGAGATAGCACATCAGATCACAGATAAGGCAACACAAAAGGTAATGTTACTGTCACAAACGTGTACATTCCAAACACACATAAAGTGCCTTAATTTTGCCTTATGCCTCTTTTGCTTGGTATTTTATACTGACAAAGCACCATCATACTTACAGACCTCACAAAACAGCATTTTGCAGACTGAGCTGCTGAGCTGAGCTTCTTCTCCTAATATACTTTTAAAGAAAGGTAAGACATTTTCTTTGTTTCAGAATACAAGCCATTCATGTGTGATTATTGACTCTGTTTATGTGATTTTAGCAGCACATTGTCCTATAAAGGTGCATAAAATTGACTAATAGATGTTTTCATTGATTGCCAAGATGCACCTACTGTCATGATATTTAACTTCCCCCTCTTAGTATTGCAAAAATCATTGTTTTTTTTCACAAAATAATTCATAGCTTCCATTGAAAGATTTTAAACTGCAGTAAAAAGTCATCTAACAGCTAATAGATGTTTCTCATATAATTGATAAGAATTTATTTACGAAATAATACGTAACATAATAATAATATCTCTGTCTATATCTGCTTTGCATGACTCTTCTTTCTGCAATCATGTCTTATCCCAAACATACCTCTGAGCAGCAATTTGCAAGCATGGGTCAAATAGGTGAAAGCACATAGATTATAAAAGAACTGTCACAATTTTAGGGGTGGGTCAAACTGTATGTTTACTGTATGTATATCAATTAAAATTGGAAAAACGCTTTATGAATTCATCAAGCCTGTGTCAATGATAGTTTCATCTTGGTAGGAAAGCATGTAAAAAATGCTGTGATAATGGCTCCTTTTTGCCCAGAAAATTTTGAGTGGTGAGGTTGTGAGAACCAATGGGTCAAAAAAGTCAAAACATTTTGAGGCATACTGTATATCAAATGAAAGCTCTTTATCTTTTTTCTACTGACAAAAGGATATGAATAAATTCTTATGTTATTTTATTTGTGTCATTTTGTCCAAAGTGCTTCTGTTCATGTTTATGTTATTTGATCTGAATTTGAATTTGATTTTTTCGGGGAAGGACTATTGAACAGAAAACAGGTATAATGCCCTCACATTAGAAAATGATGATGAGCTGTACAGAAATGCAGTTGCATGGGAAGGCATTCCTGTTTGTTCAGGAGGACATGCCTTTAAGATGTGCACTAAATGTGCCACAGCAAGAAAAGCTCTAAAATCGTATTTGTTTATTATAGACAGTATAGACTGAAATAGATTTTATACTGTTACCTGTGTAAGAACTGTCCAGCTATTTAAATATAGACCGTCTATGTCTATATATAATGAGAGCATCCATAAGGACTTTAATTGCATCCATATACCATGCATGCTGAGACATATCCCGGTTTTGGCTGTGTTGCTCAGTGTACTTTAATGCAACTCTAGTGTGCTCTCAGTGCATTAAAAATATAAAAACAGACAGAGTTCACTGTAGGGCAAAACTATACTTTCTTTACACTCAGGATACATAAAATGTGCTATGAACATGTTAAAGCGCACCACTTTTTCACTAGATACTTTAATATTTTACTAATCAATGTTTGTTTATAATTTGTGTAATCACCTTGGGTGTCTTGAAACATGCTTAATATAAACATTGTTATTATTAATATAATATGCTTAATATAAACATTCTTATTAGCAGTAGTAGTTGTAGTTGTAGTTGTAGTATCGTTATAACAATAACAACAAAAATAATAAAGGCCAATTCATGGCCGAGACACAGGCAGGAGTAGCTGGAGTAGTTCAACTAGTAGAATCACATTAAGAGCACGCAGACAGAGTGTTATCTCAACAGGAAAAAACATCATCTCTGGTCACACATGTCTGATCATAGCTCTTAATATGTTTTCAGAGCCACCATGTCAGGTGATTTATGTAATGTCGCAGAGCCTGACAGTGAGATTTCGGACATCTATGCTGATGGAGGAATGGAAGGGTTAAATACAGATATTGTGAAGAAATGTAAAGACAAGTCTTCAACAGAGGTTACCGTACAGAAGGTTAAAGAGAACATTGACAAGCTGGAACATGTGACACTCAACATAGGTGTGACTGGAAACACAGGAGCGGGAAAGTCCACCTTTGTGAACGCCATTCGAGGGGTGAGTAATGATGATGACGGAGCTGCTGAAACAGGAGTGACAGAGACCACAAGGAAGCCCCAACCATTCCCACATCCCACAATGCCAAATGTCATCATTTGGGATCTGCCAGGTGTCGGCACTCCAAATTTTAAAGCAAAGACATACCTGACTGATGTTCATTTTGAGCGTTACGACTTCTTTATCATCCTTACCTCGGAGAGATTCAAAGAGAATGACATTAACCTGGCCAAAGCTATCAAAAAGAAGAAACTACTGTTTTATTTCATTCGCTCCAAGATCGACAATGATGTCAATGCAGAATGCAGAAGAAGAGACTTCAACGAGGAGAGGCTGTTAGCTAAGATCAGAGACGACTGTAAGAAGAACTTGAAAAGTGTTGGAAACCCAAATGTGTTCCTTATATCCTCCTTTAAATTTGACAAATATGATTTCAACAGGTTGATTGACACCTTGGAGAAAGAACTCCCAGATACAAAGAAACATGCCCTCATCCAGTCTCTTCCAGTCTACTCTGTAGAGGCACTGCAGAGGAAGAAGAAGCATTTGAAGAAGATGATTTGGCTCACAGCATTCGGTTCAGGTGCTATAGCTACAGTGCCAGTCCCAGGCCTTACAGTGGCATGTGATTTTGGGATTATCTTATCATTTCTAGAAAGGATTTTCAAATCTTTTGGGCTCAAGGATAGGTCTTTACAGATACTTGCAGCCAGAGTACAAATTAACTGGAACGACTTGAAAGCTGAAATTACATCAAGGTTTAAAGATGGAGTCACAACTGAGGCTGTAGGATCCTTGATTGAAACCCCTTCAATGGCCTCCATCATGACTCTCAAGGGGCTTATGAGTGGTGCAATCCCATTCGCTCAGCTACCAGCTGGAGCAATTTCAGTGGTGGTCATGCACTATCTGCTTAACAAAGGCCTGAAGGAGATGGAGAATGATGCCAAATCAGTGCTGGAGAAAGCAAAGCTGCACAAAGCAGACATTCCATAAATGAAGCTGAGATGCATCTTAACACAAATTAATACATTTTGGGGGGAGGTCTACATGAGGAAAATACTTCCTATGTAACACTCAGGAAATATGTGTTATGGAATTTGTGTGTTTGTTTATGATATTCTCCCAATGTCCAACTCTATGTATGAAGTTAAATGTTTGATTAGAAACACTTGGATACATCAATTCCATGTATACGCAACAGACAGAGTTACAACTGGGAAAATAAGGATATCGGACCAGTTTTGCTCTACCCCCAATTTAATATGTCTTTCTTATTCTGAGAAATTAACAGCAGGTCAGCAGCAAGTCAATTTAATGTGAAATGTGCTGTAAATAGAATAATAAAATATAAATAGAATCATATAATATAAAATAATTATATGAAAAGTACAATGTATTTATTGATTTGACTTTAATAAATAAATTGAAAAGGTCTACTTACTGTTTCCATCATCTGTTTTTGCAAAAAAAACATTGCCAAGATTTGGTTTCAATGACACAATTCTGCAAAAAATAAAGACAATAAGTTTTCTTTTTAAGAATACTCTATTCTGACATTGACAGGTGGCACAGTCAGATGCATATCTTTGGATATGTCCAATTAAATAAAACAAGAATTTTATGAAGACTTGGCACTTTTTCTCTGAAACAGTGAGTTAATAACTGACTTGCATCATGAATTGTTCTACAAATGAGCATAAATTATTCATGAATGTAAATAAATATGTATGAACATACATATATAAAACTTTCACGTTATTTTGCTTTTTTCAGAGTCACAATGGCATGTGCAAGAAACATCTACTCTGACTCCGACTCAGATTATTATTTCAGGGAAATAGTTGACATCTATAAATCTAGCTCAACAGCAGAGGCAGCTACTACCATAATTATGGGTAAAATTGAGCAGCTGTCAAATGTCACACTTAACGTAGCAGTAACTGGGATGTCAGGGGCAGGAAAATCAACATTTGTCAATGCCATCAGGGGCATACCAAACAGTGATCCTCGAGCAGCTCCAACAGGTGTGACAGAGACAACTATGTCCCCTGTCAAGTACGACCACCCCACCATGCCAAATGTCAAAATATGGGACCTCCCTGGTATAGGCACCACCAACCACCAAGCAAAGAATTACATTAAAAAGAGGAAATTTGAAAATTATGATGTCTTCATCATCATCACCTCTGAGAGATTTAAAGAAAATGATGTTTTACTGGCTAAAGCCATTCTCAAAAAGAAAAAGCTGTATTATTTTATCAGGTCAAAGATAGACAATGACATTTATGCAGAGCAGCAACGCAGTCAGCTCAGTGAGGCACAAGTACTGGCCAACATCAGATGGGACTGTTTAAAACACCTGAGAGATTTAGGAAACCCAAAGGTCTTCTTGATCTCCTCATTTCATTTGGAAAAGTATGAATTCACAGATTTGGTGAAGACTTTGAGAGAGGACCTTCCTGAGAACAAGCGACTAGCACTCATTCAGTCTCTGCCTGTGTACTCCATGGAGGTACTGAGTGTGAAAAAAAAGCAGTTTGGTAAAATGATTTGGCTAACTGCATTTGCTGCAGGTGCAGTTGCGATAAACCCACTTCCTGGTCTGTCATTGGTATGTGATTTTGCCATTTTGCTGAGCTTCTTTGGAAAAGTGCACAGAGCTTTTGGCCTTGATGAGGAATCTCTCCAGAGGCTGGCTGTGCGGGTGAACAAACCCGTGTCAGAATTAAAAGCAGTTATGACATCACAGTTCAGGGACGGAGTGACTGCTGATGTGCTGGGGAAATTCCTTTCCACACCTTTCGTAACATTTTCTGCCACAGTGCAGTGTGTCATGAGCTTTTTTGTGGGTATTGGAACCCTAGCAGCCGGAGGAATATCAGTTGCAACGGTATATCAACTGTTGAACAAGGGAGTAAATGACATGGAGGAGGATGCCAAAGCAGTGCTTGCTGTTGTTCATTTAGTTTGATATGTGCCATGTTTATATCAGACAGAAAATCTCAAGGAAATATCTGATGAGTGAGAACAGTCAAGCTGAACATAACATAACAAACATAACAAAACAATAAAATGAATTAGGGAGCACAATAGTATTTTCACACTATGGTGATAGGCAAGTAGAGAAAATGTTAGGCCAATCTAAAATATTTGTGTTATAAAAAATGTCATAAGAACGTGTTTGTCCTTATTTCTAGAAAGCAAGAGCATATCATAGCAGTCATTTCAAATTGACTCTGTCCATCTCAGCAAAACTCAGCAAAACTGTCTGGTAGGGGTGTATTCTATACATATGTTTATTGTAAATGTTCTAGTCAGTGCAATTTATGTTTACATGTGTTTTAGAAATAACATTTGCTTACTTTCTGTTTCTTTTTATATATACTGGCTCAAGGCAACAACTGTGATAGTCTACTCACAGCCTCACAACTATTAAATCTATTTTTGCTAAAAGAGTGTTTACCATGTTTAATCTTCACCATGTGTATGTTTTCATTTCCATGCAGTCATGTACAGCACACACACAAACACACATGCACACACAGGCAGAACAGATAGCTCTAGTTTTAGCTCTCGCGCTTATGGGCTTTACCTTCAATCAGAGGTGTGTGTTGTGCCGTGACATTTGTTAGAAAAAATGTTTGCTGTGACACCAGTGTACTTGCCAGACAGCATTTTAGTGATGTATTGATGCAGAATGTTCCATGCATGCAGTATATCCAATGTTTGTCTTCAAACACACACAACTCATAGCTCCAGCAACTCAATAGCAATGCCTGATCTCATTCTCATGTCTTTTCAGTCCTTTATCTCCTAAGATCAAGACCAGGATGAAGTATTAGTGAAACCTGTAACTTTTACACTGTACACTAAACTCTGACAAAGCTGATGCTATTGCTACACATTACTCCATCTACACCTTTTGGTCAGTCTAGGCTATACCTTGCCAATTCTATACCAACTATGCCGCTATGCCATCTATACCAACTGTACTGTTAAATGCTGACTTAGTAAGTATTTACTAACTAAGTGTACATTTTGTCCTGCCACTTAAGCAGTTAAGTCCAAGCACTTCAACTAAAGTTTATAACTATTGCACTGAAAGCTAAGTTCATCTTAATTTCCAGATGCTGTTGTATGAAGCGATATTAAAAGAAGGATGATAATTGACAAAGGCTGTCAGAGGCAAATGTTGTTAATTAAAAATAAATGGTATCAAGCTGGAGTATGTGGTCTCATCCTTTTTTATGATTACATAGGTGACCAGAACTTCCCTAAGAATGCAAGGGGCATAGCATACAACCACTGACTCTCCTCGATCCAACAGGCACATTTGTGTACATGGTGTGTGAAGTATTTATTTATTGAGTATGATGATTTGAGTCATGGTATTATAGACAATGTTTTGGAGGATTTTACAAGACAACAAGATCAGAAGGTCATGTTTTGGAGGATTTCATGAGTCCTTCATCAGACTCGTTGAACGGTAAGATGAACAGTCCCACTATAGATATTATATTGGAGTAATGGGTACAAAACATGAAACTCCTCTTTGCTACACTGTTTGCTTTGGCTCAACCGTAAAGCAAACTGTCAGCGACTAATACCATGGCGGCAGTCCAGGAATCTAAGGTATGCTTTCTGTTGCAATGCAACTAATACCTGTTGTCTGATAGACAGCTAGCCTAGCAAGCCTGTCAAGATTTTGACAAATACATCTCATAATCTGTGCGGTACCGCCATACTGAAGAATTGCAACAACTGCAAAACTGGAATGTGCACTAGACATATGATTGAAATGTGTATGCTAACACTGAATTCATAATAATCCATGTTGGGTTTCTAACCATTACATTTTGCAATTGATACTAATTGATAATGATTTGGCGGAAGCAACTCCGCTCTCTGCTGGAGTTCTTTGCCTCCACCTTGCCATTATTTACATTGAACTGGTCACCTCGTCAGCTGTTATCCCTTACAAATTATTGCTATAACACTAATATTCACCATTGCAGTCTCAATGAAAATTCTGGAGCATTTCAGAGTTTGTTACAGACCAGCAAATCATAGCTCATTATCATATTAATGAGCTTACCCCCAAAAGGCAGAAGACACAAGGCATTTCACTCTGGGTCTATTTTCAGGTCACTATGAACACCTGGTGATGCCGTTTGGGCTCACCAACGCCCCCGCGGTTTTCCAGACGCTGGTCAATGACGTGCTGTGTGACATGCTAAACTGCTTTGTCTTTGTCTACTTGGACAACATCCTGATTTTTTCTAAAGATCTGTCAGAGCACACGCAGCACATCCGCCTGGTCCTCCGTCGCCTCCTGGAAAACTCACTATTCGTAAAGGCAGAGAAGTGTGAGTTCCACGTGAAGACCATGTCCTTCCTGGGGAACATCGTGGCAGAGGGGAGTATACAGATGGATCCGGCCAAGATGTCAGCAGTCTCCTCCTGGCCTGTTCCGGACTCCTGGAAGAGGCTGCAACAATCCTTGGGGTTCGCAAATTTCTAAATTTCCGCCGCTCCGCTAACGGCCCTGACCAGCACCAAACAGCGATTTGAGTGGACCCCAGCAGCCGACCAAGCCTTCCACACCTTCAAGACCCGCTTCACCTCAGCTCCCGTCCTCCAGATGCCAGACCCTGAGCTGCAGTTCGTGGTTGAGGTGGATGCCTCGGATGTGGGCTGGGCCCTGTTTTTTACCTGATTTCATTTCATTTGGAGAAGGCGCTTCGCTGCATGGCCTCCAGAAGTCCTCTTGCTTGGGTCCAGCAACTCATGGAGTATGCGCACAACTCTATCCTCTGTTCAGCCACTGGCATGTCTCCTTTCCAGTGTGTCTACGGTTATCAACCACCCCTGTTCCCTAGTCAGGAGGAGGAGGCGTCCTGTCCTTCGGCCCTTGCCAATGCCAGCCGCTGCCGCCACGCCTGGGCGCAGGCTCGCGCCACGCTCCTCCGCTCCGTCACCATCTACTCAGCCGGAGCCAATCACCACCGGACCCCTGCTCCCTCATACCGGGTGGGCCAGAAGGTGTGGCTCTCAGCCAAAGACCTGCCTCTGCGAGTGGAGTCAGGCAAGCTGGCTCCCCGGTTCCTGAGTCCATTCTCCACTGAGCGGGTCATCAGTCCGACTGTGGTTCGGCTCTGGCAGCAGCATGAAGGTACACCCATCCTTCCATGTCTCCAGGGTAAAACCTGTAAAACAAAGACTTGGTAAGACCAGTCAGAAAGCTTTATTTTTGTAGAGAGTCGTTGGGTGGGCTAAACACAATGTCGACAAGGTTGTAGCGGTGCAAAGTAGTATGTCCCCCAAAGAGTAACATGTTTTCTCCAGGAGCACCAAAGACGGGGTGAGCTACCTCTCTGGCATGCTATATTCGGTACTTGGTTCAAATATAATAAAGGTTGTGTTGGGCAATAAATTTAAACATAAACACAAACATGAACAAGTGCAATTTCAATCGTATCTCTGACTCTTTAAGTCACATTAATCAGAATGCAAAAAATCTCTCTGTATATATAAGACTGTAAGATTAGGAGTGGGACTCCCAATGAGAAAATTAAGGTTTGTCAAAATCCATCCTCTTTGCTTCATCTTCCAGAAAAACATGCAGCTTCATGGCTCATCTGGAGCTTAATTTGTAAATGATCAACCTGTATCTTGCAACCTGTATCACTGTCGGTCAATAAAGTACTGATCTCAATAAAATCTGTGAACACCACTGACTGTTAAACCATGTTTGCAGTACACCCATCTCTATATCTGTCTGGTTCTGCATGGTGTGCCTGTTAGTTGACTAGTATTTAGCAGACACTTTTATACAATGCGACACAGACTCACGTGTGGCTCGGGAATTGAACCCAGGTCTAGCAACGTAAGCGCTGCTTCACCATAATCGCTCGCTAATATGATGTAGCCTAGCTCTTCTATCTTGTCTGGTCTGTCTAACACTTGGTGAAGTTGATGGCCTATAGCCCTTGCATCTTTGCTCAAGAAGGTTGATGATGTCCTGGCCATGAATGGCTGTTCCATGACTTCATCCCCAACCTGGATGTCATCCTGGACTCCACTATCTCATTCAAGTCATACAAAAGCCTCACCAAGTGTGCCCTCTTCCACATACCTTCTCAAGGCGGGGGCACTCTGATGGCTAAGGCAGCCGTACCCATGGTTCCAAGTTCAAACCCAACCCAAATGAAAACATTTGCCTTTGATAACATTTGTGGAGACGAAATCAAGGAATGATAAAAAAGTAAACCAAATAATGCAATCAGTCATTCAAAACAAGCCAACATAGACCATGTGGGCTATAAACAGGATCACATGACTTAATATGTCATTCAAACTCAGATAGGTCTGTTTACTTACAGGATTTACTTCACAGTATTATTGCAGTTACACTTATGCACTTGTGTGTTGTGTGTTTGACTTGTACTTCATGTGTAGTATTTTTGGATTTTTTTGGATTAGCTGTGATTTCTGTGTCTTAAGTGTAAAAAGTGTGTTTTTTGTGTTTTGCAAATCAATGTGTACAGTTTAGTAAAAAGTTTAATGTTGTTTTGCTACTGTGGCAGACTCAATGACGTGGCCACGTTCTATAATGTCACCAGGCTGCAGGCTATCCAACTGAATGAATAGGAGGAGGCAGGAGTATGTACTAAAATAAGTATTTTATTTCTTTAAAGTTCTAATAAATAAATGGATAAAAGGTGGAACGAGAATGATCCTGTTAGACCAGCGTAGAGAACACACAAGTAAAAAAAAACAAAAAAGAAAACCTAAACAGAGTGAAACATCCACAGAGTTTCTGCCCACCAAGCTGTGCACAAACATTAGGGCTGGCGTTGCCAGCTATACAACCCCTGGCAGGCCATGCACCAAAGGTGAATACTTAGAATACTAAAGAGGCACGACACAGCAAATCACTCTAAGACACACGTGCAGTCTGGGGACTGTTGTATGTCAGATCACTCGCACTGGTTCACACATTGGCCCACATGGCAAACTAATGCAATTCCACACCACGAAGTACCAGGAGGAGTAATGCAGGACAACCCAGACCCCTAACGGAGGCCAACAGCAGGCAGTTAGCCGATATGGATAAGAATAAACAAAGAAAAACAACAAAACAAGGAGACAGATAAACATAAACAAAAATACAGGTGGCTCTCTCACAACCTACGTACACAATAAAATAGACATGGGAAAAACAGTGGTCAGATGCAACCAAGGACACATTTGCTTTCTTCGGACGGGCTACGTCGCCACCATAGGCCCAGGACGGGAAAAAGAAGGGCTTTCGCAGAAAGAGGGCAGGCACAAGAGTACAGTAGCATTGTGCTTCCTCAATTGGCTTCCTCACCCATGAAAGAGAGGGGGAGAGAGAGACACAGTGGAAATATCCCCGACGAAGGGAGGGCTGTGGGTGCTGCACTTCCTTAATTAGCATTGGACAGTGTTCTTCCATTGACAGACACCAAGCACCCACGCTCCAAACAATTCGAATGACCGACCTCGCCCGGTAAAAAAGGGAAATAACGTGGTGTGACTTGAATGTTGGGGTTTTGCTAATTGTGGGATAGGCACATTTTTTAGTATGTTAACAAACATGAAAAAAAATGTAACTGGCTTGCTGCCAAATGAAAACAGATTAAGTAAGTAGCTCCTGTAAGAACACCTCAAATATATTGACTATATTCTACTGTAAACTAGCCCAAACCTGAGCCAACTTCCATCTTTGAATTGTTGCCTGGGGAATTGTTGGGTAAAAAATGTCTACCAGGCTCCAGTAGAAGGAACTTGTCCCGCTGTTAGATAGCGTAAGATAACTTGGTTGGGGCAATTGTTATTTCTTTTTAATCATTGCACAGGACCGTGACGTTCACAAGCTTTGTGTAGTTTTTTAGTTATGTTCAGCAGAAAGAATCTTAAAGAAACTGCTCATTGCCACATCACAATAACAAATAGAGTAATTGTAAGTTTTACCAATGACAGCAGGAATGCACTTACACTCTTACTCTTAATCTCTCTCCATACTGCACTTTTTATTACACTAGTGCAATTTCATCTCAAAATACTGCAAATTTCATGTTAGCAATATGCACTCTTAGTTTTTCATTGTGCTGCATCTGAAGTTATTATCTTTTGTAAGTCGCTTTGGATAAAAGTATCTGCTAAATAAATGTAAATGTGATTTAAATGACGGAAATTTCCCAAATATGTACCTCAGGTCAGGTCGTTTTAACCGTGGCCATGTATTTACTTCAGTTAAGTGAACATTAATTACAATGAAGTGGAATAAGGTCATGATTTCATGAAAATGTAGAACAAGGAAAAGTCCATTCCCATTTAAAGCCCCCCGCCCCATGAAATTCACCTAAAAGATGAAGATTTGCATTTATTTTACAAATTCAATATATTAACCTCATGTAATAATCAGGAAATGATGCTACTATAGTACTCTCTGCTGTTCAAAAATCTTTTTATATTTTGGGTAGTAACAAAATAACATTAGTCACTTAACTTAGGATCATATTAGTCATTGGTGCTATGGTAGAAAAACAGGGCAGTATACTTTGCATATGTATTTTGCAATTTACCAGTTATACATAAGATATAAATAAGATATATTCATTTTACCCTTTAACAGTTTCCTTTTACCTGATCTCAAACACACACACACACACACATACACGCACAAAATACACAAAAAATAGCACCTATTTCTCACCTAATGCAGCAGTATGTCTAAACACTGTGTTGTGTTTGTGTGGACAACAGTACACTCTCATAGGTTTGTAAATTGTTTGAGTTTTGTAAGGTGCTGTTGTTTATCTGCACATGAGTTCACGGAAGAGTATAAGGAATTTGAGCAATGCATGAGGAAGAAAGCACAGAGACTCTTGAGTGTATTTCTACATAGCATTTTACATAAAGAACAGGCATGAGGACTGACTACTACTCTTGAGTGAGTTACAATTTTTACTACTAATACAACTGTCATATTTCATTGCCCTTTGAAACCCTTGTTTCTCAGACCTTGTGTATATGCATATTTATTCCTCTAACAGTTAAAGACAACTGTCGAAAAAATTGTACTCAAGTCTGGAACAAAGTGGAGAATCCATAATCTGTGGCAAACATTTCTAGGACAAGGGACATGTAGTGAAACCACCAGAAGACTGCAAATGATACAAAACGCAGTTGCTAGAGTCTAAACAAGAACGAGAAAACATGAGCATATGTGGTGGGCTGTGTGATGGTGGGCAGGGGGTGGAGATGGTGGCTGTGTTGGTAGGAGGAGGAGGGCGGTGATTTGTTTAAGGCTGTCAGGGCTGTGACAGTCAGGGGAGTGGACCTCTCAGGAACTGTGCGTGTGTGTTGGGGGGTTATTGTGCTTACTAGGCCAGTTTGTTGGAGCAGAGGGTGATATGTGTATGGAAAGCAGTATGTAAAAGCAGAGAATAAGGAACAGTAAGGTGTGTGTGTGTGTCAATATTGTGTCGGGTTTGTGGGTTTCTTGGGTGGTGGAGTAGAATGCAGTGTGTTGTGTCAGGCAGTGTGTTGAGTGGGAGAAGCAGTAAATTGTATAAAGTGCTGTGAGTCAGGTGCATATATGTGTGTGTAGTGTATTGTATCAGAATTTGTGTGAGTGTGTGTGCATGTGTGATTTAAATTTATGTCTTTTCAACTTTTCATTATGATTCACTGCTGCATAGATTGTTTAGCAGGATATGAATAACTGCCCATGTTTATTCCATAAAGGACAGATAGTGTTTGAAATGATTTTATAAATGCATTGAATCTTTCTGTAATTTAGGTGTATCATGTGCAAATGCTTTTTCATGTTATTCACATTTCTTGTCATGTCCTCTCAGCAGTAACAACATGGCGAGTCTATATACCTACCCAATGGACAACCCTCAAGATCACACATGGCCTCATTCTGTGAACCACAATGCTGACAACAGTCTTGATTTTGAAGGGGATCAGTTCTCCATAGAGGGTATGTGGGAAGGGGAGGATCCTTATGTTGTTGAAGTCCCCTATGTGGAAGTCCCTAAATCGCAGTGTATGTGTGAAGAAGATGACAATTTTTATGGAGACACCAATGGTTGCACAAATTTTGTCAAAGAGCCTTTTTGTATTGATGAAAGTTTTCAAGATGAATTTAGAGAAAGACTTAGACATGAAGATGATGATCTGTACCAAGATACCAATGAATTCAGCAATGGTTTCAAAGAGCCGTTGTGTAATGGCAAAAGTTTTCCAGTTGAATTTAGACAAGGACTCAGACACAAAGACATGTCCTCTGCTCATATGTCACCAAGAGACAGGATGACCACCACAATTGTAGAGAGAGTTGAACGTCTGGATCATGTGACACTCAACATAGGTGTGACTGGAAACACAGGAGCGGGAAAGTCCACCTTTGTGAACGCCATACGAGGGCTGAGTAATGATGATGACGGAGCTGCTGAAACAGGAGTGACAGAGACCACAAGGAAGCCCCAACCATTCCCACATCCCACAATGCCAAATGTCATCATTTGGGATCTGCCAGGTATTGGCACTCCAAATTTTAAAGCAAAGACATACCTGACTGATGTGAACTTTGACCTCTATGACTTCTTCCTCATCCTCACCTCAGAGAGATTCAAAGAGAATGACATCAACCTGGCCAAAGCTATCAGGAAGACGAAACGACTGTTCTATTTCATTCGCTCAAAGGTCGACAATGACATTAATGCAGAATGCCGAAGAAGAACCTTTAACGAGGAGAAGTTGTTATCTAATATTAGAGAGGATTGTAAGAAAAATCTTAAATGTGTGGGAAATCCACAAGTGTTCCTGATATCCTCCCTCAGGTTACAGGAATATGATTTCAACAGGTTGGTCAACACCCTGAAGAAAGATCTCCCAAATAAAAAGAAGCATGCCCTCATCCTTTCTCTACCAGTCTACTCCATGGGTGCTTTGGCCAGAAAGAAGAAGCAGTTTCAGAAGATGATTTCACTCCAAGTCTTTGGTTCCTCTGTGGGTGCAATACTCCCTATTCCTGGTCTGACCCTGGGAGTCGACTATGGCATTGTGACATCATTTTTCAACAAGATGCTTCGGGCCTTCGGTTTGGATGACAGCTCACTACGGCATCTTGCTTCCAGAGTAGGGATGGACCAGGAGGGTCTTAAAAAGACCCTGCAGTCAAGATTCAAAGATGGAATCACGGACCAAGTTTTGATTTCCTTTCTCAAGACTCCTGCAATGGCCTCTCTCATGACTCTTAAAACTGTGCTGTCTGCATTTGTGGTCGCTGGCTCTTTACCTTCAGGAATCATCTCTGCAGTCATGATGCGTCATGTACTGAACAAAGGACTAGAGGAAATGGCAGGAGATGCTGAAAAACTACTGATAGAAGCACGACTTGATAAATTGTGAAAAAAAGAAAAGAAAACTGTAGAACAGATAATGTTCTGTTCCAATGTGCTGCGATATATTCCTTGTACATTGTGACAAATTTCATTCTTGTAAATGAAATTCATTAAAAAATAAAAATTCTCTCCAAATATTTTCCCCATTTCAATGGGTTCACTGGCTTCCTAGGTTCATGAATAAAGATGGTAACAAACTTGAGTTTCATTGAAATATTCAACAGCAACCATGATCTGTGCTGTGGTGAAGATGAACATGAAAGCAATTACTAAATCTTAATTTTGTTTCCAAAAATCATTGCCCAAATACGAGCTCTTATGTTAAAGCATTTTAGGAAAAACATTTTTTACAGCCCTTACAGCCCTTCCTTAAAAAAGGCCATCAAATAGCTTCATGTGGGACCTAACAAACTAGTGTTCTGACAAGAAGAAAAACAACTGACCACTTACGCTACAATTCTGAAGTCCCTGGCTCCCAGAAGGATACAGGATTGCTGCTTGCATATAAATCATTAAATGGGACAGGACTAAATTTGTATTTCAGCAATTTTATGTTTTATTTTCATTTCATATGTCAGGTCATACAACACCACATACATGAAATGGTGTAATTAGACTTTTTATGTCACTTGCTTTTCCGAACGATATGTGTTCTGCCTCTGGCAGTTTTAGTTACAGTTTAGGTCAGGTTTAGGCAATTTAGTGCCACATAGTGCCCCTTTTTATGCAGCTTACAGCTCTTATAAGGTTTTGATTGTGATAACCATGGTAACTAGGCAAGCCATCTTGATAACATCTTTCCTGCTGATACGAAAAGCACCTCTATTTTTTTTCTTATTTATCATCTGTTGTCAGCTTTTATGTTTAAGCCCTTGGAAAGCACTGTCTGTAAGTATAAGATACATTATGATTTTGATGACAGATCTTCATTTTCCGATAATTCCTTAATTTGTAAAATGCATCAGCATGCTGTCCAGTGTGAATTCAACTAGATTGCCAAGTCAACAAAGACAAGATTTAAAAGGACATTCACGTATTTTCATCTGTTTTATTGCATTTCTTAAAACTCAATACTGAATACTTAAACATTTTTTGCATGATTTTCAGTTTTACTCATTGTTCATTAAAAAGGGAGCTTGGAGGCTGCTTCCTGACTTTGCGTTTTCTTGAATGGAGTTAGACTGGCTGTTGAATTGCGTCAGACACACTCAAGGACAGTACAATATGACTTGTGTTTTACCCATGGGACAAAACCCTTCTTCAACCCAGTCAACAAGCTGCTTGAACAAGAGTTTGAAGTAAGAGGAGTTTGAAAAACATGCAGGAGTTCTTAAAACAGCCTGTGTCTGTAAAACCCCCTCTGTCCCCTGGGTATTGCTTTGTAGGTCAGTTGCGATAGATATGAAACTCTCAGCTGTTGTGTTCTTAAGATTTCTCCCACAACACTGCATGTTAACTCTAATAGAATTCCCCCGAGGTGAGGAGAACAGGGGACAAATATGTAGTTTAACAAGACTAGCGCTATGCGCTACTGCCTCCCTTACCACAAATGAATAAAAATATTGTTGCTGTCTGTTTCCTTGACACCAAAGGAGGGATTTACCGGCAACTGCACAGGTATATGCACATATGTCTCGCTTTGCACTGGTAGTGTGGCACGTATGTACTGACTACACTGTTTTAGAACAACTTAATGCATTAACTGTAGGTACTCACTGCAATATTATTTAAAGACACCTAAGCCTAATGGCAACTCAAGACACATTTTGGGATATTTTAGTTGCATTGTGCAAGCCCTCAAATTTTATGCTTAAGCTCTCAAAAAAGTTATTTAATGCAACGCTATTGTGCTGTCTTTGCATTGAAAATATATTTAAAACAACACAAACAAAGACTACTTTTAAGTGCATGTAAAAAAAATCTCAGTATATCAAGATACTTTAAATGTGCTGCAAACATATACATAAACATATGGTGCACCTCTTTTCCACTTGGAAAGTGAGTACATAACTTTGTCACTCACCGGCAGTACAGCCTAAATTCCTGTCCACACCCAAGGTTGCATGATGACACCTTCATTTTGCTACTTGCTCTTTGAGGGCTCTGTGTGCAGTACATTGTGGTGAGTGTACTCTTCCACTGTTTGTTTGTTATGTTACTCTTGTAGAAAAACTGAAAATAGTACAAATGGTTTCAAACTGTTTACTGCAAAATTGTTGATGGTAGAAAAGCAGATCATAATTATAAATCGTGTGGACCATTTCATGTGTTATTTAGTTATATGCAAAAGGTTGTTGATGCACCCCCGATTGTTATTCAAGCCATGCCTATATCATCAATAGGTTTAAAAGCCAAATTTCAGTTGAAATCTCTTACATTTGAATTTTGTAGGAGGAGACAAGCATGCCATTCAGACAAACCATTAGATTTGACACTATATAACTATTGAAACCAAAGTGTATACTTTTTTACTTTATGCAACTTTAATTTCTAAATTTAAGTATTTAGACCTACCAGAGTAGTTAGACCTACACATATTGTTGACTGGTGTTTGTCAGTTACAGGAAGTACATAGGTATGTCTGCTATCGTTTGACTGAGAGTCATTTAAGGAAAAATGTTTCACAATAATCCTGTTCTACAATCAAATTAAATGCTTTTTTATTTTTGATGTTTTTTTATAGATATAGAGTATTTATCTTGACCAGCGAAACTATGACAGAGACAAATATTGTAATGGCTGAAAATGGTGAAAAGGGCGTCTCTTGGAATGATGGCTCAAACAAGGAAGAAATGTCTGGGCCCCCACAGCACTCTGAACAGTCAATTGAAAATGATTCAGGTGAAAGACCTGGTTTACAAAACCCACCTGAAAACAAAACAACACCTTCACATTTACCTAAACCTTCAGTGAATGTGGTAGAGGAAGCACTTCAGCGTTTGAAAAATACTCCGAAAGAAATCTCTGCAATGACAGACGAGACATTAAAGTCACCCCCTAAATCCAGCTCAGAGGAAATGAAACCTCAGAAGGAAAATGCTTCCCCAAGTCAGACTCAGCCAGTGTCTAATGTCACTCCAGATAGCCCCCAGAGAAAGTCTTCAGTTACCCTCCAAAGGACAACAAGTGGGGCTTATATCCAGACAGAATCCAAATCAGACCCATCTACCAAGAAGGACCAACTATATCCTTTAAGAAAGATACAAGAGGAGAAGACTACTGAAAGGTTGACTCATACGCAAGCAGAGGACTTAACCATCAGTGATACAGGGCAATACAAGATTCAAGAGAATGCTAAAGAACACACTACTGAAGGATCCTTTCAAAGACCCAAAGTAGACAGCTCAGAAACACCTAGCTCAGAAAAGGATGAGACAAAGGCAGAGGCTACTGCCCAGCATCAGGTGCTTCAAATGGAAAGCAGCCCAATGAAGAAGCAACCAGTAATACAAAATGATGTCCCTTTAGAAGAAATGAAAAGTGGTGCTGTACAACTTTGCCCCGAAGAAAAAATTGTTAAAGAAACTGTTCAGCCTAATCAGGTCAATGCCGTATCTGTCGCTCATGAGCATATCAATACTTTACCACCGAGCAACACTGTTATTAAAACTCAGTCACCTGAAGAGAGGACATCTGTCCAAAGAAAACAAGTCCTAACAGAGGCACAGATTGAAAATGCCATTGATCTGACTAAGACAGAGAATACTGTCCATGAACAGATGTTTCAAGTGGACAGTAGCATGGAGAACAGGCCATCAGTAATGCATAACAATATCTGTTTAGAGTCAAAGCAGATGACAACTGAAGCGTCACATCTCTGCCCTGAAAATTCACTTGTTAATGAGCAGGTGAGTGCATCTGTTCATCCAGAGGATATACCTCAGTCACATTCACCTGAAAATAACAACAATGTCCCAAGAGAAGTAGCCATATCAGGGCCACAGATTGAAAAGACTTTGGAAAATGTCCATGAAGCCGCAGCAAAGCATGATATTGCAGCTGAAAGCAGAGAGGTAAACAAACATGACAATGCAGAGGCTTTCACTGAAGCTCAACCACACCAACGCATAAACAACTCAGCACTGGAAGTCAGTCAACACAGGGAGAATGATACTCAGCCAGTGTCTAATGTCACTCCAGATAGCCCCCAGAGAAAGTCTTCAGTTACCCTCCAAAGGACAACAAGTGGGGCTTATATCCAGACAGAATCCAAATCAGACCCATCTACCAAGAAGGACCAACTATATCCTTTAAGAAAGATGCAAGAGGAGAAGACTACTGAAAGGTTGACTCATACGCAAGCAGAGGACTTAACCATCAGTGATACAGGGCAATACAAGATTCAAGAGAATGCTAAAGAACACACTACTGAAGGATCCTTTCAAAGACCCAAAGTAGACAGCTCAGAAACACCTAGCTCAGAAAAGGATGAGACAAAGGCAGAGGCTACTGCCCAGCATCAGGTGCTTCAAATGGAAAGCAGCCCAATGAAGAAGCAACCAGTAATACAAAATGATGTCCCTTTAGAAGAAATGAAAAGTGGTGCTGTACAACTTTGCCCCGAAGAAAAAATTGTTAAAGAGACTGTTCAGCCTAATCAGGTCAATGCCGTATCTGTCGCTCATGAGCATATCAATACTTTACCACCGAGCAACACTGTTATTAAAACTCAGTCACCTGAAGAGAGGACATCTGTCCAAAGAAAACAAGTCCTAACAGAGGCACAGATTGAAAATGCCATTGATCTGACTAAGACAGAGAATACTGTCCATGAACAGATGTTTCAAGTGGACAGTAGCATGGAGAACAGGCCATCAGTAATGCATAACAATATCCGTTTAGAGTCAAAGCAGATGACAACTGAAGCGTCACATCTCTGCCCTGAAAATTCACTTGTTAATGAACAGGTGAGTGCATCTGTGCATCCAGAGTATATACCTCAGTCATATTCACCTGAAAATAACAACAATGTCCCAAGAGAAGTAGCCATATCAGCGCCACAGATTGAAAAGACTTTGGAAAATGGCCATGAAGCCACAGTAAAGCACGATATTGCAGCTGAAAGCAGAGAGATAAACAAACATGACAATGCAGAGGCTTTCACTGAAGCTCAACCTCACCAACACATAAACAACTCAGCACTGGAAGTCAGTCAACACAGGGAGAATGATACAGGTGGTTTGGTGACCAAGACAGTGAGTGATTCACAGGAAATGTTTCCAAAGGACGTTTTGCAAGAACAAGACAAAATTACCCAACCAATGGAGCAGCCACTCTATTCAGAGCCTTCAGATGTTCCTGAAAATTTGTATGTTGAACCTGAGGAGATCCAAATGGTAGAAGATCTCGTCAGGCAACAGGTGGAGCATCTGGACCATGTTACTTTGAATGTAGCTGTGACGGGCATGACAGGTGCAGGGAAGTCAACTTTCATCAATGCGATTAGGGGGATTGATAATGACAATGAGAAAGCAGCACCTACTGGGGTGACAGAGACGTCTATGGATGTCTGTGCATATCCCCATCCTTCAATGCCAAATGTGAACATATGGGACCTACCAGGAACAGGGAGTCCCAAGTTCAAGGCAAAGAAATACCTGAAGGATGTCAAATTTGAAATCTATGACTTTTTCATCATAATTTCCTCTGAGAGATTCAAAGAGAACGATGTGATGCTAGCCAAAGAGATACTGAACAAAAAAAAGAAATTTTATTTTCTGCGCTCAAAAATAGACAATGAGGTTCATGCTGAACAGTGCAAAAAGAACTTTAATGAGGAGAAACTGCTACAGTGTATCAGGGAAGACTGTGAAAACCATTTAAAGAAAATTGTTAAACCCACAGTGTTCTTGATATGCTCCTTTGAATTAAATAAATATGATTTCCCATGTCTGGTGGACACTCTGTCAAGAGATCTTCCAGAACACAAGAAAGATGCTTTGACATTGTCCTTGCCCATCTATTCCACTGAGGTCCTGGAGAAGAAAATCAAAACTTTAACTCAAACAGCACAGTCTGCAGCCAAGGCTGCTGGCGGTATTTCGGTTGCTCCGGTTCCCGGCCTGGCAATGGCTTGCAATGCGGGGATTCTACTTTGCTTCTTTACTAAGTGCTACTATGCTTTTGGCCTGGATGACAAGTCTCTCGACAAGCTGTCAGAGAGAGTGAACAACCACTCGCTAAAGGCCGTGAGGGAGTCCCGACCTTTAGTCATGGCTGTCCGGAAGAGGGAGCTAAGCAGCAGGGAGCTCTCTGAGCTCGGGAGCAAGCGGGCAGCCATTGAGTTTGCCTACAGTCTCGTGCCTGTCTGGGGCAGTAAGAGAGCAGCCAGCATGTCACAAACAACCACCCTGAACCTCCTCACTGAAGGGCTGAAAGAACTAGGAGACACCGCCAGAGAGGTGCTGAAGGTGGCCAAAATTGATCACATCTAGTAACAAAGATGGTGGTGGAAATTGGAGATGGTTGTTGTGATGATTATGTATGAAAGGAAAGTTATGTTGTGTGTGTACAAACATAGACTGTATATGTCTGTTTAGTTGAGACAGTCGTAGCAGAGACATCAGAAAGTCATGGTCTCTAAAGTATCACCCATCATGGACAAGGCCTGCTACACCAGAGATGGTAATAAACTCAGTTTTACAGAAGATGAAGATTATGAAATGATAAAAGTACACACATGTGTGTTAGGTAACACATGCTAGGAGTAGGTGGCTAAATCACACTCCATATCCAACCAAACGAGATCTTTGAACTATTTCTGTCTTCTTTGTGATTGTTGGGACATATTTTTTGTCTTTAATGCATAAAATTACACATAGTCAATGATTTTCATTTTATGTGTTGGTTTGGTCTATGTAGTATCTATGTAAAAAGGAACATTAAAAACAGTAACTATTAGGTGTTTTTTCATTAAAAAATTGATTATTGAAAACTTTATTATAAGACACATAAAAAAATCTATTCTTAACGTTTTTTCTTTACCGTTTATCATTGTGTGGGAGGGTTTAATACACTGATTACACTATTAACTACATGTGTATTAAAAATGACTAATTTCTCCATGTAAAAACTCATGCATGAACTGAAAGCTGAAGCTTGGTTAATAGTCAGGAAATTACTGATTAAGATCATGTAAATCATATATAAATAAAAACCTCTTGTTTATGGCTTGGTAATAGCTCCTGTTTACACTCCACGTTCATGTGTCAGTGAGTTTGTATGTCATTATTAACATATCACTGGAAATATATAAAATTCTTTAAATCATCATTTCTTTCCCTTTTTCTTCCTCTAAAAAAATTCATGAAATATATGCATGAATGTCTACAGAATAATCCTGTCCCAATTTTTAATTGTTTATTCTTTTTATTTTTGGGGGGGTATATCAGCTTATACCTACTGAGTGTCTAATAGCTGGAGAGGATCTTGTTGATCCAAGGCATGAGGGCACAGACTTTAGTGTATACACCAGGGTAGTTGGGTTGAGCACATCCATAACCCCAAGACACAATGCCATGCAGCTCTCCATTACAGACCAAAGGACCACCAGAATCACCCTAAAATTGAGAAGAAAACATAGAAAGAGAGAGAAAGTTAGAGAGAATGAAATGCATGTGTGGTTGAGCCTAACTGTTTAAAGTTTAATGACAAAAAAATCACATAAAAAACAAGCCAAAAACATGTTAAACCACAAGGCTACATTAACCAAATGTTTGAGTAATTTTGGCGAGCACGTATTATATAACATACAAGGATTGTATGTTACATTTTACTGTCACATGCATACTGGGTGTTAGGAATGAAGTGAAATTGTGTGTGATTGTCAGCCTATATTGCGCATAAATATTAAGGTGGTGGGAGCAGAGCAGGGAGTAAATACTGAAGGGTTGGATTGATAGTACAGGATTGGTTGTGTAGAGATGGGGTTTATGGGGGCAAAAAAGTAAGGTGATGAAGTGGTATGTTGAATGGCAAGAACTATGTAAGAACTTGGTGGCTTGTCTGCAGGAGGGTTGCAGGTGGGGGAGTTGTCACCACCATGTCCTGTCTACCTCTGTTTCCTCACGTTTCCTCCCTGTCTGCTCCGTTAACAAGCTCAATTGGTTTCAATCATCTCACTTCCTCATTCCCCCATTAATCACCGGATTGTCTTCACCTGCTTTCACTGATTGTTCCCTATTGTTCTCCCCAGCTGTGTCTTGTTTCCCCCCGATTGTTCGTGGTTATTTATTCCCCTCTGTTTCATCCACTCCTTGTCAGTGAATTAGCGAACCTGCACGTGTCTATTGCTGAAGGCAAGCATCTCAATTCTGACTCCTGTCTGTTCCTCTGTTTTCCCGTGTTTGTTACCTGCATCTGTTTCCTGCCCGTGTCCTGTTTTCCCGTCTAGTTCCTGGTCTGTTTCTGTTTGTCTGTCTTCTGAAAGATCGTCTGCCTCTTGCCGAACCCAGACTGCCTTTTACCTAAGCCTCTGCTCCTCTGTCCCTGGTACCGACCCATTGCCTGCCCACGACTAACGCTCTGCCTCCCAGCCACGGCTACTGACCCGCCGCCTGCCTGCGACTCTTGCCTGCTCTTGTGGTCCATTCTATCTGTTCTCTGACAGGAGTGGGGGGTGGCTCCTGGTGATGTGCTGTGGGACATGACACATAGTGCCCTAGAATTTTTTTTTTTCCTAACCCTTCTTTGAGCCAGAAACCAAAGATATTTTTTTGTCACAACATGAACAGACAACACAGCTTTTTGAGTCTTGGGCCCCACCTGGCAAGCATCTTTGCCTCCCTCCAGGTAGCCAGCGCACACCATGACGTTTGTGATCAGCCCAGAGTAGGAGTTGTCACAGTCCTGATGGGACAGGATTGGCACCTCCACACACTGGAGATTGAAGGGGTTGAAAACTGAGGAGAAGCAAAACACAAAACAGGGCAGAGGTACAGAGGGAATCCAGTTTAAGAATGGCAAAAGTTAAAGTGAAGTATGGTTAAAATAAATGAACATACCTGGTGGTATGAGTTGAGAATTAGTTTTGTTTGATACACGCACATAAGTTCAGTATGAGAACACATAGACGAACAGGAACTACATTATCTCTAAATGATTCTGATCAGAGTGGGTCAAAGCCAGTAAGTAATACTGCTGAAGTGTAAAAAAAGGAATAGTCCTTCTGTAATGTCTTTCATTAAATAAAATAAACATACTTAAAAGTGAAACGAAACATTTACAGTTGTTCATTTTCCTGATGTTGCTATTCCTTGTTGCTCCTGTATTTGAATTATAATTTCTGAAACCCTGATAAGCCAAATACAGAGAGGGCTTTTCCAAACCACTGCACTCACAACACCTCTGGGTGCAGACCTGAGTTGGTGTAGATGTTTCCCCACCCGGACACCACACACATGTCTCCAGGGTTGGCGCACGCCGTGGGCAGAGAGATGGGCTTGACAAACTCATTGACGGTGACAGGGTGAGCAAGCTTCATCAGCATGATGTCATGGTCCAGCGTCTGGTAGTCGTAGCTCTGATGCCAGTAGATGGCGTCTACAGCCATGTACTGCTCTGTGCCCTCATACTCCCAGATATGGTGATCCCCCAGAATAACAATCTGTGCATAGGGACTGGGGACAGATACAGCATCAATAAATTAGGATGCATCCTACCAAGGATGAATATTGATGTATATCAGACCTGCTAAGGAAATTCTGCCAAGTACTTTTCTCTCTTTACTCACTGGAATTCATATTGTTTTCATCCAACTGTGCAACAATCGTGCAATGCACATGTATTGTCCCTTATGCATATTTACTCTAGAGTATATTATCTACATACATATATAAGTTTGAGTTTAACACTGTCCAGCCATAATTCCCGATGGACTGCCTACCATGTAATGTAAAGTGGGATAATATTCTGGAACTATTATGAACCTTAGCTAAAACCATAGACAACTTATAGTCTATCATGGTTACTACTGATTGTAATTTTCCTGCATGACCCCTGGCTGTTGGGTTATCCACTTCAGTCGTGGATCTGCCCAAGGTTTCTTCCTAGACTAACTAAACATAAAGGAGTTTTTCCTTGCCCCTGTTGCTCTTGGGTGCTCCTTCTGTAAAGCGCAGAATTTTACTATTGTAAAATTAATAAAAGGCGCTGTATAAATAAAACTTAATTGAAAACTGAATATGAAACTGAAGGAAGACAGACATAAGTTATGTCAAAGGGAATATATATGATGATATTTTGATCATGTGAAACAATGGACAAGACAGCCACATTTCCTCAAGGCTGCAATACTAACTTGATCCAGCAGTGGGCAGCAGAAATGACCCACTGGTCATTGATGAGAGAGCCACCACAGAAGTGGTAGCCAATGTTGAGTGAGACCTGCCAGGGCTGGGAGTGAGGTGTGCACTCATACCCACCAACAATCTTGTCGTCCAGTGGGGCTGCAACTGAAGGCAACGAATTAAAACAATTAATAGTAGGTTAGGATCAGGTAATATGAGGATGCTGTGAACATGGAGTTGATATGCTTTTTGTATACCATTAAGACTCTGTTTAGAGGCCTACCCACACAGTAAAGAGATGAATATAGCTCTGTCAACATGACTGATGCTACATGCTTTTTTTTATCAAGATTTAATTGCAATGTCAAGATGCTAAAAGATGAAATAGGCCAAGAATTAAGAAAGATTACTGATCGCATATTAAAAGGTGGTCAGAACAATGACTCTACTGTGTCTAGATAACTTGTTTAGCTCTCATACATCATGTTGATGACACATCACACAATGGTATTTTGACACTGAGAAAATCACTAACCTGCAGCACCCAGAAGTATGAATGCAAAAAAACAGATGATCATCATTCAACCAGATCTTCTCCCGACTGAACACCAAACTTACCTGCCAGGTGCTTTTATAAGAACGGATCTGTTTATCTCTCCTTAACCACCCCCTTGCCTATTCCCTGTCTCCCCTCATCTGCCCCTGATACACACACAGATCCAGCATCCACCCAGAAGCTTTGTACACTCTACTGCGATGAAGTGTTTCCAAAATCAGATTTAAACATTGATGTTACCTACATTCTTCCAATTATGCAAATTCAAAAACAGATAAGGCCAGAGTTAGTTCAGCTACAGCTGGTGAAATCTCAGCCTTTTCATCAGGGCTGACACAGGATTTCTTCACAAAGAACATTCTATCCTGGGAGCTGTTTATTTGCAATTTGCATGGGGTTTGTGGAGTTAGCAAAATAATAGTAAATAGAAAGTCAAAGGATGTTACATAACTGTGAGTCAGAATCCTTCTGAAACCAGGCAGGTGGCTATTTCATTCAATGTTTGGCTTGGTTTCAAGGGCAAAATTCAGTTGAGTTTTCATATTCCATGGATCTAGTGAAATGTCATGTTTTACATGTTTCTAAAAGCCCAGAACTGATGAGCTAAACAGCTAGTTCTAGAGAACTCATATTTTTTCTGGAAGACCTCCGTTTACTTCTATAGGATCTTCAGAAACTGTACTGTCTGAATTAGAAACTGAATTCATAGATCTACAGATAATCTGACTTGATATCCAAATAATTGAAAGTCATTGACCTTATTTGTGGTGTAAAATATTTGTAAAGAGATATATACTTTTAATGACCAGACTCATATGCTGGCCCATGCAGATTTTTGTGTAACTCTGGCGTGGGAAGAGGGGCTTTTATGTTACGGGTTCACTGGCCCCTTGAAACCTTTGGCACCCTGGGCTTTGGGCCTGTGTATTAATCTGTGTCTGTTTACAAAGATAAATGACTAAATGAGATAAAGGATTGTATGTTCTTTCATGGGAATTTCTTCCAGTATTTTGTATGCTCCAATATTCCACACACTTTCCAGCACTACACACACACACACACACACACATCCAATAGATATCGAGATTAAGCATTAACTTGATAGACAGGTCTGTCATTGATATGGGTGGGTGGACAGTCTTTATAAATGAGTTGAGGTACGATTTGTTGTCTTCGGCCTCAGAAGTCACTGAACCCATGAGACTGCTTGTTTTGCTGGTGCTTGTTGGGGCTGCTGGTAAACAAATCATACTGGTGCAAGATGACATATGACATGTTTTAAAATTTACTTTATTTAATTCATAATACTTAGGCTTACATTCTATATAATGCGTAACATCATCTCCCAGTGTACATACAATTAGTCTGAAAAATGAATAATCCTGTTATTGGTTGATTTTTTTCAACATCATTAAACCATTTGGTCTTCAGTCACAGATTTTTAACCCATAAGCGTCACATAATTTTTGCATTTCCACTATTGAATGACATGTTAGAAGAAATTTTGTCTTTTCACTGTCTTGTCTCTTTGCAGTGGCAGTGCCCAGGGAGGATAGCAGGATCATTGGGGGCAGGGAGTGCTCCCCAAACTCCAAGCCATACATGGCATCCTTGAACTACGGATACCACTTCTGTGGAGGGGTGCTCATCAATGAGCAGTGGGTGCTCTCTGTAGCTCACTGCTGGTACAAGTGAGTCTGCCATTAAACTGACTAACACTTCTTGCCCATGTCGTATAAAGACAGTGTCAACAGAGGAGAGCTACTAAAGAAAAGTAATTCAGCATATGAAGAATAAAACATGCAAACACGATCCATAAAGTATACTATACAGTGTGTGTATGTAATTCTGTTTACAGACATTTGCAAAGTTTTGACCTTTCCTTTGACTCTACAGTTGATTCTTTCCCCCTTTTCTTTTGTCTCATGTTTTCCTTCTGTCTTGTTCCTCTGGACACATCCCTCAGCCCCTATGCAATGCAGATCATCCTGGGAGAGCACAACACACGAGTGTTTGAAGGCACAGAGCAGCTCATGAAGACTGACACCATTATCTGGCATCCTAGGCATGTGGTCATCATTCGTCCTAAGACAGTTCACATAGTTTGTTGCCATATAACAGATGTTTAAAGGCACTGAGTGATATACCTAAACTTTCAAGCTTTCAAGGATGAACTATAGTGGGGAGGCTAAGATGCATCTGCCGTAACAATTAACTTCCACTGTAATCAGTGAAACTGGCAATACCAGATGTTACAGCGCAGTGAAAATTCTAGAAAAATAAACCAGTCTGTTCAATGCATTTTGGGATGACTTACCATAACACTTCTGTGTTCACTTCTATCCAGCGTAGCCCCAGACATAGATTAGAGATCTATAAAACTGGAGAGAATGAGTCTACCCATCGACTTTCACATTGTAATATTTGTTACTAGTTGTAAGCAAATATATGTCAGAATGTTTATGTGTCTTTTTCTTTTGTGCACCAGCTATGACTACCAAACCCTGGACTATGACATCATGCTGATCAAGCTTTTCCATCCAGTGAAGCTGACGGATGCTGTGAAGCCCATCCCTCTGCCCTCTGGCTGTCCTTACGGGGGTGTCCCCTGCTCTGTGTCTGGCTGGGGAAAGACTTACCCTGATGGTGGTGAGTTATGGTAGAACAGAGAGACAGAGATAATATAGACTGTGATACATAGCCACTGTACAATGCACAGCTGTAAATTTCCTATCGGATAATAAATGATCTATCTATCTATCTATCTATCTATCTATCTATCTATCTATCTATCTATCTATCTATCTATCTATCTATCTATCTATCATTCCTCAAATACTGTAGTTTAAAGTTCACCACTTTTTTTCCTCTCAACTCTGCAGACTACGTCACCAGTGATACTCTCCAGTGTTTGGATGTGCCCATTGTTGTCGATAAGGACTGTGAGGCTGCCTATCCTGGCATGATCACCCGTAGGATGGTGTGCGCAGGTTATATGGATGGAGGCAAAGATGCATGCAATGTGAGTACACACAGAACACAGTGAAGGGACTGTTTATTGTATCTCCTAGTTGTTCTCCTGGTCGACCAGCTGGGCATAGTAGATACTTGCCCACACACACACACACGTACATACATATATATGTATGTATACTGACAATCAGGCGATGCCTATTCCTGAATCCAGTGTTGCAAGTCTGTGTCACTTTGGATAAAAGCACCTCCTAAATACCAGTCAACTTCACTTCACTTTGCTAACTATATTTCTTTCTCTTTTCACCACTCTCTGACCTCTGTATATTCATCTCTCTCTCTCTCTCTTACTCTCTTTGGATGTTTCAGGGTGATTCTGGCAGTCCTCTTGAATGTTTCGGAGAAGTGCATGGACTGGTTTCTTGGGGTCAGGGCTGTGCCCAGCCAGGGTACCCTGGTGTTTACATCAAGGTCTGCGAGTTCCTCTACTGGATCAAGGAGACCATGGAGGCCAACCCCTGAGAAAGTCTTCAGTGTCTCATCTTTATCATGTCTTGCTTTCTCATGATGGCCAATTTTAAAACCCCTTGCAACTTGTACTTGTCTGTCTTGTAAACTTATTTTGGAGTGAACCAAGACTATAAAGACTATAAAAACTATAACTATAACAAGAAATAAGTATCACTCAATATGAGTGACAATGTCCACACCACAACTATATATATGTGCAATGATATGGTTGGGATCATTCTCAGAGGATAAGGTTGACAGCCAATCAGAAACCATGGAATTGGAAGACATTATTTAATTCACATGAGGACAGACTTAAATTATGATTGGTCAGTGTGGACAGAAATATCACAACAGTTACAGTTATATTTATATTTATCATTCCAGGTGTGAACAGCCCCTCAGACGAGTCTGTCAACAACATGTGAATGATTATATTACACTTTCTTGAAAAATCATGATCATGCACTCAGTGGTTTAATATAATCAGGTGAATGTTTATGCAAGTGAGAAAGCATTGTCAGACTGTGTTAATACTGTATGGCATTGTTGCTTTTTGAACTGTGTCCGCTATTTCAGTAAGCCTCATTAATTTCTGAAACCTTTGTTCCTGATAACATGAGGTAGTGTCTCAGCTCACAAAATGTCACATAGCTATATAATTTGAACTACTTTCTTCCCAAACAAAAGTTTAAACTCCTAATGCATAACTTAAAACTAGTTTTAGAACCAACATGTTATACACAAAATAGGGTCATATTAGGTTTTATTAGTTTGTTAATTTATATTCTATATTGTTACATTACATTATCAGAAATTCAGTCTATACCGTTTTAATACAATATATTCATGCAGAACTCACAAGCATATTATATACACATTGATGCATACACAATGCAGTTTTCAAGTCATATGACAGGAATTATCATATCTTTCAGTTCATAATCCCTTTAAGTTTGAAGTAGCTCCTTTTAGACGATGCTAAAATGATTGTCAGGAGGACATGTGTCTACGCCTCTCTGTCCCGTGTGCTTCAGTAGATTCTGCCATCCTGTCACTTCTGTCCTGCGTCAATCCCCGCACTTTGTCTCTTCTCTTTTTCCCAGAAGATGAAGATGAGGACCCAGACAAGGGCACGCCACCTTTTATATGGACAGAGAGAGAGAAAGATAGAGAGAGAGAGAGAGGAGAGAGAGAGAGGAGAGAGAGAGAGGGAGTAACCATGGGGGAGGTGTCGAGAGACAGAAACGGAGAGGGAGAGAGAGAGAGAGAGAGAGAGAGAGAGATGCTGATGTAATCTATCCTGACAAGACATATCATTTCCTAATTGTAAAAACTTGCTTTAACCATCAAAACCATTACTATTTGTAGCTCATATTAAAAACAAACAGTAAGCATTGTCCACTTTTGTCAGTGTGTGCCTTTTTGTGATGGTGAACTGTTACAGTGATATTGTTTCAGTGTTATTGTTACAATGGTCAAGTACAGAATCTGTTGTGTGTGCAGAGTTATAGACTAGTTGGTTGTTGAACTTACTGCTTTTGCCAGACTGGGAGGACGAAGGCCTACTTGATTCGGAGTTTGAGTCTTCACTACTAAAGGGAAGAAACAAATACTGTTTACTATACTATAATACCTCTTATTTACCTCTTTATTTGTTTAGAATAATCTAAACTCTGATCACAACAAAAACAACTAAATGGTTTTGAGTTTACACCTAAAGCGAGTGAAGTGAGTGGGCGCAAGCACCTTTGCACAAGTTATGAACCACCTGCAAACTATTTCTGAGGCAACTGCTGCTCCACGATTTTTCTTTTCTGTTGATCTGTTTGTTTGTGTGTTGTGTTTGATTGATTGTATGCCTGTAAGATTAACTCACTTTTGCGAAGGTGAACTGGTGTACGAGGCAAAAAAGCTCACAAAATTCTCTCCTTCTGCGCAGGGCAGTTCCTGTTGGCCCCTGAAACATTAAAAGCACGAAGCTGTTTGAGGACTCTAACAATAAATGACTACCACAGAGAAGATGCTTGATGTAGCCTGTTGTGATTGTGAGACTGATGATTCATGTAACCTGGTCTGATTGTGAGACTGGAAATATCCTATTTTGTCTGCCACAGAGATTAACTATGCAGCTCTACCCTGGGTTAGAATTTTGGAATGTTTGCCTTTATCATAATTGTTGATAATCTGAAAACCATCATCCCAAACTGAGAACCATCATCCTGTATCTTCACTGGGAATCCATAATATTCAGGTAGTATAAGTAAGGAGTAGGTTCTTACGTCTTTGCAGATGACTTCCTGCTCTGATCGTTGTTCTGTGAAGAAAGTAATACAGAGAGAAAAAAAAGTTGTTTAACCTTTCTATGCCTGCTATATTAATGTACATTTTTTGTAAAATATACTATGTAAAACTAAACAACAAAGCTTGACAGTGGAATTAATTAAAGACCAAACCACTAAACTAAAACACTGAACAACATTGTTTTGCCTGACAAGAGATCTACCTACAGTATACTAATGAATGCCATGTCAGAAACTTACCAGTCTGTGTGAATGACTGGCACGTGCTTCCACCATCGGGGACCGAGGTGGGGGTCGCGGGGAGGGGCATGCAGGTGAAACACTTAGTTTTGGGGGCAGCGGCGGTGGCATGAGACTAGAGTCCACTGGTCTTTTAGGGGTCTGATAGTCCTCTAAGGCCTTCTTTTGAAAACAACACACCAGGTTTAACATGCATTAAGATCTGGGTTTCATTTTAACCTTTATTCTGTAGTATCTTAGTAGTGTCAACTTAATTTATGAAGGGCAATTCCAATTTTTCATCTAGAGCCAAAAATAGCTCATTTTATGTGATCAACCATCCACCAACCATACCGTTGCTTTTCGTTGGTGTTATGAACGTGACAAAAAGTTTTTTCTCCATTAGGTGACAAAGAACCTGGGTGGCATGTGACATGTCAACCTCAGTGTCATTTTATTTAATTGTGTGTTGTTTGTGCAAATGTTTGAGGAACCTTTTTCATGGAGGCCAGCTTCCTCATCACTTGCTCCACATCCTCATGGTCCTCCTCATCCTCATCCTCTGGTTCCTCCTCCATGGCCCCGCTCCCTTGTCCAGACAGGTAGGGTTCGATGAGGACGGACTCGGTGCCTCGGATGTCACAGCGGCAGTATGGACAGGTGTGCCCATCTGACTTCTGTGGGAGGGGAGAGACTTGTCAGACAAAAATCCAGGCTTCTACTACAGGAACCTGGGGCTGTGAGGCAAACCCAATTAAAGTATTCATATTACAACAACAACATGTTACATTTCTATAGCAATTTTCAAGGCATTCAATCCACTCTACACTGGAAGGGGGACCTCATTAACTACCACAAATGTGATTGCCATTATGCAAATGCAATTATGCACCAGAAATGCCATTATGCTCCAGAATCTGCTCCACACACCAGCTTGAAGTGGCGAATGAGGGAGCAATAAACACATTTCTGTTGGAGGACACTGCTGGTCTGCTGTTTGACATTTGCAGTCTCTCATAATTTTGTAAAATTGTACAAATGCACAAAATGTCATTTTGTACATTCCCTAGGCCACATCCAGAAGGTTTTCGCCTTTAGTTGCAGCATCTCAGATGTATCACATAGTTAAAAACTATAAGGATGTTAGCATGTTGTTTCAGTAAACAATAGACTGCTGTTGCAAACTGGGCCATGATCCATGTTATCGCTCACAACATACATTTGTCTTTCATTTCATTTCTCATTTTGCTTTATCAGATTGCAGATGGTCTAAATCAATTTTTTTGATCAAATAAGCCCTACGTAACCAGGAGCTCTAGCCGCTCAAACCTATCACACTGTGCATACTGGACTGATGCTCACACTTGATCATGTGCCAGACCAGTTCTGATAGAGCAGAATCACATGTTCAGATTCACAATTCAAAATTCATTAAAAATTCATTAATTCATACTATTGCCGAAAATGAAATGTTTGTCTTGCCCCTGCCTAATGCTTAAGTCAAACTTTTTTGCTTGTTTGTTTGTTTGTTTGTTTTACTAAGAACTTTTACAGTATGGACCTGTAACATGGTAACTGATGCGTGACCTGTTGCAAAATAATGGAAAATCTACCCGCACTGTCATACAGGAGGACACAGTCGACTAAGCTCACACAGGAAGCACAAAGCCACAGCTCAACCCATATTGCCAAACAGCCCTACAGATGCTACGTACAACAATGAGTACACTGCGCTCGTCAGAATCACTGTCTGAGACAGGGGACAAACCCGCTGTGAGGTCCTTGTCCAAAAATAAACTAACGCTGAGACGTCCCTTTTTTGCTTTTTTTGCGAGACAACCCTTGATTGTGTAGTGTATAGCAGATGTTCATCCTCATACACAAAACTTTAAGAAACACAATTAAATGATTCATCATGCTTACTAATGAATTACAATGCTTTACACTGTAATTCAGTACATAATTCACATTGTAATTAGTCAGACTGCATGCATAACTATATTAGTAATTTATTTCATATCTTTGCTAAAATTCTGTATTTCTAGATGGATGCTTTTTTATTCCATTGGTAATTTTAATATGAGGGAGAGAAGAATGGATTTTTGGCACAAAATCTTAATCTATTCTCCTTTAGACTGCAGTACATCAGTCAACAGAAAGAACAGGTTGTTAGAAAATGTGTTGAAAATAGAATGACTGATTCTCTTAAATTCAGTGGTAATCAGTCAAGTAGACAGACAGCTTCGGCAGGCTATAAATCTCTGGGTCAAGAAACCACAGAGATACACACTGCTGAATTGGTGACTTCTGAAACTGCATCAGACTGACTTCCACAATGTTATCTGATCTCCATTACAGCGAGTTTCAGTAAAAGCTTTTTGGTCACACTGACTGAACTTTGCAAGGCCACCAAAAGAGGTCAAGCATCTAAATACAGTGGAACAATTTATGGCCCAGTGTTCCACTGTTCAGAGAAGGAATTGCGTGATAATGCAAAATTCTGGTAGTTATATCTACATTAGATCTGCTCAAAATGAGAAACTCAAACAAAAGAAGAAAAAAAAAAGATATGAAGTCGTCTGATGCATGGGCTTGCACACTCTTAGTGACTTAGTAGAACCACTATATTGTCAAAAATGGAAATCAGACAGGATTATTATTAGCTGTGACTGGACAGTAGACATACCTGCCACCCGTTAAGACATGGCTGGCACAAGAGGTGCCCACAGGGCTGAATACGAGTGTCTTTATCCCTTTCTGCACAGATCTTACACAGCTGGAAAGTGCTGCCAATCTCACAGTAAAGCTCATATTGCTCCTAGGAAAAGGATAGAGAAAGAAATACAAATATGAGACACATACATTGAAAGGATGTAGCCCTATAAGTCATGCAAATAGGTATTTAAAATGCCTGAAGAAGCTATGCAATGCTTTTTACTAAATTATCCAAAATATATATTTTAACATAAACATAACAACAGAAAACAAAGAAATAGTCATTTTGATGGATTGTCAAAAATGCCAGTGCTCCATATTTTCATGATAACCACAGAAATTAGTGTGCAAACCAACTAGCATTGGAGTCTAATACCACATTATACCACAACACAAGCCAATTGCAAGCACTGTGCGGCTCAGTTCAAGAACACTTAGAGCCTACATTATTATACATTGCTAATACACCTATAACCACCCACACATACTACTTGTGCACTGTAGGATTTGTCTGCTATACAAAGCTGTCAGTTATTTTGTATTACAGGTGTCTCACACCGTAACTTGAAATAAGACAACCCCTTCCACATGCAGTATATGTAACTAAATATAGTCACAGTAAACAGTGTGAAAGTGTACTTTGTACTGTGTATATATAGGTATATTGGCCTGATCTACAAAGGTCTAGTAGTAGGTCTGTACCTCTGTGACTTTAACTTTGCCCCTCTGTGCCGGTTCACACAGAGACGAAAGGTCAGGGTTCACATCACGCCCATCGGGAAACAGATAGCTGCACTCAGAAAACACAAAGGGGTTAGGCCAAAACAATTCCTCATCTGGTTGAAAAAAATGTCTCATGATGCATATTTAACTGTTGTCTAAACTGATTCTAAAAGAGTCAGAATGTTTTTTTTATGAAATAGAAAGGCTGAAAAACATAACTGAGACCTGTGACCGCTAATGTAGAAAACATTAAACAAATAAACTGAACCATTAACGGACACAACAGAGGCTATGGGTTTATGCTTATATGCAACTAATTGCTGTGTAAATGATAGGCAAAGTACAAAGTCACTCATCAAGTAAATTGTTTTCTGCACATGTGTTTTCTGTGTGACCTGTGTTAGCCAACTGAGGTTCGTGCATAGGTTTTTGCTCTTGGATTTAAATTAGTTCACTTTGTAATTGAAGCTTTGTGGTATTTCTTGACTTTAAAAACATCCAATCAAGGCCAAGAAAAGAGAGGAGGTGGCTCAGCTCAGCAACTGGTGCACCACCAACAATCTGTCCCTCAATTGGGACAAAACAAAAGAACTGATCATCAACTTCAGACGGACTTTGCATAAACACATCCCATTGTGCATCAACAACCTTCCAGTACAGATTGTCCAGAGCACAACATTTCTGGGCATACGCATAACTGACAACCTCTCATGGACTCTCAACACCACACACATCACAAAGAAAGCCCAGCAGCATCTGTACTTTCTGAGAAGACTGCGTAAAGCCCCTCTCCCAACCTCCATCCTCACAACTTTCTACAGAGGGACGATTGAGAGCATCCTCAGCGGCGCCATCACAGCGTGGTTCGGCAACTGCACCGCTGCAGACCGTAAGGCCCTGCAGCGGATTGTGAGGACAGCCGAAAAGATCACTGGAGTCTCTCTGGCCCCCCTCTCAGACATCTACAGCACCCACTGTCTGCAGAAAGCCAAGAACATTGCCAAAGACACTACCCATCCCTCCCATGGACTATTCATCTTACTACCATCTGGCAGAAGGTTCCGCAGTATCACTGCCCGCACCTCCAGAATAAGGAAGAGCTTCTTCCCCCAGTAGTTCTTTCACACTACTAGCCACAGTGCTCTGCTAAAACCCATGCCCTGTCTAGCGTGTTTGTTTTAGGTCACCTATAACTTTGACCTGCCTTGTTATAACTGTGTTGTACTGTATGTTCAAGAGTGTGCTTGCGTGCGTGTGTAGTTGTGTGTGTGAGTGCGTGTGTGAGTGGGTGAGTGAATCTGTGTAGTCCCGCAATAGTGTATGTAGGCACTATTACGTATCTGTCTTGTCCATACTGTGTTTTAACAGTTACGTGTATCACCAATTGTTCCCGGTGAAACATTGTCTCGTCTCACTATGTACTGTGTATATGGCTGAAACGACAATAAAAACCTACTTGACTTTTCAGCCAAGATGATGGCGAGAGGAAGTTGCAGAATAGGCTGTGCTGTCTTTAGAAATATACGTTTTACTAAACTCTGTGTACACCAACAATGTTCTTTATGCTCAGGTTAATGTGTAGAGACCCTGATAGTACTGTGCCAGAAGTGTCATGCAATGTTGACACTTCTAAGTGTAAAAATAGCGTCTGCCCAAGTGCCTGGGCCTCACTCAATGAAAGCCACTGGGCTGAAAATGCAAACAACATTAAAACTATATAAGGCAGCTAGCAACGTAATTTTGTCTTTACACCAATATTTTAATCATGCCCATGCAGGAACGACAAACAAAAACCACTGGCGTCATGCTTTTATAGCTTGACATTGCTGACTGTATTGCCATCAACACCAATGAGCATCTGGAAAATGTCTGAAAGGTTTTGTATGCCTATTAGATAGCTTGTCCACAAGCTTCATACAGTAGTGTTGATTTAATGTCAAACACACCAAAGCTCTCTGGCTCTCATATCTTCTGAAGTTAGCCTGCAACCCAACTAGTGCTCTTGCAATACTATACTGTACCATATGTGGCTGCTGTACATTTTACAAAGCAAGTCTATGCAACAGTGCCAAATGGCTGCACTAGATGCCAACAGAATTCCACATAGCTGCTTTGAATTGTCTATAATTATGATTTTCGCCTTTGTATTTTGTCCATCATTCTTAATGTTAAATAAGGGCCCTGTATGTATGTCTATGACTATGGTAGATGCCACCATACACACAGACACACACACACACTCACCAGCCCTCTCTGAAGCCCTGCAGGAGAGCCTGGTACAGAGGTGTGTTCTGGGGGATGGTTTGCACTATGCTTCCATCCACGGCCACGTGCCCAATAGCCCACTGACCCATCCTTGTGCAGCTCAAGCGGAAGATGTAGCTGAGGAACATATGAGATCAGACATCTGTTATATATGTCTCATCCAATCAGCTTGTCTAAATCATAAAGTATCTAAAAGGCTCAAGTATAATAGGTAGGCTGACATAGCTCAACTTCTGCAAACATGTCAATTATTATTTTTTGTGAATTTTGCCCATTTAAGACAGTCTTTATAAAACTCTTTATAAACACTTTATAAAAAGATTTATCTGCTATTGGTAACTATGGTCTCATTATCAATCTTAAAATAATCCCATCATTGTATAATCAATGCCAGCTAGCCTACCTGTGTGTGGAACATTAGTAAACCCTCCTGATGCCTTAAGAGGCGTGTCAGTAAGTTGACTTTTCAGTCGACTGGCTAGCACATTCCACTCTAACATTACTGTAAGATTTGGGCTATTCCGTGCAGGATTTTACACTTGCACTTGTATGATCCTACCCAAGCTTTGCCATTACTTTTCCCTTCACCCTGACTTCTCCTCACCTCCCGGGACGATGGCGGTAGTGGTCCAGACGTGCTTTGACTTGGTCATAGGTCAAGAAGGCCATGTAACCAGGGTGCGTGACAGCCAACTGATTCCAATTTCTTAACAGGGTGGACCAGGGCTGAGAGGAGAGAGAATTGGAGTGGTGTGGGGAAAGAAGGATAGTTGTGATTGAATGTAAACTTTGATTTATTTTTGATTTATAACAACAAAAGGTGTGTGTGTGTTTTGATGTGTGTGTGCATGGAGGTGACAGTGTAAGGGACAGTAGAACTCAGCTGTACCTGAAAGAGCCTAGTGAAGATGTCAAATTCAAAGACAGAAACATGGTCATTACAGGTGAGGTCCACTGTAGACTTAAGAGCCATCGCCTCCATGCCCTCTTCAAAGCTGTGAACTCTCCTCAGGTGTTCCTTAAAGATTCTCCACTGAACAATGCATCTGCAAGGCAACAAGTAAATTAAGACAGCAGGGTCAGACATGACAGTGGGCTTCTCTGATTACTGAATTGTCAAACACAATAGAGTCTCTGATGGAGTGTGACCTAATGCAAGTGCCTAAAGGTGATTCGCTGTCTAGGGAAATCACACATGGGTTGAATCATCAGAGAGAACAACTGTGAAAACATCAGATTATCACTTTTACCTCATCTAGTTAGTCTTTTCCAGTTTTGTCCTTTGAGAAACTTTAGAGTGTGTCAGCAGTGTGTTTTTGTACTCACTTATTTCCAAAACAATTTCTCCAGAAATTCCCAGCCTCTGATTTGGTCAGTCTGTAGGTGTCACCTTGAAACCTTCCCCCTGGAAACAAAACCCGAAGTTCACACAGCATGTGGCTCAGCAGCAGCGAAAGCTTTGTGAGGTTCCTCCTAGCAGTTTGAAAAAGACAGATGATTTACAAAGGTAACCTTAATGGCTTCATGTAGGCAACCCTGCAACAGAGCCATAACAACATTTTCACACCTCAAACACGGCACACACACGCGCACACACCGCTGAAAGGTAGTGTAGCTCTCTAGCCTCTGCTAACAGGATGCCACTGTACTTCATTTCCTCTCAATAGTCTTTGTAGTTGTGCATTTGTATTTTCCGTTGACTGACCACCTCTGTGTATGGTTGTTGTAGTGTCACACAACATGCTTACTACTGACTTCTGACTCATTAAATCAACCCCTCTCATTAGTTTAAATGTCTGAGGCAAATGCTTAAAAAATTAGCTTGTTTGTATCTCATAAGAAAATGTAATTGGGTTATGGCCAGGATTAAGGTTAAGTAAGGTTAAAAAAGTAAATTATGCATACATACATGGATGATGCATGATACTAATGAAGTGCATTGGAGGTGAGGTACATATATAGACTATAGGTGAAACCATTAAGTCTTCCCCAATAGAATGTATTTGTGATAATTATGAATTATGAATGTGTGATAATTATGTATGTATTTAAATATTAACTAAAGATGCACATTAATATCTACCTATGTATGTCTTATCCTGCCCATTTTAAAACTGCAGTGAAAACCTATCCTTTGAATTTAATGTTTTTCCAGCTTTTATTTTTTCCAGTGTGCCATCAGCATAATCTTTTCTGCATATTTCTGAGTTGACCTAATGGACAGAGGCAATGCAAATTTAATTTCACGGTTTAACCATTTTTACCCAATGCTGCCTCAGGCATTAGACAGTTCTACATTTATGCTTGTGTGTGTGTGAACTCCCTGGGCAACAAACACAAAATCTTTGAATAGCGAGCATCTCATACTAACAGTTGGGATTCTTGAGTGCATGTCTGTGCTGGTGTCTTTGTGTGCCTTACGATGCACATACATGTTTGTAACCTGTTTGTAACAATAAACCTTGCTTCATAATGCCATTTAATTTCCACACTTTCTTTATTAAAGTTTATACAGAGGAACATCATATTTTATTTTTTGCATTCCTTCTAAGGTGAGGTTTAAAGTTTGTTTAATAATATAACTTTGCTTAGAGTCAATGACCAACATTGCATATTCTCTAGCCACAGATGTTGGTTGTAGGTAAGATTTTCCATGCCCCAGAAACATGCTAGCTATAGTGGCACTACCTTCTGATTTTAAAACAATGGCCCTCTGACCCAAACGTTCCATTACCTTTGTATCTCTAGTGATCAGGTTAGCATGCTTGTTTTCAAGGGCTGACGTTTCATTTGATCATAATCTATTTTTAGCACTTCCTGTCCACCACAACAGGCTAACGTTTGGATGCTACAATAAGATAATGGTAAGTTATAGATGACGTGCAGCATCCATGAAGGTAAACATATCCCCAATAAGATAGACTGTCAATAACTTTTGAACACCTTGGTGGTCCTATCTCAATAACTGCATTTTTATGCTTAGTAAATGGACGACTAAATGGAATGGATTACACTACACAACGGATATGCATGTGCTTCTGAGATATGCACCACATATTAGATGTTACAGTATTAAAAGACCACCACATTACTCTTAAGTAAAGAAGTTTTGATGTGTGCCTCGTGGATTTGTTGAATACTTGATTCATTCCACAGTGCTTAGAACTTTGTCAACTGTCACGGGTCATTTTGACACCCACTGTATGATATTACATGATACAACAATACATACTTGTTGTCAGTTTACACTGAAATTTGTTTTGTATGTGTGCATATATTCATGTTTTGCGTGTATGCATGTATGTTATGTGTGTGTGTGTGTGTGTGTGTGTGTGTTCTCATTCACTCATTAACACACATTTGAGTGATTGCATGAGACCGCATGGTATGAAACAAACACAGTATTCTGTGTTGTAAATGTTAATCTGTAACCATGAGGCTGTGACTGCTATCATGCTATGCACTATGCACAGATCCTCCCACAACAATTCCTTTCTCTGAGAAGGTAAAAAAAAAAGATAAGAAGGGGCAAAGTTGTTTCGTTTGAACTTGCTGGTCCTGCTACACAACATGTAGTATACAGATGAAGTTGTATTGAACAACCTCCTATTATCAGTTTCAACATGGATGTAAAATATTGACATTATGTTCCAATTACAATGATGACTTCTATTGCTAAATTTAAGGCATACTGTACCATATGTTTCATAGCAATATGTGGGCAACATCAAATGTCACATAATAGTAAATAAATAAATTGGATACAATTATTTTATTTTATGGATACAACCAGAACCATTATTAACCATTAGTAGAATTGTTACATTTCCTCAGAAAAATAAAAATGTTATTTCCTGTGGTCTCCAGACTGCATGGTGTATCACAGTCTTTTGTATTGAATGCAACATTTAATTGACACCGGCATTTCTAGTTAAAGTTTAGAATTTGTCTGACAAGTCATCCAGGGCATTTAAATACAGCCCTCACAAACCATTATTTCTTCTTTTTAAAAAAAAAAAAAACATGGCTCTCACTGTATTGCATTAGCAACATGGATGCCATCTGCTATTAACCTTCGCAGATACGCTCTGAAAAAGTCTGAACCCTTTTGCATGTTCAAAACATCTCATTACTGGTGCCTACCTACCATTTGCATGTTACAGGTGTGCAGGCAGAAATCACCAGGGGAACCAACTCTCCGCTTGCTTTTAGCCTGGGGCATGCAACCTGAACCCCAGCACTTACAGGCAATAGGCTCTCCTCCAATTAGCATCACAAAGCGACTAAGAACACTGGGGCAATTAGTATTCATCACTGATCCAGTCACAGAATAAAGGAGAGCCTGCTTTCTTAGATTTGGCATAGGCCACACAAATGGTTTCCACAGTCCAAGAGGTAGGCTGTTGGAATTTTTACACACTCTTTCAGACTGATCCTCTGTTTCTGTTTCTGCAGGGATGAGCTTAATGCTAAATGAGGAACCCTGTTGTTATGCATTCAACATCCTAGTTTGGGTTTATTAATTATCAACATGGCACCTTACCACCACATCTTAAAGTAGAGTGAACTGGATTTAGATGCTTTTATCCAAAGTATGAAGGGCTTGTTTGAGGCACTGTTTAGGCCTATTTAGCCAGTGACACTACCAAAAATGTAGGACGGGAAATCATATAGATGACTGCATGTTGACTTTGCATTGACGGTAACAAAAATTACTGTTGCATAGAGCTTAAAGGTGGTCCAAGCCACATTCACGTGACCATGCAAAACACAGTCAGAAGTCTGAAGAAGTCAGTATGGTTGCATGGTCTTTGCACATTTAAACAAGGAATTAATCAGAGGTTTGTTAAAAGAATTATGTAATTATGTTGAAGCTTGAGGCATCACAAAAACAAGACAATCTGTATATTATTAACTGAATTTAGCAGATGCGGGCATCATACCCAGCCACTGTTTAGGCCTAATTAGCCATTGACATTATACCAAACCTGGGCCCTGAATGTTGTTTGCCTACACTACTCAGCCTGGGCCTTAATTCTTAAGCACCAAGACTATTGGATTTTTTAAAAATGTAATGAAGCGATAAATTTCATTTATTACACTGCTGCACTATGTTCTGTACGGTTAATGACATTCACAGAGCCTGGAAAGTGTAATTTTGTACCAAGAGAATATGTGCTCATATGACTACATAGTATGCCAACTGTGTCATTTACTAAGCCAAATTGTGAAATTTGCACAGCATTTAGTGAAAAGATGAATGAGGAATGATCTTACATTTTCTTCATATGGAAAAATATTTAGCAAACGCTACATTCCAGGCTCTGTACAAGTTGTACTATGAAGTACATTGTATGGCAGAATGCCATTTAGATAAAGTTATGAGACTTGTTCTAAAACTGTATTGATTTTAAATGAATGCCACACCATCCTTACTTTCTGTTTTTGTCCTGATTATTTTAAACCTACGAGTTTCTTGCCTATGTGCTTTGAAATATAAAAATATAGCGATACTGAGTAAATGTTACCTCAGTTACATATGGGATTTGCATACAAACACTGGCTGGGAAATAATACAGATGACTGCATGTTGACTTTGCATTGAAAGTAAAAAAAATTACTGATGCATAGAGTTCAGATTTGGCCCAAGCCACATTCATGCAACTATCACGTACAGTCAAGTACAAAATAGTAGCACAGTTTTTGTCAGAAGTTTTTGGGAGAAAAAAAATTGGGGAAAAAAAAGAAAATCATCAGTGATTTGCGTGGACTTTGCACATTTATTATAATATTTGCACTTTTTTGTCAGGAGAATGCATCATTTTCTATGGCAACTGCTTTTTGTTGCATTTCCCAAATAAAGTTGTTTAAATAAATAACTGTAAGTAGGCTACTAGTAAACATTTAGGCCTACACATACAGTAGACTAAGTGAAAACTTGTGGGACTGTGGGAACATATATTTTAAATGTAGTAATGTTATATTTACCATGTTTTACGAGCCTTCCGTTCGGCTTTATTTAGATGATAGAAGTTCATTGACATCTAGCATGTTTACTCCTCCAGATCACTTCTGGTTTTATTCCAGAATCTATTATTGTCTTGGGAGGCCAATTCTGGCTTTCCTCAGAGTAATTCAACTGATACAAGGGATCAGCAGTATGAGTGTCATCATCTGGATAAAATCCTACTTCATAAAGTTGGTTTGTATAACTCATTTTTATACAAAGGTCCACTTAAAGGTTTTGGCATTTTGAGTTTAAGACATTTTCATTTTATAGGTCTCACTGATTTGAGGGAAATGAAGCCCCAATTCCAAATCATGCTCCAGACATGTTCAAACCAAACCACCAAACATGACAGCCACCCAACACACTCACCTACAACTTGAAGTCTCCTCAAACATCTTCTCACGGCCCTCTCTGAACAGCAGGACGGCCCTATCTGTCTTGTACAGTAGGTGCTTGATGTGGACCCGCAGGTAGTCTCCTTCATCGGCCCTCGGGATGCCCACCACTGGGCCCCGGTAGGGTGCCCATATGTCTGTTAGCAGCGTGGCCGTCTCGGTCACCAGGTCAGGCAGGTAAGGAGGGCTGTTGCGCAGGGCCATGCGGGGGTCCACACTGAGCCGGTGCAGCTTGTCAAGTCTCTTCAGGACCTTCTCCAGCAACTTTCTTTCAGAGTTGGTGGGAGGCAGTGAGTTAGACTCAGATCCTTCGCGCCGGAGTGCTCGGGAAGATGAACCAGCAGTTCTAGATGCCATGGTTTGGGGACTAACAGCTTGTCTCTGGTTCCTCTATTTGACCGGGGTGCTTTATGACTCCAGATAACCCCGCCTATCCACCTACAATTAAAGTTCCTTATTGGACAGAGCATGTAATGTGTCTGTGGATCTCTGGATTCTCTATGCAGAAGTAATTCACCTTAATTATAGAGGGCACCAACACTTGCTTGTGGGCTTGTCTACACTTAATGTCGTCTGGCAGACCTATGACTTAAGACCTAAGACCTATGACTCGCAAAAGAATGGCCTCCTATGAAGAGACCTAGTTGGCAAGACAATAAGGCATTTTTATCACTGTGTGAATAAATATGTACGTATCCTTACTCCATTACAAATATGCATATCATTACATTTATATGTTATATTCATATTTTTATTGGGCAGTTGACGTGTTGTCAATCCATTTCCGCCAGAGCCCCAAATCGTTCATGGGTCATGTGGTGCACTCACACAGTCATTACTAGAAGGCATCACATAAATGTTGTCTTATGGTAAAAGAGATCTTACCTGCTTTCTCATGAAGACATTGCATAATCCAGTTTAATTTGTAATCCAACTCCACAGGTATGACTCATCGTAACAGAGAAAGAGAAAACACCAACATGATAATGCCAACAAACATAACGACCTTAGAGACGCACAGAAAGGTACTTAAATAGTCCTGCGGTCCTGTAGTCACTAAAGTCTTACTGAAAGATGGTTCTTTTCTCTTCTTTTTTTTTTGCATAAATGCACTTCAGTTCGAAGGACTGTCCTTTCTTCCTTCACCATTCCAACCCAACATTTAAAAAAAAAAAAAAAAACACTTTAAAAAAGTTATCAAAAGGTTTTTGTCAGAAGTTTTTGACAGAAACAGTGACAGAAATTAAATGAAAAGCTCATACCGACTAAACCCCTCTCGTATCGGGCTAGTCTCCTCCTACCCTCCCCCCAGGATGTTTTGCTCCACCTCTTTTTTCTCTCTCTCGCTCACTCTCTCTGTTTCACACACTCACATTCAGTCTGTATGGCCTCTCCTCCGCATTCTCTGTTTCTCAGTCTGTCAAGTCCTGTCTATAATGATGAGAAGTTTTTCTGTGGTTGTCTAAGGTGATAGAGTGCTCAGTTGTAACACGAGGAGAACAGGAGTGGAAGTTCTTGTTCTCTAGAGTAGAGTAGGAGCTCCTTTGCTCTCTCTGCCTCTAACTTTGCCTCTGATGAGTTTCCGGTGGACAGACTGGTTTGGTTTGTTGTTTGCAGAGGAAGAGAGAAAGGGAGGGAGAGAGGCTGTGTGTGTGTGTGTGTGTGTGTGTGTGTGTGAGAGAGAGAGAGAGAGAGAGAGAGAGAGAGAGAGAGAGAGAGAGAAAGAATACCTTGAGGTTTTGATGTGAAGTACTTTTTAAGTTTTAAAAAATCCCATACTGTAAGTGATGCTAAGCGCACTTTTAACCTGTTCAGTGTTCTGTGAAACACACCTTTGTCAAGGAGAGAGTCTAAAATAATTCTTAGATAGTTAGATACTTTCTTAGATAGTAGAGATAGATGGAATACAAAACATTCTATCATCTGTAACTCTGTGATTGTGAGTCATAGAATCACATTGACTCTTTTGAAAACACTTGAGTGTTACCAGTAAGGCCAGACACCTCTCCATCTCAGACAAAGTGGGGATTGAGGAACTGAGAGGTGGGGTTACAGCAAAGAAAATTACAATAATTCTTATGCTGGCCATATCCTCTCACATACATGTACAGTGTACTTATTTTCTTCTGCCACCATGTGGACTGGATTGACATTGCAACCCAATGACCGCAGCTCCTAAAATGTTTTCCAGTCTAACAAATTATCCTCTGTTCCCTCATATCCGTGTGTATACATGCAAATACAGTACTTGAATTGTGCCAGATTCTGCCAAACCCTTCCTACCTTCCCTGTTTTTCAACATGTTACTCATGCATAAAGAAAATATTTGGTAGTTAACAGTTCAGACAACACGGTTTATAAATAATTTTCATGCAGTAATTCAATGTATCAAAATCCTTAATCCTTAATAAACACACTATTTATCTTTGTCTATGTCAACATGCTTCTGTTTCTCTTTCTAGGTTATTTTCCACAGTACTTTTTAGCACCACCAGCATCAACAACATCACCCGTTGTATTTTTCCTATTATCTTTTAGCCCAACATGTAAGGGATAATGTTCTACAAGGCGGTCATTATCGTGGAATTACTCCTGACAGAGTAACGGGAGCTGACGCAGAACGAAGAACACTCTTAAGGGAGTTATTCCTGTCAGTCATTCCCTTCAAAAAGCAGTCTGTTACACTTAGCAATGGTCTTTTCTCAACAATTATACAACTGCTTGATCAAATTTCCTATTATGATGCACTATTTAAAATGTGCATTATTTTCAGATAACCTATGACATCTATGACCTTGACAAGGACAGATGGAACAAATTACCCATTTTTGGTCATAGCAGCTATCCATTTACAACTAGTAAAGGCAGTCTATCCTGGTAAATTCTGACTGAGACGATGTTCTGTTTCAGCTATCAAAAAAATTATCAGCTATAATAAAGTATCAGAAAAATCACATAATTCTCCATAATGAACTCCATTGAATGCATATATCATAAAATAATACTTTGTGGCCTTATTACTTTATTATTTTCTGATATACGTGTCATGTCATTCATTATCCATTACATATCAGGCCAGAGAACATTGGAAAGTGATGATAATTTTGTGATTTATGTGCTTACCCTACTAAACATACAAAACATACACCCCCCAAGAGATTAACAGGTGGTTATCTCCAGACATGAAAACACAAAAACAGTAGGAACAAAATGTATCAGTAATGGCCTATTATTCACTAAAAGGGTGAATAATTGTGAAAGAGTAAATCAACCCATAGCCCTGTTGTTTCATGTTGCTGAGTGCTGTCGGTAGGTATGATTCCGTGCAAACTAAACCAAATACTGAAACAGCAGTCAATCTGAGGAATGAGGAAAGGAAGCTTAGTTTTCTTATGTCCGCATCTATCTGTGTAAGCTGCCAGTTCGCAAATTTGCTGTCGTTCTTATGCCTACAGACAGCACTCAGCAGCCTCAAAGAACAAGGATATGGGCTGATTGACTCTGGATTTGTCCTTTCAGAGAAACTTTTAACAAAGAGCAACAATGCATCTGCACACACAGGGCTGTTTCACAGGACTCTGGGGGCTCTACACCACAGCCCAATAGACCCCCCCCACACACACACGCACACACAGACCATACACACCCCAGCCTGGCAGTATTGTACGTTCGTCTACACACACACATACACACTCACATTTATATATGCACGAATACAAAAGCTCTTTCATTACAGTTTACAAACTATTGTTTACATACTAAAATAAAATATATCCTGATTTGCACAACCAAGCATCCAAGCAACCAAACCAGCTTCACTGTTTGCAAAACACACAGTGACTTCAAGTGACTTCAAAATCAAGTGACACAGTGACTTCAAAACACACAGTGACTTGCCAAGTGCTATCGGTAGAACGACAAATTTGGAACAACTCGGAGCAAATAGGCTAGCGAACTGGTAGCCTACTGAACTGTATTGTGGGTGACGAAAGTGAAAGTGAGCTCAATTAAATTCAATTATATTTAAACAGCATAGTATTGTGTCATGGCGCTTTACAGCAAGGAGCACCCAAGAGCAACAGGGGCAAGGAAAAACTCACTTGTGGTAGTTAGTCTAGGCAGAAACCTTGAGCACAACCCAATTGCCAGAGGTCATGCAAGAAAAAGTACAATCAGTAGTTCTTTTGGCCTTCCTGATGCATTGGCTGTTATACAAGTTCATTTGACAGCAGAGCAGCTTCCATACCATACAGTGATTTATTCAGTCAGGATGCTCTCTAAGGTTCCTTTGTAAAAGGCCTTCAGGATCTCATTTCAAATATTCTTGGTTGTCAGCTAACCTTAGTTACCAGTTTGCTATGTTGTCTATGCTATATGGATTATGCTATACAGACCACACTCTGTGACCTCGAACAATTGATTCCCACCATATTTCTCCTTTAACATAACAAGCCAAAACAGGCCCACAGAGGTTTTGTTTTGGGCAATACATGTTCATTTATTTTAACCATCTCTAAAATGATTTATGCTTCCATTCTTACCAAAATGTGTATTTTACATTGTAAATTTTCGCCATGTACTTTTGGTTTTTAATATAGTGTTTCTGTAGGCTATATTGAATGTTGTTTTGAAAAAAGTGTACAAATACACAGACTTAAACAATGCATGTTAATTAAAGATTGTTTAGAATCCTACATAGAACAATGACAAAATGAAGAAAAGGTAAACAGATAAACAAAAGGAAAACCTAGGCATTGGTTTTTAAGACAGGCTTATATGAACAGATAGTATGGAAAGTGGTTGGAGTGTGTCATACGAGTCACAGAAGTGAGAAGATACAGTACATATTCTCAGGGAATCTGAAGGGATACAACCTTTATATAACAAGAAAAAGACTTGAGTATAGAGTTCAATCACTTGATTACTTTCTGACTTGGCCGCCTAGTGGTGGTACTGTGCTATTCATTCAGATTAAACATATCATTCATTTATTACATGGAAAGCTCTAAAGTTTAAAAAAAAGTCTCCTTGTCAATAATTTATCAGTATAACTCATAAACTGAAAGCATAACTCATAACTGAACATTTTTTGTGCAGTAGAATTTCAGCTATATGCTTTGACCATGTGTGTTTCACCAACAGGAGGCACCAACTCACAGAATGAAATTGGCTTTCCTGAAAAAGCCTTTCACGTGGCCTTCCACTAACTAGTCAAATTTCTTGCTATGTTCACTAGTCATGTTCAGTCATGACTGATATGCAGTAAAGAATGGTTTTGTGTTACCGGCTGGCAGTTATGTGCATGTGCCTTGTATTTTAGGGACTTTAAACTCACACCCTCACTTTCCGTTGTCCGTTCCATTCACTAGTGATTGAGAGGAAAGTCCCAAACTGGCCCAGGTAAGACTCCCCCACTAAGTCAGAAGGTTGCAGATGATGCAGACAGTATGAAGGAGCTGTCCCTCTTGTAACATGTAAAATTTCTCAAATCAGAGATAAAGGGTGAGTAGATGATTTTTAAAAGATACTGTTGCATTTTCATTAATCAAATATTCCATGCTTTCTACGAATGGTTACATGGGTTTTGTGGGACGGCCCTGCAATAATTGGAAAATATTGGGAAAGCAGTAAATCTTTTATTCACGTGTGCAAAATGTCTTATCAAACTATGTGCATAGCTCTAACAACAAACATGCCAAGTAATATCTCCACATGATGACCACGCAATATTGACACAACTAGTTCTGGAACTATTCAAAATGTAAATCTGAGTACTTGATTGGAGCACAACCAAATTAAAAGTTATTGCTGAACTGAATGCCTATGATAACTGTGTTAAGTACTTAACCTTCCACAAATGATAAACCTTCCACAGATGATCATCATTTTGCTGCTTTGCTGGTCTTACCTTGTTGGTTTTACTGGTCATACTATATTTCAAGCTTGGTATGCCATCCACATCAGCATGGCTCCAGCACTGTCTAGTTTGACAGGCTGCCCTATACCATGACCAGCTCCAAGTTGGTCACCCCAACATGTCCAAAACGATAAAATACTAGCAAGTGCTAGTATTAGATCATAAAGAACCAGCTTAGACCAGCTTGCCAGAATATTTTTTTTTCAGTTGGCCATGACCTGAAGTCAAATCTTGAAGAAATGAAATAATTACAGAGACGTATTTATGTACAATACCTGGACCCGTTTTAAATTCAAGCATCTTCCAAAGGACCAAAGCCTTAGCTTCATGAGAGACACTGAGACGCTTCATGCACACATTGCTGTGGAATATGAGACTGTCCAGGCTGATTAAAGCAACACTAATGAGTTTTAAGGTAAACCATCAAATGCCAATCTGCATGTTCTAGCTGTGCCAATAAAGTTCTGGGAAGAGTTTGGAAGGTTTTGTGTGCTTAGCTAGTCCACTTCCCAGAATTTTAGTGGCACAGCTAGAACATGCTAATTGTTATTGGATGGCAATAGCTGTTTTCTTTCATTCATTGTGATACGGTTTCTCTGGAACTGCGCAGTGCATATGCTTGATGAATGATGGTAATAACACTTGTGTTTATCCGACATCCATGTGACTATATGCCATCCAAATTAATTAGAAGATAACTGCCTGCTAAAAGCCAAACCAAATAGTCTAATAAAATGGATACCTGAAATAGTGGCAAATTGTTAGTGCTGCTTTGAAGAAAACATAAAAATGCACTTTTATTGAACCGACAGAGTAAGTCATTTTATTGAACTAATGCAGTATTTAATGAGCAACGTTGCATTAGTAACTTCAACCGATGCGAACCGCTGCAGACAACGCGCGGGGAGATCCCCTCCTTCAACGAGAAAAAAAGAGCCTGTAAATCAGATGGTTACAGAGCCCTGCAAAGACGGAAAGCAAAACTTCAAACAATCTCCATCAGGTACAATGGCTCATGGCGAGTTGAAGTAGCCGATGAAACAGGCAGAACATAAAACGAAATATCACCCATACGAGCGGGACGTGACTGGCTGTCTGCTTCCATGTTCTGTGTGATAGTGCGCACACTTCCGGGTTGGAAGCGGGCCACAAACGACCAAAAATAGAGAGAGCCACCGAAAACACCTTCAGCTGAATTATACCACACTCACAACACATAACACAAGTCCCCACATGACTAGCATTACCTTAAGCATCGCTCAATTGTTTTCTTATTCGTATCAAGATGAGAAGGTACAAAGTGTACACACTCGTGTAGCCGAAATGATCATTCAAACAATACAGCATTACGTTACGCATCTGTGTTTGACCTGTGTCAGATTGGCAATCTATGAGTTAATTTAGCGAAGGGGAAATCCTCAGAACATATGAGATTTATTTGACGTTAATAAGGTAAAGGGGGAGGGCTAGGCTACTTAAACTTCATCAACAGACTTTTTTAATTTTTATTAGACTTTTGAGAGAGAGAGAGAGAGAGAGAGAGGTTATTGACTCTGTGCGCCTCCTTCTGCATCGAACGTCACTCAATCGGTACTTTGAGTGTCAGAAATGACCGAGCAGTTTTCATTCTGCTGGTAGCGTCTCAAATCTATGCACGTGCTCATGTTTTAAAACTGATTCAGTGTTTCAGGATGACATCTGAGGTAAGTGCTATTTGAATAATCCCATTTTTATCTGACTGATATTGTAAATGTAGTGCATTTGACTGATCGTTCTTGTCAGGATTTTCGATGTGCTCAAATTATGGGCATAAACTTGTAGCCTATAACTTTAATCTTCATGCAGATGCAATGGACAGATAAGTTCTTCACCTGGCTATTACCTTATGGATTAAAGCATTTTGCACTGCCTCGGAGGAGCTGAGACGGGCAAAATAACGGAGGACTTTAGTGGCATCTTAGGATACAAACTGTCTACATGCCCCAAATCATGACAATGAGTAGCCAACAGACTTTATCAGCTGCACCTCTGGATCTACGTACATCGACCAGAGGACGTGTGAGCAGCGTTGACAACAAACCAAGTGATACAGGTCGTATTAGAGACCGATCTGAAGTGAAAGCAGAGTTACCGGCGCACCAGCAAGACTGTATGAATGGTTCACGGACCATTTCCCCGGACAATGAGCGTACTGACTTGTCACTTGCAATGACACCACATATTAAAATAGTCAGTCCAAGTCAGGAGAAGACTGTTTGTTCAAATGACTCTTTTGTCCAAGTTCGCGTTAAGCCTGAATCGGTTGCTGAGGACTCGGTTACTGTCAGATCACAAGACGCATCAGCGTCAAGGCTTCCCCTTAGGAAGCGTCCGTATCCTGGTGGATTGGAGACTCAATCAATTGCGGTGTGCTCCAAAGATGAGACGAACGACGCAAAATCTCCTAAGATTGCTACAAGCACGTTGAAAACAAACGACCATGATGACAGCAAACATGAAGACGCGTTGGGTGAAACGTCAGAAAAAATAATCAGTGATCCCAGGCAGCGGAACCCCTTAATGTGTAAGTATAAAAATGATTGAAGCACAAATTCTGGAATTAAGAACAACAGTGACACACTTGCTTTTAAGTCCCTCATTAATATATTTGATTACTTCGCTTGTTCACCGGCAAAAAGAGCGAGAGAGAGAACAGAAAGTAGTAGCCAATAGGGAGATGAGTCAGCCTTTGGAATAGTATGTTGACAGATTGCGCAGTCATGGCTTGTCCAGACATTGTGAAACTGAATGTCCAGTAAATGTAATGTGGAACAAATTAGAGCAACAGGTCAAAGTGAACCTCTGTATAGGTTAAGGTGTTGGCCAACACAGTGCAGCGCAATAGGAAAAAATTGCCAGTTCATGTATTTACTATATAGTAGTACAGTAATTTCTGACATTTTATTGTTAGCTATAATTGTCACGTATTGTTCTACAGAATTAGGACAGTGTTTCATGTAATCACTGAAACACCTCCTGTAATTATAACCTAATGAAATGTCTAGACGTTTTTGGCACCTACAGGGCCGTGTGTCTTTTGTCATTATTTTTATGTAAGGGACCAACCCTGCCAGGGCTGTGTGCCACTCTGGAAGTGAATGGTTGCTAGACGCGTAACTACTGTATCAACAGTTGGGCATTAGCTGATGGTTTATGTGTGCATGCTGATGTCTTATGCAGAGGGTGTGGAAATGAATTTCAAATTAATTTCTCATGGAGAAGTGTTACTGACTGAGGTGTCATCAAAGAGGGTGGTATTACATGTTTATGTTGATAGGCCTATTTTATATTTTATATTGATGTTATTAGTTAGCCCAATGACTCTATATATACAGTTATTGAATTAGCTTATCAAAGGTAGCCCATCATCTGCTGGTCACATTGAAGTTTATTTGGCTGATATTACAACATGTCAGCAGTAGCCTAATACATTGGCCCTGGAATGATGTTGATTCCTCCTGCTATTAAAGGAGAAATCTGGTGTAAATCAATCCATAGCCCTGGTCTAGGTCCCTGAGTGCTGTTGGTAGGAAAAAGAACGAGAAAATTTGATGCAGCATAGACTAAATAGTGAATTGGCAGCTAACACTAACTGAATGAGGCACAGCAACTTACTTTCAGTTTCATTTTCCTATGCCCTATTCAGTTAACGTTAGCTGCTGGTTCATTATTCGGTCTATGTTGTATCAAATTTGCTGGTTCTTGTTCTTACAGGCAGCACTCAGTGACCTTAAACAACAGGGCTATGGGTTGATTCACTCCGGATTTCTCTTTTAAGATGCTGTCCATGTGCCGGTTGTGTAATGTCTTTTAGGATGATATGAAAGTCTTTAGCGGAAAAGCTATTTTGGCTTCATTTTGGTTTGTTGCAGTAATGTGATCTTTCCACCAGGTGAGAATTGAACCTTACGTACCAGATTGTTTACAGTCAACCATGTCTAGATGCTTCTGATTGGGGTGGTGTCCAAACAGCCCAATGGTTCTTTTGTTATAGTTGCTATTCTATATTTTCTATATTCTATTCTATAGCCTGATGCACCAGACTCTTTCACTTTGCTACACTTTGTGCAAAGAGTTCGGATACTCTCGACAGGCGTATGTTTACTTTGTGGTGGGAGGGCACATAGTTAGAACATTAAACTTAATTGCTGGTGTTCGCCAATTGGACGCTAAGAAATCTAACCAAGGAAACTAAAGCCTTTGGAGAGTACCCTGACTAGTACTGCAACGAAATGCGATATTGAATAGAGCCCACCACACGGTAGGAATTTGATAGTGAGATAGATCATATACTCTGCTCTGCCTAGATCCGTATGTGTTATATCCCTGGCCTGTGGTACCCCATGCTGTCCCTGGAAGCAGAGCACCCCCATCCCCCTGGCAGGTCCAGATGGAAGGCCTACCGGCAAATATCGCCATGGCGACACACCAAGATGACGATGGAGACACGTAAGGTGTTCTTTTACAAGTGCACACTAGCTTTTTGTAAAAGGTTTTGAGAGGTTTTCTCTTTCACTCACATTTGCAACACACACACACACACAAACACCCACACAAACACATTTTCACAGCAGTAATACACAAAACAGAACAATCAGTTTTATGTTTTATGGGAGAATAGTTTGTGATGGCAAGACATGTGGACATCATTGGTTATCATACTGCTCATACACTTCATACCTGTCAAAGATCTTTTGAAGTGTGTGTAATACATTGTTACAATAGATGCCTATGTATGTTTCCAGCTGTGTGTGTGTATATGTGTGAGGGTGGGTGCTCCCACATGAGTGTCTATACAGCCAAGGTCGAGAGCACATAAATATGTATGTGGTAGCTACTCTGAGTCAAAAAGTGTCAATTTCATGAGAGCTCAGCGTGGGTGCTCTGGAAGTCTCTGGGGGGCTGGGGTATATATTCAGGCTAATGTGGGCAGGGTAATTAGTTTTGGCCTGAGGGCCACATGACACACGTCTTTCACACATGGATGCCTCTGCTCTTACCTTAACCTTCAAACTACACCCACACCCCTCACATGAGTGAAACTGCAAACTATTTGTAAATACCATTGAGTTTGCATACAGGGCATGATTATAACACATCTGCTTAGATGTACTGTGCTAATGTTGCGTTAAAGACAGAATTAGCATTCTTTAAATTGGCTGTTTTTTAATTACACAGAAATGATTAATAATGCCATGTCTGTCTATAAATGCCTATGCTTTCACTGGTTCATTGTGCAGGGCATTTTACAATGCCTGTTGCACATTGCAGTATCAGCACAAAGGGAAGAAAGCAATATAAACTACATGTTGTGGTTCAAAGTTGTGTGGAATTGCCCAGGTTAATTTGCTGGCAAGCATCAACATGTTAGTTTTTTTTTTTTCAAATGAAAACTAAAAAAAAAAAAAGTCAGATAAGACTATACACTTACTCTCTCTCTCTCTCTCTCTCTCTCTCACACACACACACACACACACACACACACACACTTACACATCCTACTTGCGTCAGAGGGTTTATTCATCCTCTCACCATGTTTGGTTCTCAGCGCTTCACTTGCCCCTCACTTTCGGGAAAACCTGTGCGAGAGCGTGCTCGTCTGGTGACTGCGGTTTTTTCAGGTGTCTCTCTCTCTCTCTCTTTGAAGACTTTTCTCTTTCTTTTTGTGTTTAAATGAATGGGCTCAAAAACCCAAACATCCGCTTCACACTTCCTCCTTTACCGCTTTTGCAGTCAACTGATCTCCCCCCTCTCTCTTTCTCTCTCTTGTTCACTCTGTTTTTCTCTGCACCACACTCTGCCTCTCTCTATATATATTTCTCTATGCTCTCTATTGTAAATTGAATACTTAAGCATCTGGTAATACCCCCTATGACTCTCTGTTTTTCCACATTAATAATATAGGCTGGTATATCCAGTTGTTCATAATCCTAGTCAGGCAACTGGAACATTCTAGCACCAATTTTGCACCAAATTTGGATGTGTATTTTAGTATGTAACATTTCACATGTCCCAAAACTGGATTTCATGGAAAGTTTTATAATTTGTTCTGTGTAGTCCCCATTGAATGCTTTCGCTGTGTGAGTTGCCTGGAATGCAGTGTTGCATTCACTTAGATTGTATTTATTTGTATGGCCACACATGGAAGAAAGTAGAATGTGAGAGATGTGGAACACTGAAAGCTGGCTCAATGCTTGTTGAATTACTTGCAAACTTCAGCAGATATCTGGACAGTACAGTGCTTATGTTGAAAGCCCAGGCTCCCTGTCAACTGACTAGGTAGGTCTTGAAGTGTTGGGAGGGAGGTTTACTAACGTTCCACATGCGCAGCTAAGCTAGGTGATATTCTTTACAATTACATCAATCAATATGGGTGTTTCTTCATATTGTTGTTGTCTCTAGGTCATTTAGGATAACTTCAAAGTATTACACATACCTTCCTCACAAATTCTTGAAAATTTGCTCTAATGACCTACAGAACAATCTATATACCATAAGAATGCAAGTCCACATTTATGGCATCAGTTTTTCATAGTCATTCACATAGGTTTGAGCGTGCATGAGATTTGTATCAGCTGACATGATTCAGGTGATCAGTAAGATCCATAAGACAAAAACATTTGACCACTGACGAAAGCTTTATTTAGCTGTGGACTGTAGTACAGAAGTTGTAGCATTACAGTAGCATAGAATAACCTGTTCATACTGCAAGTGCATTGACTGTGGCCTCGGGGCCTTGACTTTGTATGATCATTAAATAATTTCAACAGCACCTTAGTAGAACATGAGGTTGCATCCAGACACACACGTGCACACACACACACACAGCTAGCTGTGGACTGTGGTACTATTTGGACTATAGTACTGAAGGTGTAGCATTACAGTAGCATAGAATAACCTGTTCATACTGCAAGTGCATTGACTGTGGCCTCGAGGACTTGACTTTGTATGACCATTAAATCATTTCAACAGTACCTTAGTAGAACGTGAGGTTGCATCCCGACACACACACTCACACACAAACACACACACACGCACATGCACGCGTGCACACACACATGCACTCACACAGGTCTTTTTGAGGTAAACAATTTCTGACATATTTAATACCATTTTAATATTTCTGACATATTTAATAACAACTACATAGGAAAAACAGCTTTGGATGTATTTGCATAACAGCAAGTGGTGTCATGGTAGCCTCACTTGCAAGTCAGTCTCCGTATGTTGTCTTACAGAAGACTTCAAAGAGAAAGCCTAATAAATGTTTTTACTGCAGGTTTTTTAAAATCCCTCAGCAAAGAAATCGCAAGCTTAAGTAGTATACTTCTACCCCATAAAATCCCCTCGTGTGGTTGTTTGTGTCTATGTAGCTGCCGGTTCTAGCGAAGTGTGCCACAGTGCTGCGTTCAAGTTGCGCTTAAGTTGCGCTCGCACGTAACTCTCGCTCGTCACAGCTTCCCTTTGTTTACTGTCAGCCAGTGGGTGTGTGAACTCGACAGCTGACCACAGGGGAGGCAAGGCTTGCGCGCGCCTCTCCCGAACAAAATGCCACATCCGCGCCACTGTGCTCGCCGCTTACACCGCTCTTCACACGCCTTAGGGGCAGTAGGGCTCCTGCGTCAGGAGGCTCGGCCTGAGTGTTATCTGGCCCTGCGGTCTCACTCTGACAAAGCCACTTCCAGGAACTGGAGAGCTAAGAGCAGGGTTTCACCTGCAACAGAAAGAGATAATGAGAGTACCATAGACAGAGAGATAGAGAAAAAAAGAGAGAGAGGAAGAGAGCAGAAAAAAAGAGTAAAGGAGAGTGAGAGAGAGAGAGATGTAAGAAACAGAGAGATGACGTTAGTGATAATAAGATGAAGAAAGGGTCTTATCACTGATGTCTTTTTTTTTGGATGAGGGGCACAGAAAGAACATGATGCTCAAATATGGGTGGCACCACCCATCAGTACACATGCATCAGTGCCTATTGGATTTATATAGCCTGACCCTACATGCATTCCGGAATCATGATCTGAACACTCTCTGAAGACGCATGGTGTAGTATAGTATGCATCTGGTCCTTGATTCTTATCTGGCTGATCTGGCTGAATCGCATTCAAAGCTACTGTATGATGAATAATTATATAATTTCATTCTTATTCCTACCGACATCACTCGGCAACCACAAACAACTCGACGATCCCTTTAGCTAAAATATAGTATAAGATTTTAGTTTTTTTGCAAATTTATGGTATACTATCCCCGTGACATGATCAGGTCATACATGATAATACCATTAATTATTATTACTTAAAATACAACAGTTAGGTCAGGTAAAACTATTTAGCAATTTCTGATTTGATGAGACACATTCTGTGTGTCACTAAGTGAGGATATCCCATGATTTACCACCATATACACCACATACTTACCTGCGGCTGAGCCACACCTGTGAGGATATCCATTAACAACCTCACTCCCACTTGTGTTATACTGCTTAATTAATCACTATGAAAAACCATTAATAATTATTAATAGTATAAACAGACTTGTGGAAATAATGAGGGCTTTAGTGGCAGACACACACACACACACACATATATATATATTGGAATTGTGACCCTGTGCCATGCTATTTCCCTTTAATTGATTCATATGACCATCTGATTATGCGATCGTTTACCGTCAATCCTGCCAGATGTGATGTGTGAAGTGTATGGTGACGGCGGCATTTTAATTCCTGGCAGACCACACCATTTATCACGTCCACCATGGCTATCATGGCTATCTTCTCATATCAGTGGGCCACATCACTTTCTCTTCCTCTTTTTATAGTTTATGCAAGCCTATTTCACTGGCCAGTTTCATTTTCAAGATTAAATGACACACTGTACAGTGTGATAAGTCAGCATATACTAGTGGTCTTACCAAAAAAGCTATCACAAGAACAAACATCATAAGACAAAATGCAAATGATCTCTAATGTCTGACGAGTAATACTTGTGGTTCACAAAACTCATATAACAAGTTTAGGATTCACTGGAAATTGCCATGTTCAAATCCAGGAATGGTTTGTACTGCTTCCTGCTGCCAAAATAGCTTAGCAGCAGGCTTTACCAGTGGGTTGAAAGTGATATAGAACTGTCCCAGGGTTTTCTGTTATCTGTTGTTTACATTCCTTTTGAGATTGCGAGCAGGTAAATACTGTAAGCGTTATGATTATATGGTTAGGATTATTTCCTTTTGGGCAGTTGAGTGCAGTATATAGACTGTGGGGGTAAGGACACAATCCTTCTAAGGCAAGTCCCTTCACTCAGTCGCCACCTTGGAATGCTGTTGGGCATCTTTTTGGGTCTAACAAGACCAGGCCCTATGAAAATGAATGGGGAAATACCCAAAATCTGAATTGAACAATGTCAAAACCTACCCATAGATCCTCAAATAAAGCTAAAAAGAGATGGCAATATGCCTGCATTAATGTTCACGGCTATCACCATGGTGAAATAGATGGTAAACAAAAGCCTAGCCGTCAGTCATCCTCCGTCCAACAATTCGATTGGCTTTTTTTACTGCAATGCAGGACTTCCAGTTTTTCAACTTCGCCATCTTTATGTTAAGAACAGCTGCAACACATTTCTATGGGAGGACTTTTTAAGTGATGTGTCTCCAGCTATTAAACTGTCTGTAGAAAGAAATGCAAGGAGCAGCATCATTTGTATAGGTAGGGCCTTGTTAATGACAAACAATGGTTAAACGTTTTCTTCCTGATGCTCAGCAGCCACAGGCTTTCTACACTTTGTGATGCATTGTGTATGCGCCATACCTGTCTGTCTATCAGAATTCCTCTTTGAAATGTTTGTACCAAACATAAGCAGAAGCATCAACTGCAAGTGCAAATTCCTATACCAAATGGCAAAATTGCTTTAGGTAAAATATCGCTGTCAGTTTTAATTGTTTTGTACCTGAAAAGCATTATCAATATGTCCACATCTCTTATCTGTGTAGATAAAAGTATACTGAGAAATAATCTGTAATGGTTTAGCTTGAAAGGGGCCACAGTTCATCATCAGGGTTTCCTGCCTTCCTGTGTGAGTACCATCTCCTGAGTTATGGTAACTGTTTTCTTGGGGAGTTTTTTTTTCTCTGTCTGAAGGATCTGAGAAAAATAGAAAAGAAATATGTGAAAAGCCCCAGTGAGGGGAGAGACAGTCTGCCATTATAATAATTATTATTCAAAAGAGAAAGAACAGTGCCATTGTCCCTGAAGACAGGAAATGACCTCAAACCAAACTAGCTCTTACTGGAAGCAACCTTAAACTTTCTCTCTCTCTCTCTCTCTCTCTCTCTCTCTCTCTCTCTCACACACACACACACACACACACACACACACACACACACACACACACACACACACACACACACACACACACACAAACACACACACACACATATGAGGGGACATTGAGCCAGCAGGGATTAAAACATACACTGTCACAGTCAACAGGTATCCAACACACACACACACATATATGAGGGGACATTGAGCCAGCAGGGATTAAAACATACTGTCACACACAAAGTCAACAGGTATCCAACACACACACACACACACACACACACACACACACACATACAAGTATGCATATGCATGCACACTTGCACATAGTTTTATTCATCTGAATTCTTCCTGGTCCAAGTCACAAGTTTAATGGCACAATAACCACTTCCCTATAGTCTATGCATACATTGTTCAGTTTGGCATAACACTTTCAGTTTTCATTCACACTCACAGGCTTTCTATGCCAAGCCCCACTACAGCAAGATGAAATGATGTTGGCTGTCAAATTTTCACTATACATGTGTATATCAAGTTGGAATGCATTTAAAGGACGAAATTCTCCCATCAATTCTCCCAGTCTTTATTTATGCCATTGCACACTTTTGATCTACGCAGATTCTGCCTTGGTCACCCCTGCCACTCCCTCCTCACTTAAACTCAAAATGAAGGCAGAATTATGAAAGAGGCGTGATTTATGTAGTCACAGTTGACTGCTCAACTGCATCATTAATTTTGGTTGTCATGAAACTTGTCAACATTGTATATTTTATATTTATATTTACGCTTTTATCCAAAGTGACTTACAACATGTCAACTATCAATTGTTCAGGGCCAGTCTCCCCTAGAGCAACTTAGGGTTAAGTGCCTTGCTCAAGGGCACAACGGTGGCAGCTGGGATTGTATCATCAGGCATAGAGAACAGTAGCCACCTACAGATAAACTAGGCCTATTCACAAGCACAAAATAAATTGCTATGCTAACTCAAAATGTATTCCTCACCAGCGACATTAGCCTAATTCTTAAATGAGAAAACACACAGCCGATGTCTGATGAATTCACAATAATCATGCAAGCATTCCCGTCTGCTAAAAATGCTTTAACCCAATATTTGATAAATGCAATTCATTTAAAAATAAAGAATAATATTAAAAGAAACAAAGTGAAATTTGAAGTGGGGAATGTGTAGGGTGTAGGGTTATATAGGCTATGCTGCGACTGCATGTGTCTGTGAAGAGGGAGCATTCATTTAGAATTAATCACTCTCAGTTTCTTCTGACAGCCTACTTGAAAGACTTTATTCAGCACAGAAGGAGGCCTATCATCCACCAAGTATTGTTTTCAGTAATTCAGGTTTATCTTTTGGATATCCATTTTCCTGTGTGGTGACAGAAGAATTAATGTGTATAGCATTTAATTGCAGGTCACTACTTAGCTTCATTGTCTATCGGAAGCTGTGGTATGGGTATATCTGCTCTTATGATTGAGGTAAAGGTGTTCAATGAAACCAGACATCCAGGTGCTGATACCACCTGTAACACACTTGCTCAAGAGTAAGAGGGATAAATTCTGCTCCAAAGATCGCTCACATTTAGGCGAGGGAAATATCTATCTGTTATAAACTCTGCTCACAAGTATCTCAGTTCTGAAATGTTTTGTAATAACAAGCAGCAGAACTTGATCATCTGCAAGGCTGGATGTCTTCCAGGAAACATGCAATAGAGAGTTGGATTGTGCCTTTTGGTAGCCTATGCAAACAGTATAATCTCTATTCACTTTGAACTGCATAAAAATGGCAATGACGCGCAGCTAAGCGCTTATTTGGACCTTATTTGGAGAATTTTGGCCTTAGCGTGTGAACACCTGGGATTATAGTGATGTTAGTAGTGGTGTAGTGGCAGTGATGGTGGTGGTGGGGGGTCTGATAGCATAATAATTTAGCATGATTTTATCTTTCTCCTAACCATCTCCCTTAAAATTGAATTGCAGAATGACATTTAAAATGCAGAGTGTCTTTTGCATAACTACATTACTGTCTATGTATGGTGGACATGTAGTTTCCCAATTAAAACTTAAAAATTCTTTGCATTTACTGCAGTTTATTGTTTCAATTTAACTTGACTTTCCTGGAAATGAGAAGTCATTCACATGTTGCCAGACTAATCTTGACATCCACATCTTGATTGATGTTGGTCTGGTTCCTAGACTAGAGAACCAAGGGACTTTAAGGACTTGTGTCAGCAATACAGAAACTAAGATTCCATGTACTTTTATTGTCTACTCTGTCTATTGCAGAATAGTGATTGAGCAGAGCGGGAGTATACAATAGAGCAAGTCTGATATGATAACTTATTTAAAAGGAGTTGGGATATACTCATTTGGGAGAAGTTTCCAGACCGAGACTCAAAATGGGCATAGATTTGATGCTGACTTTGACATGGTGAGCCTGATAAATGGCATTGATCAGGGATTCTAAAAGTTACTTAAAGGAGCTATTTGTAAGACATTTAGGTTCAAATATTTAGAAACGACCTAGAAACAGCAATAGAATGCAAAGAATCAAATGCATTGACTTTATGCCCAATATGGCATGCAGCATGCAAATCAGCATGCAAATCAACGAGCTTCACATCGTCTTTCCAATAATGTCATGTTTTACCACATGTGACTGCTGAATTAATTAAGGGATAATGGCCAATGAAATAGAAATGGAAATAATGGTGAGGTGGCGACAAAGAACTGCGACATGCTAAGCACGGAGCACTACAATGTTGTGAATTGAAAGCGTCAACACCAGAAGAATTCCACGAGACTTCCACATACCAATTTCAAGCTAATGTTACTTCCTGTCCTTTGCAAACTAATAATAAACCACATAGGCAGTTTTGATATACTGTTCATTCTTTTGACTGCAGTTTTTTCACATTTGTAGATATCTTTACTAACATTTAGCACCTACACTTTTGATCTTGAGACTAAAGGGTATGTAAGCGCATGTAAGCGCTAAGCGCAGGCTTAGCCAACTGTTAGTCTAAATGCTAAATGCAAAGTTGGATTGCACTGAAAAAAGTGTTCATTCCAAAAATGTTGAAGACAGTTATGGTTAATCATTACCCTAAATGAGCTGCTAAAGAGTAATTATCATTGTATTTTTTCTGTATTTTTTTCTCTCTGCTAGGCCTCTTCATATAGCTGTGGCAAAAGGCCATGAGGAGATGGTCCACAGACTGATCCACATTCTAAAGTTTGGAGAGAAAGATGTGGACATCTACAATAACATGAGACAGGTGATACACTTACACTTTCACCACCATCACCTCCCTCCCACACACATATGTACACATGCACGCACACAAACACACACACACACACACACACACACACACACACACACACACAGGCATACACACACACACAAAAATACAGTAAAGGCATTTGCAGGTTGCATGAACCCAAACAAACACACCACACTTTTGGAATAGTATGTGATTGTTTACAGGCAACATTTTTCAGTAAACACAGGACTGATCCCCCCTGCTACCACCACTTGGCCATTGCTCTTGGCCATTACACATCATGACAGGTCTTTATGGCAGTTTTCCCAACATGACAAAACACCCTCACTCCTTCCCTTAGTGTGTGTGTGTTAGTGTGTGCTTTACCTCACTGTGTGTTCACTGTGTGCATGTCTCACTAATTTACGTTTTGGGATAAATGCAGAGGCTGAATTTCCCTCACAGGATTGAAAGAGTATATATATACTTATACATATGCAGTGGTGTATGTGTGAGTGTGTGTGTGTGTGTGTGTTTGTGTGTGTGTGCATGCATGCATATGTGTGTGGGAGGGAGGTGGTGGTGGATAGGGACAACTTGCTCATTTTTGTAGTCTTTAAAATAGTGCTTTTGAAGATTTTCTCCAAGTCTTTGAGTGAGACACGGCAGCACCATTTACTCATGTTGCTTGCAACAGTCTTAACCTCAAAAATCACCTCAGTTTGGCCTAATCTGTACACAGAGGCCACTTACCAGAAGCAGCATCCTTTTTCAGCCTGTCAGCTCTCTCTCTTCCTCACCCTCTCTCTCTCTGGTTTAGGCTCATAATCAAACTATATCCTGTTATCATAAGTGAAAGAAAGAAAATGCAGGTTGACAGACCTGCTAATGTAAGCTAATGTAAGCTAATGTACCTAAAGCACTGTGGCAAATGGCATTACTTCACAGAACATTAGCTAGTCAATGTCCCATTTCTCACAGTGTATAACACACTAAAAAACATGAACATGGTTAAAAACCATAAAAAGCAACAAGGCCCAATACAGGTGAGAGCATTAGCAATTTAGTGTGAGTTGCCTATTGCAAGGCAAGGTTGTTTACATATTTAGTTGCACACAGTCTTTCCCCTTATGGTCTCCCTTAAAATTTTAATGCAGATTGACATTTAAAATGCAGAGTGACCTTCCTGTGTCAGTCACTAAAAAAGCAGCATATTAACAAGCTCTGAGCAAGATTTTGTAAGCACATTAAAAAGCATGAAGGTGACACACTGTGTGTGTGCGCGCGCATGTGTGTGTGCGTGTGTGTGACAGTATGTGGGTGTGTGGGTGTGTGTCATATGCGAATGTACAGCAAACAGCTGCAGTGTGTTCAATTCAATATCCTCATTCCGAGAAGTCACATGACTCGGGTTGTTTCTCAATATACCTTGCTTGAGGTTCATAGGGTAGAATAGGGACTTTCCCTTCCTCTCACTCCCCCCCCCGCCCCTCTCTTGTGCATCCTCTCTGGTGTCTAGTTAGTGTTGTCTGTCTACCTCTCTATCTCTCTGTCTTCCTCTCTCTCTCTCTCTCACTCTCTATTGCCCTCTCTCTCATACATGCATGCTGTTTAATGAAATGATATGATATGAAATGATATATATATATATAAATAAATATATATAAATGCTTTTTGCATTTAAAATGGAATTATTTTTTTCCACCTTTCAGAGCAGAGTCAGAGCAGTGCATCTTCCTCATGCTTTAGCCATTTTTTCATCAGTCAACACTGTTGGCATCTTTGTTCTCATACCAAACATGCTTTTGTTATTTTTCTCCCTCCCTCCCTCCCTCCTTCTATGCCTCTCTTGATCGGCCCATTATGGGGGAATGTAAATCTGGGGACTTGGTAGGGGAGATTGAAGGGATTTTCCCTGTGTAGTGCCATTTCCCTCTCGCTCACCCTCCCAGTACTCTCTCCCTCTCCGTTCCCTCCTCCCCGTCTTCCCTCCAGGCATTTCCTCTGTCTCACACCTCACTCTTCCCGTCCTTAAATGATCTGAATGATCTGTGGGTAATTTTTTTTCTTCTCCTTTTCCTTGTTCTTTTTTTTGCTATAAAGATAAAGTCAGTGCACTGATACTTCCCATTCGAAGAAACACAAACCAATCTGGCCATTGGTTAAATTTGTGTGGTGAGTGTTTGCGTGTCTTTGTGTTTGTTTGTGTGTGTGTGTGTGTGTGTGTGTGTGTGAGAGAGAGAGAGAGAGAGAGGGCATCTGTGGAACTTTGCAAACACATGCATGTTAAAAGCACACATGGCTCACTGTTATCTGTCACGATGATTCAGAGCGGACTCGGGGAAATAGGAGTGCTGTTTTCATAGGAAGGGAGGGCCAGCACAATTGTGACACGAGGAATTTCTTCTGCCTCTTCCTAACTGTTGTTCCGGCACTTTTTTTTTTTGTACCACTCACCCTTACTGGAAGAACCTCCCTCCTAGCACTACTATAGTACCATACAAAGCTATCCTGCCTGCTGTTGCATCAGAAGTGAAAGTTGCAAGTAAAACCCCACGGTCCACAGGCATGGGGGCTTTCTCAGGCATTTCATTATAGAGGAAATTCTGTTGGCATTGTAGCTGTACTTGGATATGACCAAAACCTCCCTGTTTTTAAAAATATGCTAAGTGGATTGGATTGCTTCCATCCAAGAGTTCACAAATAGTTTCATTCTTGCTGTGTGGAAAATTGAATGCTGTCATTATACTGTATAAAATCAGGCATGTGCTGAATACCTTGATAACAGATTTTGCCAGAACAACTACAAGCTCTTTTAACAACATGACCAAATCATTATGATTCTACTGTGATGTCTAAAACACATAGTTCCGCTCCTTGTTTATGAATGGTTGAATTGCGTTCAATACCATTGTATATTCCACTAAATAGCACGGCTGAGACCACATTTCGTTTTTATATTGCTGCTTCATTCAAAAGTTAAGTTGACTGCATTTATGTGTTACTTGGCAACCATTCAGCTAAAGGAAATATATTTCTTGGTGGAAGAATTGATGTTTAGGAATAAATCGCTACATGTCTTGTTGTTGCTTTGGCTTTGTCTAATGAAACCGAACTAGGTATGTGCAGTAACCATTTTAGAAAAGCAATAAGCTTCGCTCTGCTAGCCTCATGCCTAACAACACCCCTCAGCTATGCTATTTTTCATGGTATAGAATGGCCTCTTGGGGCTTACTGCTTAATTAAACTGCCGCAGACTCAGTGATGACCATGCACTGGGGCATAAAATGTCTGTTATACCTCATTTTGTTATTTTCTGACATTGAATAAGTCTGCCTAATGTTGCATTTTTTTACATTACAGGCTGATCAGAGACACATTTCCAGTTATACTGGCCAACAATCAGTCACATAATCTTTTCATTCCCTATACTCCTGCTGTTAAAACATACACACACACAGCTTGCATGCATACACACCCTTTCACCTCTTAAAGCTCTCTAGTTTTGTTTTTAGTTTTTTATCAGTGGACTTTGTGGTGATTGCTTAACCTGCTGCAGATAAGGCCTTTAAAGTACATGATGTCAACCTTCACTGGGAAATCCCATAATTTTGTTGGTCCTCAGTAGACAGGATGTCCCTTTACTTTATAGTGTTATGCCTCATTAGAATCCCAGTGATTCTGTTGTGGTGACCTTTAGCCTGCTAAACTGGTTCCAGGTCACAAGGGCTCCTGTGACAGGAATCATGAGTAGGAAGTGGTTATAATTTCAGGCCTGTGGTACACTGTGTTACTTCTTAAGAAAAACAAATATGCATCCTCAACAGCTTAACTGACGCATGTTGCACAGACAGATGTTGTTTTCTTTTGTCATTTACCCAATGCATACACACATGTTGATGCATAAATACTTTAAAATCCATCTCTCAGTTTCATGACCTTTTCTGTGAAAGGGAACTACATTCTGACAACACCTTTCTGTTTCTTTCTATCTCTGTCTGTCTCTCTGTCCACCTGTCTGTTTGTATCTCTGTCTGTCTTTCTTATTTGTACGCTTTTCTTTCTTTCTATCTGTTTGTCTTCCTGTTGTTCCCTCAGACTCCACTGCACTTGAGTGTCATCACTGGCAACGTAGACCTTGTCAGGGCCCTGTTGAGGGCCAGTGCTGACCCTGGGGCTTTAGACCGCAACGGACAGACCGCTCTCCACCTTTGCTGTGAATACAACCAGGCCTCCTGCCTCTCTGTCATCCTCTCCCACTTGTCTGTCTCTGCCTCGTCCTGTCTGGAGACTCGCAATTATGAGGGTGAGTTGGAGATGTTAAAGGCCCCAGATGTGTTTGGCATGCCTGTGAACATGCTAGCCACTGTGTTTTCAGGTTGATCAAGTGGCATTAATGATACTGCTTCCTAATTATTGTGTCCAGGAAGTAAACGTACCATAAATATACTAAATTGAAGTAACTCTTTGACTGACCCAGCTCATACTTTGGGGTTTTGTTACTAGACTCAGCAAAATGTGTCACAAGTCAAATGTTTAATGTTTTAATTGCAGATGTATAACAGAATATTACAGATATAGGCAAAGATATTGGCAAAAGACCGATTTGTACGTTTTCATTAACAGTGCAAATATCCTGTAACTGAATTTATGTTTGCATTGGCTAATCTTATGTGTACTTATGAAAAAGTAATTGTGAATGTCGAATTCAAGTATGTTATGGAAGCCCATCACTGTTCAATGAATGCTGGGGGGAGCTGCTATGTACATTGGCATATCTGTAAGGGTAATGTGACTTTGATCTTGTGTGAGAAGAATGAAGCATTTCCTGAAACACGCTAGGGCAGAACTTAGTTTCCCCATGGCCTTCCAGACTTTCAGAAAGCCCCTAGAAATACTACTAGCCCCCAGTGAGAGGGGTGAGGTGCAGGCATGTGTGTGTCTGTGTGTGTGTGTGTGTGTGTGTGTGTGTGTGTTTGAATAAATCAGAACAGCACACATCAGAGATCAAAGGAGTGTTGTCTCTGTGCCCATCTTGTTCACTCTCTTCTTAGTGAGCGTTCACTTAGGCAGAGACGGTTGGCGTTCTATAGAATCTTCGACTTTAGTGCAAGTGGTCAGGTTAATAGCCACTGAGTGCTCTTCCTTTTAATCCCCAGGGCTTTCTCCACTACACCTTGCTGTCCAGAGTGGAAGCAAGGGGTTGGTTAAACTACTACTGAACAACAGGGCAGACATCAATGCAGTGGTAAGTTACCAATCCTGTCACTAGTAAATCCACATATTCTTCAGCAGCCAGCTCTATGTGCAAGCTACTCCTTATGAACTCCATGTTTTCCTCCTAAACCCCTACCACCCACCTCCCCTTATCACCTTTTATTCTCAGCTGCCTCATTTCCTGTGCAGACAAATAGTTTACTTCAGACTTTTCCCATGAACAAGATCTTAACCTGTCAGCATTTGCATCGGTGTCTGCATTTATGTTTTGTCTGTCATACCCTACCACACACACACACACACACACACAGACATGCGTATACGGACACACACCTGTTTGTGTTTGTTTTTTTTTTTTAGTCATTCAGCTGAAGCAGTATTTTTCCTCATTCTCTGTTATATTCCTCCAACTTTGTGGTCTTGGTTTTATGCCAAACTGAAGTTTGGGGTTTTTACCGGTTCGGTGACTAAGTCTGGTCATGGTGCAATTTCTCAATGCTAAAGCCACAAACAAGCAAAACTGTAAGTTTCAGTAGTTCTCTCTGGGGTCAACTTGTGTTGCATTTGTTCCACTAGGACAACAAGAGTGGTCGAAGCCCACTCATGCATGCGGTGGAGGCCAACAGTATGGAGATGGTCAACCTCCTCATTGAGGTAGGCAAATATTTGTACAAAAATCAGTCTAAGGAAATTAAGTGTGTGTGTGTATTTGTGTGAGAGATAGAGCGAGAGAAAGAGAGGGAGAGAAAGAGAGATAGAAAAACTAGACATTGGATGTATTTTGCATAATATTGAAAGTAGTTTCAGCTATTATACATTGAACATACTAGGAATGTCTGTATAACAGAACAGCTATTTTTAAAAACAAGTAGTAAAACAGGTTCAGGCCATACTCACCACACAATGTTACTCTCACTCAATTAATGCGGCACCCCCTTGTGTTCCGCAGTCTGGTTGTGACATAAATGCCCAGTCCTACAGTGGCAACACAGCTCTGCACAGTGCCTGTGGTCGAGGCTATGTTGAGGCAGCACGGACCCTGTTGAAGAATGGAGCCGACAGCAGCCTGAAAAATTATCACAACGACACAGCAGTCATGGTGGCCAAAAACAAGAGAGTAAGTTAGAAGGTTTACTCAGGAAAAGATTGTACGGTTTATGACAGACACCTGCATATGTGTGTGTGTGTGTGTCTGTGTGAGCGTGTGTGTCATAAAGTATGCTATTTGTCTTGTGAGTCTTTCTTGTTGCCAAGTCAATAGCAGCACCATGTGGACAGCATCTGTATGTTCTGTGTAATATCTGTACTAAGCTAAACTGTCTACTCATACTCACAATGCCTGCCACAATACTATTTAATTTCTTCACATTTTTAATATTTGATTTCGAGACTTTTTTAAACTAGCTCTGAATGTTTTTCTCAAAAATAAATGTTTTATATTCAGGTCACAGACGTACTCCGTGGGAAGGGATCACGGACCTTACCAACTAGAACTGACATTCAGAGTTCTGTGACCTCCCCTCAGCACAATACATCACATGCAAATCCATTTAGCATTAATGGTAAGATAGCCCATGGATAATGTAAACCTCAAACAAATTTCCTTTGCAGTCTAATTTTCTAGAATATACTGACACATTCTAATCACACATTTTGTTTACGGCTTTTTTAGGGTCTGCATCTCCGAGGCATAGTGGGTGTTTACCTGTAGCTTCACAACACGCGGGATCTCATTCTCCCTTCACACCAGTGACACACTCCCCTCTTGGTTCAGCAGCAGATGGACTGTCCACCCGACAGTCTCCAATCGAGGTCAAAGAGAGGGTGATGGGGCATCACAGTGTGGTCCGAGAGAGCCAGTTTCATCCATGGTCGCACCAGCCGCTTCTCTACCCTGGCTACACACAACAGCTGAACACACTGATGTCTCCTCATTCGGTCTATTCAGCTGGTTTACCTGGATCCCTTTATCAACATGAAGGCCATCTACTCATCCTGCCCAGTGGCCATCCTTCACAGATGTCATTTTTTCCTAGATCACAGCTCCTCGTTGACCAGTCACGATCCTCAAGTAGGAGTAGTGACCAGTCTGATGTATCTACAATGAGTGTGAACAGTGATAGTAAAGGGGAGAGCAGCCTGGACTAATCAGTTAAAAGTAATCCCTCTTCAAGACTATTGACAAGTTTCCAAACCAACTTCACCAAATTGAAGATGTCCTCATTAATGCATTGAGAACGATGAGCAGTGAATATTGTTTATATTATAAGCCCTGAGTATGTGAGTGGAATGAATAGTCTATACCATGTGCTCTTCTTCAGACTGCAATACTGTATCACTGTAAATAATGTAAATGTTAAACAAGAATGCACTGTCTGTAGCTGGCTATTGTTTATTGTGAGAATAATGTTTCCTCACAGTAAGGTACAGTTACAGTATGAGCCATGTAACTATATGGGCCAGTGGTGGCGTAGTGGTTAAGGAACTTGGCTAGCATGCTAGTAGCCTGAAAATTGAGCAAGGCATTTAACCCTAAGTAGCTCTAGGAAATTGGCCCTGATGTTGTTGATAGTTGACAAAAAGTCGCTTTGGATTAAAGTGTCTGCTGAATGCATAAATGTAAACTATAGGTGGATGAATGTATTTGTGTCAACTTAGAAAATGGAATAACTCTTTCTAGGCTACTTGGGGCTGATAGTATGGAAGTCCAGGAGAGGAAAGAAATTCTGTTTTATATAAAATAGTGTAACAATTGTCCACCACTTTGTCAACTGTCACAATGAAAATACAACTTTTTTTTACATGTGCTTATGTTTCTTTTCCTCTACATAGTCCTATTGGCTATTTTAGAAAGAAAGAAAGAAAGAAAGAAAGGAAAATTTAAGTGTGTTATATAGCATGGAATTCAATTAAATGTCTATTTGCTTTGTCTGATTTAAATTTAACGTGGATTCAGCCCCCACCCACTTTACACCAAATTTGAACTCGTATCGGCGATTGGCTAGCGGTTGTATGGTACCTGCATAGTATGCTGGGAACTCGGATGGTTGAGTTGAAGGTTGGGAAAAAAAAAAAAAAAAAAAAGAACGGACTATGCGTCCATGTTGCGCAGAGACAAAAGAGGGTCGACATTGTGGACTTTAGAGGGGGAAACGGTGAAGATTCAGTTTCGGTTGCTATAAGAGGATTTTCTTCGAGCCACGAGGTAGCTAGACTTGACCATTTAACTTTAAATTCATAGGGGGAAGGTAGTTGTGTTGTGACGTTAGCCAATGCATTTTCCGGATGATTTGAATGAACCGTTAGCCATTAGCAACACCGACGGATAGTAACTAGTTGTCTTAAATAGCGAAGTTAACGTTATATGTTCAGCCAGATTCTTTGTGTTATCTGTATACTATTAAATGAGACTGCGTAAATTCTATCCAGGTTTGTATTAACGCGCGAACTACCGATACACCCCTAACGCAAAGTTAGTTCACTAAGTTCATAACCAACAGCGTGCACTGACTGCCTTTGGTGCTCGATTACGGTGGTTATGCTAACAGGTTCGCTGAGAAGTTATACCAGAGACGATTTGCTTAAACCAAAGGTTTGCGAGCATAAAGGTTAAGTAACATAATCATTGAACACTATGCCTCAAATCATAAACCATATGGAACGGACTTGGTGGATGATAGCATGTATGCCTAACGTTAAGTGAATGCTATATGACTGTTTGCCTAAACTTGAATTCCCTACGGCTGCTAACATTTGCCAAAAGTTTGCTATCGATTTCTAGCTATGGCTAGGTTCATTATAAATCTTCCACGGAGAAGTTCCGTAGGTAACGTGATTTATTTTTTATTGCCATCGTACGCTAACACAAACGTATTTAACACTACGATATTCAAACACATGGCCATTGTATGTTTTAATGCGCCATTGGTTGGTTTTAAGATTTCACTGTCCGTTTTTAATAAATTGGTCTGCCAATCCGTCATGTCAGGGCTTGCTATCTTGCTAAGCTAACGTTAACGTTGTCTTGCTTTTGACATGGCATTTGGTCGGTTTTGGTAACGTAATAAGTCACCTTAAAAAAAAGATATATATATATATGGACGGACTTTTAGTATTTCGTTCAGTGACTCATTGTTAGTGTTGGCAGATATTTGTCAGTGTTTGTCAGAATTTCGTTGTAACTTAACGCTAATAATGGTAGATTTCGTTTTTCTGCGTGCCATAAGAAGAAATGCCTCGATGGTTTAGCTGTACATTGCAGATTGGCTGTTTGTTGTCAAACTGATTGTTGAATAATAGAACGATAAGCCCATTTGGCGCTGTAAATAAGCGCCCATGAGGGTTCTGAGATGTCGAAATGAAATACATTGGGCCTATATTTGATAGTCAGTCTGTGGAGTAATGTAATATAGGAATCCTTTATGTAAATTAAAAAGCATTGCAATTTCATCCTGTATCCCCAGATTTTAGAGTCAGAATTGAAAAGCTAGTCCACTTATTTCATTCTGGATAGCTCTGTGCATTGATACATAAGTTTGCTTGCTGCATTTTGTATTCTCATTTAATCTTACTCTGGTACACAGTTGCACCATACTTTTGCCCTATCGCTGATCAGACCCATCCACTGTTCTTTCCCTATAGGTTTTGCAGCAGCTGGTTGCACATCACTTCAAGACTACAGGAATATAACAAGAGCAGAAGCACAAAAACATTAGAGATCATTTTTGCCTTATCAGGGAATTCAACTAGAAGTCAATTCATTTTTAGAGATTTCATATAGAACATACATTTTTGAAAAACTTGCATTCCCATATTGACCCAAGTGAATTCTAAGGGCTGTTTCTGAATATAAGCCACTTTGACTGTTAAACTGTCAAGGATATTAAGAGAACAGCACTTGGCTCTTAAGAGGGGACGAGCGGTACAGCTTCTTTGAGAACCACAACAGATCTTTGAGTCTTCAACAAAATATTCAAGTTACATAAAAATTCAGGGAAGTCTGTTTGAAGCACAGATAAAGACTCTGGTCTTAAGTTTGCATTAGCAAGTATAAAACAGGACGTGACCTCCAGAACAATAACTCTTGTGTAGATTTTTACATTGTGAGTGAGGACGTAAATATTTATTCATATAAATATTTTTTTCTCTTCTAATAGGAGAGCTGTCATATAGATCTATATCTAAACATATTTGTCATACGTCAGACACTCTTCTTTTCAAGAGTTCTGCGTACAAGTCTTTGTGAACTTTATCACACCACGCCAATATTCAGCTCTTAACAGAAGAGCTGTTTATATCAAAGGGCTTTTTTTTCTAGTCTGTCTGGAAAGCAAGTCTGAAAATTTGAAAAGCAAGTAGAGAGGTTTTGGAGAACATAAACAAAAAAAGAAAGGAAAAACGCACACGCACAAAGCTTTAAGGCAGCGCTCTTAAGCCATGGCTACTGTGAGAACGGAAAACCCAACCTCTGTCATGGGACTGGGCAAACCAAATGGGCAGCTTAGGGGGCCATCCAAGCCTGCTGGACATCAACCAGTGTCTGCAGTCAGACAACAAACCATGCCATCCATTGTGTCTCAGACTGGAAGCTCTATACCCCAGACCAGTGATGGCATTCGGTAGGCATATGTAATACCGGATCTGCACCATGTACAATTATTCCTGTGTTGTTGTGTTGCTGAGTAACCTGAAATTACTTATTGATGTTAATGAAATAGGTTTGGCGATGACTGGAAAAAGTGCCTGCAGCTACCACCAAAAGACACCAGAATCCAAACCTCAGTGAGTTTGCCTTTAAGACCTTAAGGGCCGTTCACACCTGAAACGATAACTATAAAGGTGTAACTATAACCAAATTTATGTCCACACTGACCAATGATGACACAAGTCTGTGTTCATGTGAATGAACCAATGTCTAAAATTCCATAGTTTCTGCTGTCAACCTTGTATAGTCTTAAAAATCGCTCTGAATGTGATTCCAGAGATATCGTTGCACGTCGTTGTTATAGTTTGCGATATTTATTTGTCGTAGTTATTGTTCTTGGTGTGAATGGCCCTTTATCCTCTTCTCTTCAGGTTCTACATATGCCATTAACATGTGCTTTGTGTCGTCATGGTCTAGCATTAATATAGTCACAGCTACCTGTTGTGTTCGGAGTTCTGACAAAAATGTCTGTTAACCAGACACTTGTACTCTACATAACCTACATGATCATCTGTAGGATGTGACGTCTACAAAGGGGAATGAGTTTGAAGACTACTGCTTGAAGCGTGAGCTACTGATGGGCATCTTTGAGATGGGCTGGGAAAAACCCTCTCCCATTCAGGTAGGCAAGCCGAGTTTGTCCACATTGTGCAAACTTGCATCCAGACACTATCTAATGAATCTGACAAATTTTGTTGTTAAACAACTTTGTGTGATTAAGAGCAGGCTAATGAATTTCTATGATGAGGCTTTATTTGGGATTGTCTGCAGAGCTCTCTTTGTATTTTGCTTGCAGGAAGAAAGCATTCCTATTGCCCTGTCTGGCAGGGACATTCTGGCCAGGGCTAAGAATGGCACAGGCAAGAGTGGAGCCTACCTCATCCCCCTCCTGGAGAGGCTAGACCTGAAGAAAGACCACGTCCAGGGTAAGGAGTTACTGTTTACATGCCTGGCTGGTTTAACCAAGCATGGCCAGAACAGGAGAGCAGTTGTTTACAGTGAAAGAAGGCAGATACACTGTTGATATCACTTGTGTTAGTTTGAATACCTCTGGTGTCCTATTGATGAATGTCATAGGGTGACATTCTGTGTTTATTCAGCCCTTACCCAAGCCTGTGCATGTTCAGTCCAAGTCTGGCCCAACCCGGCCCATTAACTGTAATTATGACAGGCTCATGAGAGCTGACAGAGCATCGCAAAGAATGAAATGGGAATCAGAAGGTAGACAAACACAAGCAGTGCCTGTGCCCAGTTTAAACCTGACATCCAACTTAACCAGGCTGAGTACAGTACATTCTGCAATACCTTTCTGGGCATTGTAGAATGGCTCTGAAAAACGTAAATAGAAGGCTCAGGATGTCACACGGGTATTCCATAAAGGTAGTTAAGTGGCAAACCTGGGTAAGTTAACCCAGAGATGGTAGTAAACCTGATAATAGACGAGCCTCATTCTCTTAACTAAACAAAGTTAACAGGTTAACAGTAGTGGGTTACCACTTTCTCTTGGTTAACTTTTCTAGGTTTATTGTTTAACCACCCACTTCGAATACCCCACAATGGTGATGTCTTTGCTTTCAAGCTCGCCTTGGCACTGGGCCAGTGTTAACTCTCTAAATCAGGAATGGCCAAACTTTTCTGTTTGCGGACCACCTACTAAAAAATCAAATTTGTGAGGGCCAATGCAAAAGTTTAACCAGTGAAGCAATTGTGGTTTCGATCAGTAAATGCCATGTTGTCTCAAACATTCTCTAGGCTATATATAGTGTTTAATGATACCATTGACAAATGTCATACTAACTTTGACATCTTTTTTGAGCATATTATCTTTTCAATGAAAAATGGACTTGTATCCATGGCATGTCCAAAATCACTGTGAGAACACTAAGACTATGATGTGTGGTGATATAATATTAGATTAATGTAACAATGGGACACATTATATTTTGTGTTTAAACTTCATGGTGGGCCACTTGAAAGAGAGCAATGGGCCGCAATTAGCCCCTGGGCCTTAGTTTGACCACCCCTGCTCTAATTTACTTACTTTACATCACTGAGCTCTATTTTGCCCCTTAGGCCCATTTGATCCACACAGCGCAGCAGGTTAATTGGGATGTGGGCAAGTGGAGTAACTCACATGTGCTCTCTGCACAGTGTTACATAATTGTAGTGTTGAAATTTGTGTACTTCCTTATGTATACATTACAGTGTGAACTTATTATTTTGCTCTAATGTATAACATCTATGATTCCCACCATAGCATTATAGTGTATAATTTCAAAATGATGTAATAGGCCTACATTATCACAAGCCTGGCCTGGCGTTCCCACATGCATTGCTTAGACTGTGGTGGCCCAACATAGTCTAATTTCTCTCACCAGTCTAAATAGTCAAAAAAGGAATAGTCTTTGATGTAGAAACAATGGACATGACATTATAATCAAACCAGGGAGATGGACACATGCTTTCTAGGGATCCCCCATCATATTCTCAATGTCCTGTGAAAAACACTACCCAGGACAAATGGAGGGAAATCTCAGCCAGACCCTCAGGCTTGGGCAGAGAAGCTAAAGTCTAACGTGCGTGCACATGAACAAGCCAGTAGCAAATTTCACCAACATCTACCTATTCTTGGTCCTATATCCATTTCTTGTGGGCAATTCAGTTCTTGTTTGAATTCAGACTTAAATAATACTAAAAAATACTGTCACATGCCAATTGTTACTACAGTTTCTGATGATCAAGTATTGTAGCAAGGGCTGGTTAATGGTATGGAGATGGCATGTGCAACTAGCCTAGAAATCTATACGAGTTTTGCTCAACTGATACGCAAGCTCTTCTACCAAGGCTTTATCGGACCAATCACTCTCTCTATGTAGAGTTGTTGGGTGGGCTTAGCTTGATGATGACGGGGCTGTGATTGGTTGTAGTGCTGTTCTGTTGCATGCAGAGGCAGTTTGAAAGAACCGCTGATTACGAGCCCAGTCTATCAGTCATGACCAGTCTATGCATTTTGATGTTATAGTCTGGCTTGTCAAGTATAACATCAAGCTTTCCTATATAAACAAATAATAAATGAATAAAAGCTGATGAGAGAGCTCGTTTAAATCTGTCCTGGTGCATGTTGCAGTCCAAGTTTACAGTTTTTTAATAGCGGTACTCCTTGTTCTTTCTGTCCATAGCTATTGTATTGGTGCCCACTCGTGAGCTGGCCTTGCAAGTCAGCCAGATCAGCATCCAAATGAGCAAACACATGGGTGGGGCCAAGGTCATGGCCACCACAGGAGGCACCAACCTAAAGGATGACATCATGCGTCTGGATGAAACTGGTAATCCCCCTTCCCTTTTCTTTTTCTTCCTTTTCTTGTGAAAAGGAAGAAAAAAGTGAAAGAAGTGAAAGAATCTGGCGATACAATACAATTGTCAAGTCACTTTTGAACTACCTGTTGTCATGTCTCTTATGAATTAATTTGTCATGCTAACAGCTAATTTTTATTTACTTATTTTCTTCCCTCCCCAATCTTCCAATTGTCTCCCTCACTTTCTCCAGTCCACGTTATGATAGCCACTCCAGGCAGGATCCTGGACCTTATCAGAAAAGGTTTGGCCAAAGTGGACAGAGTCCAAATGTTGGTAATGGATGAGGTATGTAACCATGTCTTCAAACTCACACTTCACACTTCAAACTTGATGAGCATTGTTAAAGGTGTACAAAGCAAGATACTAATCACAGTTGTCTGTTTTTTGTTTTGTTTTTTTAGGCGGATAAACTTCTTTCTCAGGACTTTGTGGGACTAATTGAAGACATCATTAGCTTTACGGCCAAAAATCGGCAGATCCTCCTCTACTCTGCCACTTTTCCAATTACTGTGCAGAAGTTTATGGTAGGTTGGCACCAAGCTAACTGGCACAAAGTAGAGCTATGTCTGCAATAACCTATACTTTTGGAGAATGTTTGAAATAAATATTATACTGAAAGGATACTGTGTTTTTGTTGTTTGTCTCTTACCAGTCAAAACACCTGCAGAAGCCCTATGAGATCAATCTGATGGAGGAGCTTACTTTAAAGGGCATTACCCAGTATTATGCTTATGTCACTGAAAGGCAGAAAGTCCACTGTCTGAACACGCTCTTCTCCAGGGTAAGTCAAGTGTGCAGATAAAAAAATTGTTATTGTTTTTATGTTTTTTCTGGAAGGGCGTTTGTCACTTGTAACGATTCCTTATACTGATTGCCAAAATGTGTTTTCTTCGTGTGTCTGCAGCTGCAGATCAATCAGTCAATCATCTTCTGCAACTCCACCCAGAGGGTGGAGCTCTTGGCCAAGAAGATCACCCAACTGGGTTACTCCTGTTTCTACATCCATGCTAAGATGATGCAGGTGAGTTTGGGACAGAACTATATTTATTATGCTGTTGTGTAGGCCGCAAATGAATGTGTGCGGGTGTGTGTGTGTCTAGTCTATTAACAGTGGTGTAAAAGAAGGTGCTTTTAATCCTGTGTGTGTGAGGGAGACAGAGACAAAAGCGAGGCTTGTACTAGCCCTGTCTGGGCATCCTAGCTCAGCATGTTTCAAGCGGGTGTAATTTCTTCTGAATGCGTTTATTTATTTATTTTATTTTTTTTTCTCCATGTTTGGAATTGAAAAGATGCAAGTACAATAAGCACAAACAATTGGTTGGCGCTAATGCGGAAGTGATTTATTTTTTAAATAATAAATGCAAGCTTGCGTATGGGACCACGTGTGTGTGTCCTCATCTAGGCATGTATAGGCAAGTGATAAAGCAAATAACGACAAATTATTGTATAATAACTAACACAATTGAAAGTATTGTCATACTATTTTATATAGGCATTGTCCAATATTTATTATTTAAATGTACATGTAATAAAGTTCTTAAAACTCAAAAAAAAAAATAAATTCAAAGTCGAATCTAATTTCACACAGGATAGCCAAAAATCCCAACTTAATTCCTTGTCTTTTGTTATGCCAAATACTACTCAGGCTTGTAGGTGAAAAATTAGGCTGTCATTACACATCATGGTTTCCTCTGATCTCTGTCTTGCTTTGCTGCTTGTCCTTAACAGGAGTACAGAAACCGTGTATTCCATGACTTCAGAAACGGACTGTGCAGGAACCTAGTCTGCACAGGTAAGTAAAATCACAAATCGGCATGTCTAGCTTTGTCTGTATTCCAAAGCCAAATTTGACTTTTTGTGCCATCCACACACAGATTTGTTCACCAGGGGAATTGATATCCAGGCTGTCAATGTAGTCATCAACTTTGACTTCCCCAAAAATGCAGAAACATACCTTCATCGCATCGGTAGATCAGGTAAGTAACCAAATTCTGCATGTGTTTGCCATTGTTTTCCCAGACAGTGTTCAGCCTTCAATGTTCCAAATAAGCAGCTGTTTGGAATCTTCAAAATTAGAACCAAACCATCTCTGGTGTCCCTCTGCGACAGCTTGGCTTACCCTGTCTGTGTGTTTAGCAGTTCTGGAGTCAGTCAGCCCATATCCCGTTTTTGAGACTGCCGAGTGCTGTCGATAAGTATAAGAATGACTGCATTTGGTACAATATAGACTGGATTTCGACCTGGCAGCTAACACTGACTGATGGGGGCAAAGGGAAACAAAATTTGCTTGCCCTTGTCAGTTAGCGTTGGCTGCCATACCAAATTGTCATACCTACCAATAGCACTCAACAACATGAACCAGGGCTACAGATTGATTCACTCTGAATAATCTTTTATGTTATTCTCGTTCCCTTTACAACCACTTCCATTGCCTCGCTCTCTAGGGCGATATGGTCACTTGGGTCTCGCCATCAACCTGATCACATCTGAAGACCGCTTCAGCCTCAAAGGCATTGAAGATCAGCTAGTCACCGACATCAAGCCGATTCCGGGCACCATTGACAAGAGCCTCTACGTCGCGGAGTTCCATTCCATGGACCCAGAAGCTGAGGAAGTGGAGATGGAGGCTGCGCGCAAAGCACAGGAGCCCAATGCACATTAGGGTGATGGGTGAGTGACACCATGTCTTTTACCCCAATGTCTTTAGCGTGTTCTGTTAGTCTGCTTTCATCACTCTTCTGTTTGGGGATTTGATCTGGATGGAAAGGGCTCTAAAACAAGGCCTTGCTACAGGGTGAAGATTAGCTTCTGCTTAACTTTAGTGGCATAAGAGGATAATCTTTCTAAATCATGGCATGGATGCATGCCAGATTAAACCATTTCGGTCCTCAGCGGCATGCCACTAATTCACTTGAGCTGCTCATCTCTTCCTTCTGTTCCTCTCTAACAGATTTCTGTTGTTCTACAGGTGATTTTGTGGAGATGGCTGGCATATGCACTGAAGTGCACTACACAGCAGTGTCTGCTTTAGATTTGTGCCCTCTACAAAATGGCAAATCTTTTTTTCTTTTCTTTAAAAAATTGGCACAGTGCATTTTTTCAGGCACTTTCTTAGTACATGGAGAATTCAACAAGGAATTAGCCTCAGATACAAATGCAGCATCCTGTGAATCAATGCTACCACATACCAGCACCACTTATTTGTTTCAGTTTTTAGTCACTCCTTTTCTGTCAAATTGACTGACTGACTGGTCACTTTATCAATACTCTACATCAAACGTCTTCCACCTCAGTTTAACTAAAGATGCAGCAATGTCTTTCTGTAATTTATTTTGTTTTACCTTTCCCCCTTCTTGAACTGCAGGTGTACATGGATACAGATGTTCACTAAAAGCACTAAGATCTGTGAGCTCGTTCAGGCCTTGGCCACACAGTTAAGTTATGAACGGTCTAGTTTTATAGTCCATCAGTCAAGGCCAAAAAAAACTGTTCCAGCTGCATTAACAATGGTCTGAAGTTTGCTCCGTAGAAAGAAATGTCTGGTATACTGCAAAAAAACTAGAAAATAACGCATAGCCACATAAAGCAGTCTTTCTGCCACAATCACATTCAACACACTTCACTCAAGTGCCTCAATCAGTAGTCCTGCCTCTTCTCCATACATATAAGCCCTAAGCTAGTTGATGGATGATCTGAGACAATGCCTGGATAAAGTATACTGCATTCTAAAATGGTACATTTTGTTTGGGGGTGGAATGTAGAATTTTTTATTTTTTTTTTCTCCTTCCCTCTCCCCCTCCAAGCCAAGTAGTTGAGGAAGCTAATGGTGATCACTTTGAAAAACCAGTGAGAGGCCTAATGGGTGACTTTGCTGAACAAATAAGCTGTTTTCAATTTGATTACAGATGGATGCTGAATAGAAAGTGTGATGGAATATAATTTTGATAGAAGCGCCAAATTAAACTAGTTCATTATCATCAATGTGATTATTTTTGTTATAGCATTGTGCCACAGTGTTGTTCTGATAACAGGTGCAACACAATACCATGTGGAATATGGCCACTCAAAATGGACAGTGTTGAAAATGGACAGTGACAATTTCATGCACCAATGCCAGCCTGTAGCTCCATCACCCAAAGGAATAAAGAATAAAAGTTCATCTTAATATTTTTGTCTCTGGCCTGTTGTTTTCATTTTTAAAATAGTTTATGATAAGCAACACTTGAGGGGTTTATTTAACGGCCAACACACCAAATGCAGAAGCTGATAATTCCTTTAACTGACGGCATGTGGTCAGTCCCGGCAAGTGGTGTCTAAGCGTCGCCCAAAGCTGCATCATCAAGGTCTTGGATATTATGACTTCATTTACGTGTCAGACCTCGTATGGTCTGACGCTAATATAGGAAATCAGCTCGTGATTTGTCATTGTTTCGAGCTTGCAATTAATGTAGTCCATGAAAAAGTTGTATGTTTATAAATAATATTTATTCGTTTGGCTTACTCTATCGGTTATATATAAACGCACCAAATCTTATCTGAGAGATTGGTAAACGGTATGCATCACTGTGACAGTCCGCCTATGCATCTAATGCAGGGTCCCAGCCCAGCTGATAACTGAATTGGAAGTGGAACACGCTACTTACATACCCTTGGAGTTTAATTTGCCATTTGCAGGCGTGTATGAAACCACTTGGTGCCGTTGTCACTGGTAAGGAAAATTCACATTTAGGCCAATGATAGTGCAGAAAGATTTTCTGTTACCCAATGCGCAACCAATATTCGAAAAGGGGCGGGCTTATGTGTCAACTCTATAGCTTGAACCGTTCAGCACACCGGTGTCCCTTGTAGCCTTATCTGGACTGCATTGCACAACGTGAGTACCACACGAGGTTCATTTTATAGTTACATGAAATTGCTATTTTTTCACAAGAATATTTCCTTTGTGGACATGCGTGGAAGTTACTATAAAGTACAGAAATGTACGCCGACATAAAGTATTCCCCCACACTTGATTTCTCTAAATACCTCTGTACTTGCTAGCTGGCTAGGTAGCTAATGAATTGGCTAACATTTGCTGGTTAGCAAAAGAGCAACCTTCAAAACACAAACTACCTTACCATAGCTAGCTAACGTTAGCTATGTAAATCTTAAGCGTCCATTACTGGACTGGATTTGTTTAGATTTATTGGGGAATTGTCAGTTACGGTAAAGAAAACGGTCCCTGTTAGCAGATGCCCTTTGAGAGTTTTTTTTGAGACTGGGTATCAAAGTGTTTTTAGACGGGCAGGAAGAACGTTAATGGCAGCCGGGAAGCATTAACGTTTAAGATAAGCAAGTTACACATTGATGACACCAGCCGGCTAGCAAACCAAGTAGATAGTGACTCGCATGACGGCTTAAACACATTTTGGCGCTAACTTGGGAAATAAAGGTGTCCTCTATATACATTTTGGTGTCACTATATTAGTTTCCTGATTGCTTTACGCGATGTAATGTCATGTCAATGATCAAGAAATTACTGGTGAACGTTAGAGTTGGCCGATTAATATGCGAATTATGGGATTTCAATTAAAGGTCCCACACCGCCTGTCTTGCAAACAGTGAGCAGTTTCCTTGCTGTGTTTTATTTTTTGGTATGTCTGTTTGACTTTTAGTATGGGCAGTGTATTGGCTGCCAGCTCCCCAAACCCACCGCCTGCTTCAGGTGGTGGTGCTCATGGGGGCACTGGGTTGGTAAACGTGCCTCCGGGATTCACCATGCCCCCAGTGTCCCCAGTTCCCCCTAGCACTGGTGCTACAGCTCAAGGAGGTGAGGCAGAAAGTCCCCTTTCCAATCCAGGCACCTTTGAGGAGTGTCATCGAAAATGCAAAGGTAGTGTATGCGGGGCATGCATGGGTCTGATTTGGTAGTTCCATACTATGTGAGTAGTGATTGTTCTTGCCATTTTATTATTGGAGCAAATCTTGTTTCAGAGGTCTTCCCTCTTCAGATGGAAGGTGTGCGATTGGTTGTCAACAAAGGCTTGAGCAACCACTTCCAGGTCATTCTGAAAGCATACACATAAACTTTTCATTTTTCAATCCAGTAAAAACCAGTGTCAGTCAAGCTTAGCTGTTGTATTTCATGGTCCTTACAGGTTAGTCACACAATTAATCTCAGCACTGTGGGGGATTCAGGCTATCGTTTTGGTGCCACATATGTAGGCAGCAAGCAAACTGGTCCTGCAGAGGTAAGGCAATTCTTCTTTATACTGATCACTTTTTTTTAAACTCATTGTGGAGAGTACAGTTCAAGGTTTGTGTGGTGGTTTTGCCCAACACATTGGGACATAAAGTGTTGGGTTTGTTTTCATTGTTTACAAATAAGATTTTGCATATCACATATAAATAATTGTGTAGAAGATGATACTGATGGTTCTCCTAGGGATATGAAGTTAACCAGAGTAGTATATCTTTTATTATGACTTCAATGAAAACAGCATTGCATTGAAAAATTGACAATTATTAAGTTCATTCTGTTAGTAAATCCAGTTCAGCTCTGCTTATATTTTCAAAGTTTAAAAAAAAGCCGATGGATTTTCCAATATCACTGAATGGTAATGTTAAATAATCATGATGTCAACATTGCCCAAAATAATCACAATAATTGTTTCTGCCATATAATCAATCAGCCAGGAGGTCTATTATTTCAAGCATTTGAAATGCTGATGCTCACAATTGCTCACCTGAAATGGCACTGCTCACAATTGCTCACCTAAAATACTGGAAGCAGTATGTTGTCTTGGATATGTGTAGTTTAAATGTAGTTGTTTGGAGGTCCGTCATAAAAGTGCCTGAAAACTTCTGTCTTTATCTTCAGTCTTTGTACTGGCATTTCATATGCTGATCAGAGTAATTGCTTTCATTTTTCAAGCAAAGGTAATAAAATGTTGAGTGTTTGTGTAATGAACAATGCTGAATTTTGTGTGTTTGTGAAATTTGTATTTCAGTCATTCCCTGTAATGGTTGGAGACATGGACAATACTGGTAGCCTCAACGCTCAGATTATTCACCAGCTGACCGATCGTGTGCGCTCTAAAGTGGCCATGCAGGTATATGCAATTACTAACATATCTAATGCTGAAGTTATCCTTTGAGATACAGGTTTTTTTTCCTATCTCGGGTCATATATGTTAGTGTTTTTGCACATTCTGCCTATATGTAGGCTTAATTCCCGAGTAATTTTTTTCCCAGTTATAACAAAGCATACACACCCCATATTCAAACACTTTCGGTAAAACTGCCAAATAAGAATGAACAAGTGAAGTCAGTATTCATGACCTACAGAAAGATTGAACAAGTACCAATACTATGTAGACAAGTGGTAGTTTTACTGTGTGTGCTCTGAAGATCGTAGCACTCTAGAATCTTTCGTTTGGGCAGTGATGCATGTGACCTGTTGACAGTCATGTAAAGATGGATGACTGTTTGTTTTGCGTATTGGCTGGTTGTCATGATTGTGAATAGACAGTGTATCACCATGATGAAGGATTGTGAATATTTTCCCTAACCTGGCCTGTTGTTAAGTAGTCTAAGAATTGGCTTCACTGTTAAGTCCACTGTTGACATCATATTTCTATAGTGGAAACCAACTGGAAGCATACTGGAATCCAGTTCACCCTAGTTGGTGTGGCCTTAGATTCCCGCCCCCCCATCTGCTTAATCCAAAATCCTCACAGCAAATCTTTTGTCAGGTAATCTGCAGCATGTGATGTCATGTACATGCTTATTGTCCGACATTCACTCCCACTTTAGACACAGCAGCACAAGTTTGTGAACTGGCAGTGTGACGCAGAGTACCGCGGCGATGACTTTACAGCCGCCGTAACCCTTGGGAACCCAGACATCCTCGTTGGATCTGGTACTGAACCTGTCCACAAATTTCTTCAGACACTTCTCTGTAACTATTGCCATTATGATGCTTTTGGCACATCATTGCTGTCAGCCAATCAGTTTAAAGATCCTTTAAACTGGTTATACACAAGTTGCTATTGTGTATTTTGATTACAATGTAGTATTATTGCAGCAAATATTAGGTCAAGATTAAGAGGTTAGAATGACACCGTCATGGACTGTAATTGTAATTAATTTCTATTGAGTTGTGCAGTTTTATAGTGAAAGAAGAACTCTTGCACTTTTCAACCTAGAGTTCTGTTGTTGGGGAACTTTTTTTTTTGTACAAATACTACAAAAATCAATTCAGAAACAGCCAAACTAGCCTGCTAATCTCAACACCTACAAAACAAAGCTATGGGGGCTGAATGCTTGTAGGTACTTTAGATAGTAGCAGGCTACCTCGCTCAATACTGAATGGATTTTCGTTGTTTTTGTACCAAATGAAAGTGGTAAACCAACAGAACTGTAGGTTGAAAAGTGTCGGACTTCTCCTTTAATTGTCAAAAGAATGTAACGACCCTCCTCCTCCTCCCAGGAATTATTGTGGCACACTACCTCCAATCACTGAGCCCTGCTCTGGTGCTTGGCGGTGAGCTGGTCTACCACCGGAGACCTGGAGAGGAGGGCACAGTCACGTCACTTGTGGGCCGGTACACTGGTAAGCACACACACAGGCCTCATTTCACACTTGCTTGCAGTCAAGTGGTGCTAGATGACATCACAGTTATGTTTGTGTTTTTATGTCAATTTCTTAGCAGACAGTTTTGTCCAACACAGCTTAAATTGCAATTTAACCAAGGACCTTACAAAACACAACAGAGCAGTAGCACACTCCTCCCCTGCAGTGCGGAAGAAACTCTGTATTATGGGTTGGGTTGGTGGGGTGCAAACTGGTTCCACTTTGCTGGGGAATGAAGAGCTAGTGAATCCTGAGGAGATTACCTGAATGCTGCAAAAATGTAACTTTTTTTTTTACAAACAATTTAACATCTCTGACTACATTTTAAGGGAGTTGTGTGGAATTCTTTGGGTCTCAAGTTCAGTTTATTATTATTAATGTTATTGTTGTCATATTTAACACAGCGGCCAATCCTGGTACAATGTCATGTAGCTGGAATAGTGCTGGTTTCTTTTTACTTGATGGCTTCATTGGATATGTGAATAGCACTAATCATAGGGGGAAGATCATGCACAGTAATGCTTGCACAAAATTTTTATTGAACCAAGAACAATGTCTTGATTAATCAAATGATGAAATTAAGTCTTTGATTTTGAAACCAAAAAGTGCTTAAAAGGCAGAGCACCCTCTTCAGGAACTCCATTCTGCCTTCAATATTATGTTTTAATAACATTGCCTATTTTAAAATTGCAGATTGTATTAATATTGTATATTATAAATATTATATTAACTTGTTATATTAACATTACATGACTTGTGAAAACTTCATTACCTGTTGTATGGGAGTTTCTATGCCAGTAGCCAATGTAACCATTTGTTCTTGGTTGCACCTCACACAGGAAGTAATTATGTAGCGACACTGACAGTGGGAGGTGCTGGAGCGCATGCATCATACTATCATAAAGCCAATGATCAGGTATGTTCTCTTCTTCCTTAGATGGTCCCTTTCAGAATACATGTTGTATGCCACTGTCACATATCACAAGTCAAGCGGCTCATACCTTTGGCGACATTGGTGGCTGAATAATACCGAGCTAGTGTGAAGACTTTTTTACATTTCTTTCCTTTATGTCTCTTACCCCGTTGTTTCTGGTGCCATCATCCATTTCAGTTACAAGTTGGTGTGGAATTTGAAGCCAGTACACGGATGCAAGACACAAGTGTGTCCTTTGGTTACCAGCTGGATGTTCCTAAAGCTAACTTGCTTTTCAAAGGTACACATTGTCCTCCAATTTGGCTTTTTTCTTGCAGCAAATAGTGAGTATGTTTACATGGACATCAATATTCCAATATTAATTGTTCAACACCTAAATTGTATTATTCATCCTTTTAGAATTTTTGTAGATGAGAACATCTGTGGAAAGGAATACTAAACAATGGTTGAAAAGATTCTTTAGAACTTTCCCTGCTAGTTGTCAGACTATGCAGTGTTGCATGTAAGTGGGTATACGAACGGAATGCTCTGTTAGCAACTAATGTAAACACTGTAATTGCAATATTGTCTTTTTATTTGGAATAAGTTCAATAATCGGATTATTGCTGTTTATGTAAACATGATTATGCCGACCTCACTCATTGCTTTGATGCCTTTAGCTCTTACTCTTTTTTCCCTTTTCCTGACAGGTTCGCTGGATAGTAACTGGATTGTGGGGGCCACTCTGGAGAAGAAGCTCCTTCCTCTCCCACTCTCCCTAGCCCTGGGCGCCTTCCTGAACCACCGCAAGAACAAGTTCCAGTGTGGTTTCGGCGTTACCATCGGTTAAAAAAAAAAATATCTCAGGGCCCCTCCACCCTCAGAGTCCTCCCACCTCCACTACTACCACCACCACCAGTCGCCTCGCAGGCCCCACGCTCTTTAGCTAAGCCAAAGCTGGAGCTGGGAGGTGCAGGACATGGATGAGACAGGACATGGACACACATATGCGCACGCACGCACACTCACACACACACACAAACCTACACAGTATTTCACTCCATGCAAAAATCAGCAAAGCTTGAGTCTAGACACATCTAAGTCAAGTTCACAGACTCAGATGTGACATTCAAGGTGAAATTCTGTCGTTGGCAAGGAAAAACAACAAGAGGTTTAACATAGTAGTATTTATAATAGTAATAGATTGAATAGCAAATCGACACACTACAATGAAAGAAACCTGTCTGAAATGTGACGATATATTCTCCCTAATTGCTGGATTTCTCATTTGTGTGGCACTGTCCATTCTCTGTTGGATTGAGCTCCATCCCTGATTCAGTCCATAGTCCATTGCAATTGATATTTAATTTTATGTCTGCAAATCACAAATGTTGACCAAATTTAGTGAAAATCTGTCTGACTGTTTATTGTTCCCTCAAGTCTTCTCAGAAAGGGCAAAATTAAAAAACTTGCTGTTCAAACATTAACAAGGGGAAATGATTCTGCAGATGGTTGTGTACAGTGGTCCTCCCCCAGTTACATTAGGATTGTTTGCCCTACCCTGATATGGAGAGACAAGTCATGCGCCGATGTCGAGTAGTAATTCAGCTTGTCCCTGTGCCTCTAAAATCGACCCAAAATGTCTAAAAAACGTGGTTGATTCAGCTGTGAGTTTATCAGCAAAAACACAAGAGAGAACCAGTACCAGACCCCCCTCTGTGCACATCCTCACTCCCCTTAGGCCTGCAGGAGTCTTGCATCTCTCTGGCCAGGGGCTCTGTGCTGGCAATCTCTCGACCAGATGTACGTGTTTTCGATTTCCGTGTGTGTGTGTATAAGTGTGTCTGTTTTTGTTTTTAAGCCGTCCTTTTAACCAGTCACCCAGCAGTTTACACATAAACACCTATACACACACAGTATATGAGACTGACATTGTCTGGGTTAGTGTAGACAGGTGAAACAATGAGGGCCCTCAACACTTTGTGGGATGCATGATTACACAGGGGTTTTTAGTTGAGAATGGACCATTGAAACCATGGTATAGTTAATTTTTTTTTTTTTTTTTTTTTTTTTTAATGCTCAGTTTAAAGCCGAACTCATGCACTGTTGGAAGAGATCACATTTGAATCGAATATTTGAGGGAGGCAATTAGCATGTCCATTGGTAATGTTGGAACTTTTCTTTTTATATATAAAAATGCCGGTCAAGGGAAAATGTGACTTTTAATTAACTGTTTGGGAGAGTGTGTGTGTGTGTATATATGAATTCTCAGTTAAAGCACTTTGTTTTACTGTGATGACAATACTGTAAAACAGAGGCAAGTATTTGTTCAGGAAAAGAAGACATAATAAACATTTTTTGTGCTTTTAAAAGAAGGTTTAAACGTTATTCTCACTGAATTGAGAAGTTGTGTGTGTTTATCACTGAAGGCCCCCCCCCAAAAAAAAATGTCCCTAAGCCCCTCAAACGCTGGCCTGATTCACCAGTGCTTGGATATTTATATCTATTCATCTCTGTTAAATTGGTCACTCAGTTTTCCAATGACATTAGTCAGTGGTTGCTGTGATCTCTGAGTGCATTCATACAGAGGCATTTTTCTTGTTAATAGTTAAGGAACTCAACACATGAACCATATATCACAGTAAGCATGGATAGACATATTTGCATAGTAGGAATGTTGAAGGTGGTGGGAATGTTAGTGGGAATTAATACTGCTGGTGAGTACAATGTTAGAGGTAGTAGAAATGTTGGTGGGTATTCTTGAATTAGTAGTAATGCTGCAGTTAGGAATGTTGTTGGTGGAAATACTGGTGGCGATAGGAATGCTTATAGCACTGGGAGTGGTGCTGGGAATGCTGGTAGTGCTAGGGGTGGTGGTGGAAACACTGGTAGTGCTGGATATGTTGGTAGGAATGCTGATAGGAATTGGAGTGGTGGTGGGAATACTGGTAGGGGTGGGAGTGGTAGTGGAAATGCTGGTGCCAAGAATGCTGGTACTGGTGCTGGGGATGCTGCTAGTGCTGGGAGTGGTGCTGGGAATGCTGGTGGTGAAAAGGATGGTGGTTTTAAAATTTGTTGAAAAAACAAAAAAGCATATTCAAAGGTCATATCCCAAAACAAATAATTTGAAAACTGTATTGCCATAAATCAGTTTTCTGACATACTTGTAAATGTACTTCATCCATAGTATTAATGCATATGCCCTGACCTCAATCCAAAAAAATATCTCTACAATCACTAATGTATACAAGGTAGTGTATCCAATGGATAAATAATTTCTTTTATATTTTTTGATCAGTACTAAATGTAATCTACCCGTTATCTAGGTCAGGCCATTTGGTGTTTGCGGTGGTGGTGCTCAAGGTTGTTGTAGTGATGGGTATAGGGGTACTGCTAGGAGAGGCTGGGTTAGGACTGGTGATTGTGGTACTTGTAGTTGTATGAGGGGAAGAGGTGATAGGAATGGTGGTGGTGGTGAGGCTCGTGGTTAAGATATTTGTGCTTGGAGAATATTTGGCACAGAGCAGAGTGTTGCTGTTAAGCAGAGGTCTTAGATCTGAAACAGAGAGGGAAACAGAAGGAGTTTCCATCTCTTCAACCTGTTGCCATCTGGCAGGCGTTTCAGGTCCAGAACAAATAGATTCAGGGACAGTTTCTATCCCAAAGCAGTCACCATACCGCCGGAAGCATAAAAGATCTCATCACCTACTTGAGTTAGGGTTTCAACCCCTCGAGGGTTCCCCCAACATAAATTTCCCCCATCTGCTTTTAACAAAGACAAAAACAAAACATGGAGTGTTTGAAGATACTTAGGTTGCTGGTATTTTAATTAAATTTTCAATCAAAATACCACCCAACCCTTCTGTGCTTCTCAAACACCATATAGATCAGCTAGAATGTGTATTCATCTCATTTTACTTGGTGTTTCTAAAACTCTTTATTGTTTGTTACTTATGAGCAAAGAGACAATATATACTAAATATTTTACGGGATAACAGCTTCCGATTTGTGCTGTTATACAGAATAACTGAACGAGGCTGGGGCAAAGCAGCGGTGCAGATAAACAGATAAAGTGTCTGACAAACAAAAATTATAACTAAAGGAAAAAAATATTACTTTTTTGTAAGATATTGATTGTTTCATTGATTAAGGCAAGACACTACAGGTGAAAAGGGTAAAATTTTTAACCTTCAGATATCATCATGAAACTTTACCTGTTGATTACATGAACAGGAGAAAAAAAATAAGTTGTCTGTAATTTTACATTTAAATATGCTAAGTAGGGTATATCTAATAAAATATGCGCTATTTGCATATAATTTGAAAAAAGAAAAAAAAACATTTACCAAGGGATTATGAATATCTCCTCCAGTAAATCAAAAATGACTACCAATAGCTTAAAAAATGTTTTTAGGCATAAAAAGCCATATTTTTTAGGCCAAGAAGCCACAGTTTCAACAAATCCCTTTGTAAAAACCTTCAAAACATAGTTAGGAATAAGACTGTAAAGTTTGGTGTTTGTAGATGCCACAGAAGTGGAGATTCTTCACACGGAGTGTGAAAAACAGCCTTTAAAGATTTTTATAACAAAATTCCACAGATTTTGATTGAAAGCTTTGACAATAAAGAGTATATGGATTTAAGCACATCAACGGCACTATGTGATCTATTGTGTCTATTGTGCGCAACAGAATTATTATGTTTAGGGTTAGCTAACCAGGGTTGCTATTAGAGAAAATAGGTGTGTGCATGTAAGAACGATGGTTACAAATTACTAAACACTAAAGAAATTAATTGAAGATTTATATGAAACCCAAGTGCTGGACGTGCCCACACGCCTGCATGTGAAAATTCTTTAAACGTTTTAAAGTGTGAACATTGTTTCTCCCCCAGGACAATTTATTAATTCAGTTCAGTTCAGTATTAGTTCAGTTTATTAATTCATTCAGTGGAACATGGTGGAGCTGCCAGTAATCTGTTGGAGAACCTGAGAATGGAAAACAAGGAAACTGATCATTTTATTACTACACTTTTTCTTTTCCCATAGGAATGGGTGGTCTTTCAGCATTTGCAAATTTTCTTAAAAAATATTTCCTGAAAAATTGTAACACGCTCTATGAACCTAGTATTCATAAAGCATTGTAGACACATTAATAAAGGGTTATAATGCATTCTTAAAATGTATAATGTATAATGTTCTTCATAACTGTTTATACAATCTCATGACTGTACTCATAAGACAATATAATGTGATCTTATAAACCAAACAACTTTAAGGGTCAAAAAAATTATACAGCTTCAGCCTCATGCAAATAATGAAGAATGAAGAAAAGTGCTCAGTGCATACTCTTAAGTACAGCCTGTTTTCCTATCAAAAGGCCAAAGAACGCTTTGTGACACAAGCAAAGGCTGTGCGTTGATATTATAATGCCTTGTGAGTACAGTCATGAGAATCTATCAGTAATTATGAAAACTAATGTAATTAGTTAAAAGGTTTTATGAGTGCAATATAATTATTTATGAATGCATTTAGAATCATTTATGGACACTGGGTTCATAGAAAGTGTTAACAAAAGTTAAGTTAAATTCCTTAAAGGAGACATAGAATGGAAAAACTTAGCTTTGATGAAGGTTGTGCATGGCCAAAGAGCTATAATGAACATGGGGCATGGTTGTGCCCTCTGTAAACTTGAAAATAGACACTAAAACATGGGTGAATTAGAACATTCAACAAGTGATGTCAAAAAGCTGAATATAAGCTATTTTAACATCAGAGAACAAGGTATAATGTGCCATTTGTCCATTCAATGTCCTTTTTAAATTCTTTACCCATACTGAGCCACATTCTCACCAAATACCATAAGTCTGAGTGAGAAGGGAAACATCAGTTGTGGTTTGATAGATGTCTGAGGAGATTACCTGTGATCTGACCCATAAGTCTGAGTGTTCCTTGTGTGTCCTCCTTACTGTCAAACTCCCTGATCCAGATGTTGAGCAGGTCTGTGTCATTCCTATTGTAGTAGTAGTCATCCTCCTGGTGATGAGTCTGGCTGAATCTAGTGCTTCTACTGTTGCAGTACTAAAGTGCATGAAGAAGCTATTACCTATTTTAAACGACATATATGTTGTTGGCACAGTCATTCTCACTAGCCTTATGTAGGGATAAACTTATATTATTTTACAGAGGAAATTATCACACTGCTCACGTCGGCTAGTGTTAGACCAGAAAGAGAACTTCTTTATTGGTACAGGTGCGTTTATACTAACAGGCACGTGCGTATGACGTATGAGATCACATACATCAATACCCCCACTTGATCTCATTCAATTCAAATCATAAACATACAACTCACACAATGTATGATACTGACAACTGTATAGTAGACAGTATAAACAGTATAATAGACACATATCTTATATCTGGGTAGAGTTTACATCTTACACACCAAACATAAATTTCAGAAATCTCTCCAACTTAAACTTAGTCATGGGCTTAGTCATAACGTCTGCCACCATATCCACTGTAGGGTAGTACTCAATCAAAATTTTCCCATCAGTAACTGCTGAATGAACAAAATGATATCTAATATCAATATGTTTACATCTTTGGCAGCAAACTGGATCTTTGGACAACGCTATTGTACCTTGATTGTCTTTCACTGGTGCATAGTTAGTTTCTCTCCATCCCATTCATCAGTTGAATAAGATACAAACTCTCCTGTGTAGTTGCTGCTTCACATGTAGATAAAGCAACTGTGGCCTGCTTTTTGGACTTCCACAAAATCAGTGGACCATTTTCAGTAAGACTAAAGCAATATCCAGTGGTGCTTCGTCTGCCATTCAAATCTGTAGCCCAATCCGAATCACTATATGTTGCAGATCTGTCTTATTTTCTGTAGCAAAACTCATGATTAATTGTTCCTTTCAGATACCTTATCACATGCTTAGCTGTCAACCAGTGTTGCTCATTTGGTTCAGACATATATTGAGACAACTTATTCACAATCCAACTTAGGTCAGGCCTAGTACATGTCATTACATAAATCTGTCACGGAACAGAGCGAGTCAGACCCAAACGCGTCACGTTAAACACAGTTTATTAAGGGAAACGGGGAAAGGGAGTGTGTGGATGCTCTTCGGGTGGCAGGGACCTGGATTGATCATCCAGGTGTGTACATAGAGGGGTATTAGTAGTCATAATGTATTGTAAGCCCCATCAGCCAGCCTGTAGTTTATAACCAGTCACAAACACTCATAACACCCTTGGATTTATAAGGCATTATAAGCTAGGTTTATATTCATAACTGTTGATATAATGCATCATGAAGCATTATGAGTGTAGTCATAATGCATTTTGACTGATTATGATGCGCATTATAATTTGCTATGAATGCGCTCATAATGCGCTATAGATATGGTCTTCATAGAAAGTGTTACTGCAATGAGTAAATCATCAACCCAAATTACAAGTATTGCCCTCTCATTTCCAATTTGTTTTGTAAAGACACAATGATCCGCAGGGTTCTGCACAAAATCATTTTCAGTCAAGTAATCACTAAGCATTCTGTTCCAGTTTCTACCGGATTGCTTAAGACCATAAAGTGACCTTTATTGTGAACTTTTCACCTGTGTCAGATTTCACCTGGAATCCCTCTGGTTGTTCCATATACACATCGTAATCAATAGGTGCATGCAGGCATGCCGTCTTGACATCCATCTGATGTAGATCAAGACCATATTGTGCTGTCATTTGCATCAGAATGCATATTGAGGTTAGGTTGCAGTTGGAGAAAAAGTCTCCTTGTAGTCTATTCCCATCACCTGACTATAACCTTTAGCAACATATCTGGCCTCATAGGTTTCTGTCTGATCTGCGTTGCTTTTGATGGTATGGACCCACCTGCCCCGCTTCATTGTTGGTCCTCTGGTAAGGTAGTCAATGTAATTGTGTCATTCTTATGAAGAGAATTAATTTCCTCTTTCATAGCTTTGGCCCAACTCTCTGCTTTAGGTAAGTCCATAGCTTCTTTGAACGTTTGTGGCACCTCACACATTCTGTAACAATAACCGATGCTAATGGATGCCAGATCATTAGACTTTGCATCAGTAACATACTCAGAGAGGTACTGTTGGACTCTCCTATCCCTCTTGGGGTAACAAGGTTCAACTCCCTCAATCTGAGCTGTATCTGTCAAATCCGGGCTATCAGAAGCTTCCTGGGATTCTTTTGCCTTCCCTTACTTCTGGCTAGTTACACTTACAGTTGGTCCAGATCAAGAAAATCTTCATCACTCACTGCATCTGTCTGAGTTTCCTTCTTACATACTTTCTTTGTTACAAACCTCACCAGTCTGTGTTTAAGAACTTTCTTAGTGTCAGGGTAGTAGACCAAATATGCTGGGCTATTTTTGTCATAACCTACGAAAATTCCCTTATCACATCTTGAGTCCAACTTTTTCTTATCATGCTTGTAAACATAGCATACTGATCCAAATACTCTCATCCTAGACAAGTTGGGTTTCTTGCCTGTGAGCATGTAGTAGGTCGTTTGCTTTGTTCTGCTATTAAAGCATCTGTTGCGTATCACAGCAGCTGTCATTACCGCATATGTCCACAACTCTTTTGGTAGGCTACTCTCAATCAACATGCATCTCGCCATGTCAAATAGTGTACGCCAATTCCTTTCTGCTGTGCCATTTTGATGTGGCGAATACGGTGCAGAAAATTCATGTCTAATGCTATTCTTAGTAGACTTAATAGACTGAAATTCTTGTCGGGTAAATTTTGTGCCATTATCAGACCTAATGCACTTAACACTTCCATAAGGAGTTACATCAGCAAGAAATCTTTCCGCTGCTTTGGCAGTGTCACTCTTAGTTTTCAGGAAATATATTAACACTGTACCCGAGTAATCTTCTGTAAAAGCAAGAGTATATCTAAATCCTTCTTTTGCTATAGAGTCAATAGGACCGGCCAAATTAGTATGAACTAGCTCTAATGCTGCTTTGGCACGAGCGTCTGCTTCCCTGTTTCGGCTATGCACAAATTTACCTTGTGTGCATATTTCACAACTCTGTTTAGATTTGTCTAATTTACCCTTAATCTGCATTCCCTCTACCACATCCTGCAATCTGGAAACATCGTCATAATTGCAGTGACCTAGTATTTCGTGCCAAGTCTAATTATCGTAACAACAATTACAAACATCACTGGCATCATTACTTTCACTTTCACTTACAGTGGCCAAGTAATACAGTCTATTATGTTCTTTTATCTCAAACTTTGTACCACTCTCATGAATGAGTTCATCATGTCCTTGTTCGAACTTGACTGGAACGTGTGGTCAAACTTCGTGAACTTTCCGATGTCTGTGATGATGTGCGACGTTGCTCCTGTATCAACCATCAGGCCTCTGTTTCAGTCCGCTTGCCTTTAGATGGCTGACCTTGAATGCATAAGCATGTTCGCTCTCTTCCTCAACAGCTACTTGTTTCACATTGTCCTTTCTTTTGCGTCTGCAAAGTGCATCGGTGTGTGTTGAGCTTTTGCAGTGTCCGCACCATTGCTTTTTCTGTCTTTCGCTTGGGCACGCTCGAGCTTTGTGCCCTTTCACTCCGCAGTTATAACATACAATGTCGGGGACTGTAGCGATCTCTCTGCCTCGAAATGTTGCATTGGCCTTCATCGCGTTATCATCCGAGCTGGCACGATATTTTTCCGTGTCCTCAAAACGTCTGAATTTTGTCTTAAATTTAGCAAATGTCAAATTCTCGTCACCTTGCTTAATATGGGTAAGGAAGGGCTTAAATGACTGGCAAACCATTCAGAATCATAGCAATCAAAAGCCCATCACTCAAGTCTTTCTTCAGCATTTCTAAGGGCTGTAATTGTTGCTTCTGCCCTAATAATATACTCTGTAACACCATCATCTGTACTTTTCTGTGGAGACGTTAACTCCGTTTACAGGCTAATCACTCTAGGTTTCCCTTTTCCCGCGTAATCAGTATCTGACAAACTCTCATCTCACATATGTCCTTATCTTCAAAGTCACAGTGATCAATGGAGTAGACTTAGGTGTCTGGTGGAAAAAAGGTAGAAAGGAAGAAAAAGGTTGAAATTTGTCTTGAAAGTTTTCCTAAAAGCCAAACCTCAAACTGATGATTTATTTTTCAGCTAACGTCACTCACCACAATGATACAGTCTGTTGAGTTCCAAGGCATCTGTTGAGCTCATTTCTACACTTTGGCCAATCACGTCCTGAAACTCTGGTTACTTTGTGATGGTGGTGGACCCATTTCCATTACTGAAGGCATCCACACTATAGTGCATGAAGATGTGTAGTCATATGAAGTATTAAGGAGGCTAGAGGAATCCTCACTGACTTTATTGAAATTGCCTTCAAAACCTTGGGAAAGACACAAAAAAATAAAACTATACATTTTGCATCCCTTTGTATTTATATAAGGTCATTTATATAAGGTCATTCCTTACATCTGCAGGGTCATGCCAAATTCAGAAATTAATTGCATATGACTCTCAAAGGAATAGCCTGTAAATGTAATGATTATGAGACAGTTTGGTATAACATAGACTGAATTTGTGAATTGGTAGTTAACACTAACTGAAAGCAGGAAAACAAAACTGAAATAAAGTTTCCTTGCCCTCAGCTGTTAGCATTGACTGCCATTTCGCTATTTGGTCTGTGTTCCAAATTGTCTCATTTTTATTTCTACCGACAGCACTGGGCAACCTTAAAGGACGGGGCTATGGGTTGATCGACTCCAGACTACAGCTTCAAATCCCAATTTTGACAAACAGAATGTGCAATTGTAAATCAAACTAGAAGCAGAATTTAGGTGAGTTTGTGTTAAGAAATAACACGTTTAATAATAACACCTTGTATTTCTCTCTCTCTCTCTCTCTCTCTCTCTCTCTATATATATATATATATATATATATATATATATATATATATATTTGTACTATATGGTACAAAGAAAAAAATATATTATTATTTTCTTTTTTTTGGTCCTTCTAGTGAGTAGGATGCTTTTTTGCTTTGCTCACGCTTGATCTTTAATTTTAATGATTTCTTCATCATTTTATTTTTATTTTCACAAGTTCAGTTTACTCAGATAGTAAAAAGAACATTGAACAGGAAACTGTGGAATCAGTGGATATTCAACAACTTTAGAGAAGGTAAACAATACTAGCAATAACTGAACAGCAAGTCACCTTGACACTGGATTAAAACAAAATGCCAGGAGGCAAAAGACCCAGGGGATCCTGTAGAAAATGCACCGAACTAGAACAGATGATTTCCATCTGGAATCAAAGATTGATGCTTTGCAGTCAAAGATGGATGAACTACAAGAGATATTTCATGAAGGAGTACAGAAACAGAAACTGTGCCTGAGAATGCACACGGAACACCCTAAAACAGAAGAGCCTCAATTAGCCAGAATTACCTCAACACCAGTATGTTTTAATACTACAAATCCCATGTTCTACAGCCACCCCAGTAGAAATAGAGCCAGGTCTTTAAATGTCTCAGCAATCTGGAAACAGAATTTCCAATTGAACAAGCTCACCATAAAGAGTGATCAGATCACAACCAAACAGCTATGGGAAGTGACAAAAGGCAGCTCCCAACATCTCCTCATCCTACAACCATTGTTCATCGTGATTCCATTGTAAAACATTTAAAAGGAGAAAGAATGATTGTTTGCTGCCTTCCAAATGCATCCATCTCAGACACAAAAACAGCATTTTGAAATTAATGTCTGAATATAAAGCTATCAAATGTATTGTTGTGCATGTGTGTGCAAATGACATTTTCAGAGAACATCTGTTTGTTCAAGGTGATTTAAGAAAGCTTTTCCCTGACCTCTCCAAGATTGGAATACAAGCTTTTCTCAGCCCACTCTCTGCACAGGGAATTTTTGCATTTACTAGACTTCAGTCTTAACACCAAAAACTTGTTTTTCACTTGGTATGAACTTTAAAGACAATTTAACTTTTTATGGAATCACAGAGAATTCTTCAGACCGAATAGCACTGAACTCTGAACGCTGGATTGAGGCCAGAGTTTTGGCTGATCACTGCAGCCTCTCTCCAGCATACAATCTTTTTGCAGCCAATGGGCAGAACTGCTAAGTGCTCACAGACTGACCCAGTCATGTAAATAAACAAAACTAAAACAACCACTTCTGCAAGTACAAAAGAGATATGTCAACAAGGACACTCAGCTGTCTGGGGCAAACCAAGGACCTCAACAATCATATGGAATCATATTAAATACATGACATCTCTCCACATCTTGTAAGACAGTGGGGCCTTCAGCTGGCCACATTGTAAAAAATAAATCATGGTTTTAACTTAAAAAAGTTAGTGTCCGGGCTGCCTAACTATTTTAAGTTGACCAAATTTAAGATAATGAGTTGTGATAATGAGTTCAGACCTCAAAACACAAAAAAATAGTTAATAATAGTTAACAATTTCCATATTCTGTAGTTATTCTGACAAATAATTGTAAGTTATCACAAATAAAAGGAAGTCTTATTTTTTACAGTGCACAGATCTTTATCAACAACCCCCTCCCCCAATCTCATGGAATATGAAGAGTCTTTTATGATGTGCTGTGGGTCCCTGCACTGATTGTAGTTTTTGAAACAAGCTGGGGACCCAGTATGCCTATGACATTCTCTATTCCTGTGCTGAAAATAATATTCAGGAAATCTTCCTGTCAGGCTTTAGAGCTAATCATAGAACAGAATCAGCCCTAGTTAAAGTCTTCAATGACCTCCTTATCGCATCTGATAATGGATATATATCAATATTAATCCTATTAGATCTTAGTGCTGCCTTTGACACTACTGACCGTGGTATCCTACTAAACAGGCTTGAACACATGATAGGCATCAGACTCTGCATTAGCCTGGTTAAAATCGTACCTCTCTGGTTGCTACCAGTTTGTACATGCTCATAATGAGTCATCATCCCATACCAAAGTAAAGTTTGGTGTACCCCAAGACTCAGTGCTAAGCCCCTGTTATTCTCCCTGTATATGTTACCTTTAGGATCTGTTACAACGAAACATGGCATTACTTTTCACTCATGATACCCAGCTTTACCTTTCTATGAAGTCTATATGCCAATGATTAAACTTGATGCCTGTCTCCTAGACATAAAAACCTGAATGACTAATAATTTCCTATGTTTAAACTCTGTTAAAACTGAAGTTATGATGATTGGCCCTAAACAGCTGACCAACACTCTACCCCTTCACAAAACTTACTCAGTGGCCTGTCACTGTCATGTAACACAAAAGTTAAAGACCTTGGAGTAATTATTGACCAAGACCTCTCTCTAAATAGTCATGTAAAACACATTTCAAAAACATCTTTTTTCCACCTATGAAATATTGCTAAGGTTAGAAAGTTCCTATCCTTTGAGGATGCTGAAAAATGAATACATGCATTGATTACTTCCAGGCTCGATTATTGCAATGCTCTGTTCTCTGGGTGTAGTAATACCTGCATCAAAAACCTACAGCTAATACAAAATGCTGCAGCCAGAACACTCACTAGGAATAAAAAATATGAACATATCTCTCCTATCCTTGCTTCCTTACATTGGCTCCCTCAAATTGATTTTAAAATACTCCTCCTAACCTACAAAGTCCTCAAGGGCGATGCTCCAACATGTATTAAAGTATGAATGCTACTGGTGCTGTTGGTGGTAGGAGTTGTGGTGAGGGTAGACGTAGTAGAAGGAATGCTGGTGATGGTAGAAGTGCTGGTGGGGAAAATCATATTCGAAAGTTATATCCCAGAACAAAATCCCAGAATTGATAGAGTATACTGCCACAAACTCTAATCTTAAAAATCAAAATCAAAAATAGATTTTTTTCTTTCCCCCAATCACTAACACTCAGCAACTCTGCCTTTCTTTTTTGTGTTGCTGTTGCATTAGCCTAACCATAAGCTAGGGGGAGCTCCATGCAGCGAAAGAACGCAACAAGGTCCAAATACCGCCACAAACCCCAATGAAAATGAATGTATGTAATTTCCATCACATCATTTCCTAATTATAATTAATTACATAATTAATTATATCTTTCTTACAAAGTCCTGCTCCTCTACAAATCACTTTCAAAATCCCGATAACTTTTTGGTCTTCCGTAAATAGCCTTTTATTACCCTATTGCCTGTACCTGGGGCGCAAATAGACACTCAATGAGAGAGAAATAATTTACGGAGTGTGTATTTGCACCACGGGAACATGGAGTGATAACAAAGTACTAAAATGTTACTTACTCCCACAATAACAAAAACACATGTTCATATTTCTGTCTGTGAAAAAGGCTTTACAATAACATTTGCAGTGGAGAAATCAGGTGTTGTACTTGTCTAATCTTCACTCAGTAAATGCATACGATATTTGGTTTGTAAATGATAGATTGCATCGTCAGAAATGATTGAATCAGTACCACAAAAACAAAAAAAAGAGATTGCTAATCTCTCCTCTTAGAATCAGACTGAGAATAGTGTAGTTGGTAAGGAGGATGCATGCATCAATTGATGTTAGTTTCAGTTAGATGAGGTTTCAATCTCTCTGTCAAAATCTGATTCCTTTGAAATTCTTAACAAAAATACACAATAATAACAACAACAAAGTGGTTTCATATTATCATTCATATTGGGCCTCAAGATAGCCAAGGTGTGACTGAGTTAGAGCGAGGGATTTAGACAGCAAAGGCTTTGCTGAAAAGGTATGTTTTTAGGTGTGTTATGTACAGGCCTATAAATGGGCGATAACAGATATAAAGGAGTGGTAATGTTGATGGCATCACTTGGCCCACCCATGTGAGAATGGAGACCACAGCACAGCCAAAATGATTGGTAGGCAGGGCAGTCTTCCTCTGAACCTGGCCAGCAGAATGTAGCCCTCTGCAGGCACATGGCCTGACTATATCATAGTGAACATGACTCCTATTTGAATAGGAGCGCTCCATAAAAATACCAAATTAATCTAAACTTTCCAAACTGTTGGAGACTGGCTAAAAACTAAACAAAAAGTAGCAGGTAGAGGCAAGATAGATTACGGGCTGAAAAATACGTTGATTATGAGGAAGTACCATTTCATATGTAAGGTTGCAGTGAACGCACACAAGATGCCGCTACAAACCACAACATAGCCAGCTGAGTTTTCTGAATTGGCTACCATTTTTCATGTGAATGTGTGACCATCCAGATCAATTATTGTTGCCAGGCATTAATAAAAACAGCTAATGTAATGTCTATAGCTGAAATGATGTGTTTTGTGCATATTGAAATACCAAAGCAGCGGCACACCTGCGACTTTGCACACCAGAGCATATTTGCAAACCACTTGCAACTACTTGCACTTTCACCCATGTCAGTTATGTCAAGTACAATGGTTAAGATTTAAATCTTGATGAAAGTCCATCACACCCATATGTAAACTTCCGCCTAAGAGTTTGAAGCAATTCAAGCTGATGGAAGGAAACACTTTGCAATGATTTTTGTGTCAGCATATCAGTGAACATATCTGACCACTTGGTAAGTTTTACATCTTTACAAATGAAAGTTTAATGCATTTTAGGAAAGATTGCAGCAGTGCAGATGTAATCAAGTTCAGAGTTGCATTTGGGAGCAAAGTGACACTGAACAAAGGAGATTTGAGTTTCTAAGTATACAGGATGATGACAATGGTAGCAAGCAGAGCCTAGACCTGCATCTCTCTGCCCCTGCACCTAAATAAATTTGTACATTGGTATTTAGCAGATATACAAACTAAAACATTCTGTTTTTCATATATAAATATATTGTCATTTTGTGTATTTTAGAATTCACAAGTGAAATAAGATGTCCTCATGTGCTGTTGTACATGGGCGCAAGGGAGAAACTACTTATGTGTAATGCCATATTCAGTCCACAAGGTGGAGCTCCTCTACTGTCCATGTTGCTGAATATATAATTATAATAATAATGCAGTGACAATATTGAATACAATTATTGACAAAGGACAGCATTCTGCAGGACTAGACTATCACAGAAACCAGAATACACTATTGCACACCCTTAAAAAGACACATTTTCATGAAAGGACAGTTTGAAACTACAGAGATATTGTGCTGTTATTTAACTGACTTAACGTGTATATAATTATTTGTTCACTAAAATTAATATTTTAAAAAGCCGACCCAGAGGAAAAATGACGAAACAGTGGTGGTTTATTTAAATAACAAGGCAAAGGTGCAAGCAGGGTGAGGCAAAAGTCAATAACAGGCATAGTTCAGTTCACAAGAGGGCAAAAACACAGGCAGAGGCACAAAAGGCCTAGGGAAAAACAGAGTCAAAAACAGACAGAGTTCAGTTCACAAGTGGGCAAAAACCACTGGCAAGACTCACGTAGCAAAATTCTGAAATACAAGGTTACACGAACTTGAACAGAGCAGCAAGATTCTCCTCCTAAAACACAAACCACAATCTCGCAGTGAGCAATGCTTAAATGTAAATGTAAATGCATTGTCCTGGACCTGGTTTTAAAAGCTGTGGCTGATGAGGAGAGTGGTGTAGACTGGCAGTGGTTGGAGATTGGTTGTCCAATCAGCCCATTAGTCAGGAGGCGGAGCACAGGTTGGACAGGACAACCTCATGGCTGGATTGTGACACCCTCTCCACTTTCAAGAAATTCTTGAAGACCCAGCTCTTCCAAGGTCTTCCAATATCTCCTGGCTTGAATGTCTGAATACCAGGAATACATTTAATTTGAACCTTCCCCACATTTGTTGGATTCCTGTTGGATCGTCTTTACACAGCCTGGTTCTGCCTGGTGTACAGTTAGTCTCATATTCCCTGACTGACTCTGACTGATGACTTGATGACATTTCCTGTCAACTGTAGGTTCAGGGTAATTGGCTTGAAAATGTTTGCTGTCATGTCACAGTCAAGTAGAAATGAAAAACCCATGTCAGGGCCACGTGAACTAAAATGTGCACAGTGTGCAGTGTTTATACTCTCATCTTTTGATGAAATATTGACCTGATCAATCAACCTATGAATGGCCAACACAAACCAGATCATCAGCAGTTTGGATGTTCTGAATATCAATAAATGCCAATGCCTCCGGACTCTGCACACTGTATTCCATAAAGTAGCAATACATTCAATGGCCTGGTATCTTTTGTTTGGTTTGAATTACACCGTGTAGCCTTGTCAATTTCCAAACCCACTTTTTTACCAGTCAAGTTTTTCCATTGTTACGTTTTTTTCCATGTAATGAACACAGGCTATGAGATGGCTTGCGTTCTTCAGAACTTGCACACCTGTTTTCTTTTTTCTCCTTGACAGATTGAACTGCTCATCATTGGCTTGTCAGATAGCAGAGTCTGGATACTCAAAAAGGGACAGAAATGTTGAATGAATGGCTCACATTTATTTTCTGCTTAAACACTAGGTAACTAGAATACAAAATAAATGTTACATCAACCAGCAAACTTTTATTAAAATTGTCAAGCACTGAAATCTTTCAGCCTTGTGTGCTGCATCAACTTGCTTGTCAGGTGGCAGTTTGTGGCACTGCATGTTTCATTTTGTGCATGTGCATTCTGTGGATGAAAAGTTATGTAACAATATTATTGTTGTGGTTCCATTATTCGTTGGCACAACACAGTGAGCTCAGTGGAAATGTATGCCTATTGTTAATGTAGGCCTATTGTGATTTATTATAGGCTTGCTTGACTGGCTCAACTTGACTCTGTGACTGGAAACTTAATAGTTATTACTATTGATGTCGTCATGGTATTTTGTTGTTGTCTACTTACACTTAATTGCATTACTCACATGGCTTCCAGAACAAGACACACAGACTCTTGGTTATCAAAACAATCTTGTGCACTATGTGCCATAGCATTCTTTGCCATTATCTCCCTTAACAATGGGATTCTCTTTTCTGTTTGGCTGATGAGATGGGAATTGTAAAACTGGCTACCTTTGAACTAGATCTGAAAATTTTGAATCACCGTTCCATATCAATGCCGTAGTAAAGTATTTCACATACTAAACAACCGTAGAAAAGTATTTCACGCTGTATTTTTCCCCCCTTAATGGTAGCTATAATAGGTTATTTTCTGTAGGTCTTGCACATGATTCATAACTATACAGAAAGTTATAAATAAAATTATATCCTAAATACAAATGGGAGATAAGCGGGATAACAGCCTCTGAGGTGACCAGTCCTTCTGGTGAGGAGTCCTTCACCTCCACCAATGTTTCCATCAAACTAGTCACCTCGTCAGCTGTTTACATATCTGGTAACAGACATCTTATCTGAGTTGTTACCAGTGCGTTACAAAATGTGTGCTGAGTCATGTGACATCTTGTTTAAATATCAGTAGCTTTTTGTCTTTGTCTTTTGTCTTTGTATATGTTGAAATGGTGACATTTTCACTTTAAACATAAAAAAGAAATTAAATAAGTGTGTTGGACAACAATAATGAATGGCAAAATTATTTTTATTCCCATAAAGACAAATCACAAATCCACCAGAATAAAATTCAAAGTATAATCAAGGCAATTTCAAGACACCATCCAAAAAAGGAAGGGAAAAAAAGAAATTAAGGAAATCAGTGCCTTAGGTGCCCTTAGGTGCAAAACAGAAAATTGGGACACTGCTGTTAGGAAGTGTGTCTCAAAGGTTTTCTTTTGAACTGATGAGTTGGGTTAGAGGCCCTTTGTGGTCATAAAATACCAGACAGGCAAATTGATGGATCACTGCAGTCTTTAATCACAATGTCGGAGACAACTACCCACACAAAACCTACACAAGGTGTGCCCAGTAACAAGCCTATCTTCTTGGAGACTATGATTCCCTTTTATACACCCCTAGAGCACACATCACAAATTGCAGACCCCCATGCCCTTCTTTTGACCTCTTGTCATTCTGTTGTGTTTGCTCATCTAGGTTTCATTATTTACTTTTCCTGTTTTCCTGGTGGAGCCAAATCATCACCCTTCTGGTTTTCACCAGCACTTTAAGTTACGCATTAACCACATTTTGCTTAGTTGGCTTTCTTGTCCCTCAGGCTGGGTTTTACACTGGGCATACATTCTGTAACACATTACTATTCTCTTTTGCTGACATTCATTGTAACCATTTTTTTTACACCTTTTTGATGAGCATCCTGTAGTTTTAACTTAATCGGTATTTTTTTCTTTTGTCAAATTTAGATATTTCCATGATATAAAGCCAAACTTGCTGTAAAAAGACAACACTAAGAACAGTGATGCAAATTGACCTTAATCCATGAAAAGTTTATCTCCATATGACAGAGTTAACAGTTTAAAAGGTACTATTAGATTATAATATTATAACCTACCCACCAAACCTTGTCTATATGTGGAAAAGTACCAGTTTCTTAGTATAAATGTTCATCAATCATCAGAAAGTATTCCCAGAAAGTATCACACTATACTTAAAGTCTGAATCTATTAGCATTCTAACCACTTTCATAAAGGGTTATGAGCTATTCATAATGCATTATAAAGATAAAAGTTGGTGTGTCCATTCATAAATAGTTATGACTGCAGTCATAAAGTGTTATGCCTGCAGGTAATTATGGGTCATTACTGCCGCAGAATGTGGTCATAACACTTTAAAGATAGAGTCTGAATAAAGTGCTAGCAGTATTTCTTTGCCTCGTGAGTCTACTGAAATGCAGAAGCATGTCCTAGGAATGAGTTATAAAGAAGAGCAAGGTGATAAATAAGACCAGTGGCGAGCATGTCATCTTAGGGGAGAAGCTGCATAAAATGCTGTCACAGGAGCTAGGAAAAAAAAACAGAAAGCAGCATTAATTGAGTCAATGTCAATCCTTTTCTACTTTATAGAACACAAGGAGGGACAAATTTAATGGATAAATAAATTGTGTTGTTCACAAGTAAAGATGACCTGTACAAGGTTTTTACCTGCCATCCACATCAGGCTCCTCTCTGTCTGTAGGGGTGGTGCTCACGGTAGTTGTAGCAGTGGTAGTTGTAGTTGTAGTGGTTGTAGTTGTGGTCAGAGTGGTTGTGGTTGTGGTCGGAGTGGTTGTAGTTGTGGTCGGAGTGGTTATGGCCGGAGTGGTTTTAGTTGTGGTTGTGGTCGGAGTGGTTTTAGTTGTGGTTGTGGTCGGAGTGGTTGTGGTTGTGGTCGGAGTGGTTGTGGTTGTGGTTGTGGTCGGAGTGGTTGTAGTTGTGGTTGTGGTCGGAGTGGTTGTGGTTGTGGTCGGAGTGGTTGTAGTTGTGGTTGTGGCCGGAGTGGTTTTAGTTGTGGTTGTGGTCGGAGTGGTTTTAGTTGTGGTTGTGGTCGGAGTGGTTGTGGTTGTGGTCGGAGTGGTTGTAGTTGTGGTCGGAGTGGTTGTGGTTGTGGTTGTGGTCGGAGTGGTTGTAGTTGTGGTCAGAGTGGTTGTAGTTGTGGTCGGAGTGGTTGTGGTTGTGGTCGGAGTGGTTGTGGTTGTGGTCGGAGTGGTTGTAGTTGTGGCGGGAGCAGGGCTAGTAGTTGTAATGGCGGTGCTGGTAGTGGTAGTAGTAGTGATGCATGAAAAAAAAAATGCAAATTAATGCACCCATACAACAATCCTGAATACACTATAAAGGGTTAATTTATTTGTTTACTTTTAATTCAAAATTTTCAGTGTACATTAATCAACATTCTTATTTGTCTATCTATTCAATCTATTTCTCATCTGCAGCCCCCGGTAGGTTGGTGTTAAAAGGGAAGAAAACTAAGACATAAGTAAATGAATCATAAGAACTTCATCACATCAGTTTGCATGAAAAGACCAAAGTACTTCACAGAAATAATGCTCACAAAGTTTGAAGGCATGAATGTTTTGCTTGTTTGTTTAAAGTGCATACCGTGAACATGAGCCATCATCTCTATTCTCTTCAGGAACTGCTGTGAAGTTTTGCTGAGGAATTGTGGCACAGGGCAGTGAGTGGTTTTTAAGCAATGGTCTTAGATCTGAAATGAAAAGAGATAGGTAAGATTAGGTAACAATTTATATGAACTCAGTATTCCTATGGCATTATTATGCATTCATAAAGTCTTATAACTAATGTTAGTGTTTACACATTCTAATGACTGTGCTTATAATGCATTATATTATCTTATAAGCCTTTACAACTTAAAGCAGTCAGACTCAAGTCACAATTTTAATTACTTTAGACTTGACTTGACAAAATTAGGCACTTAGTACTTTAGTATTTTGTGCAGTTGTCATTAGTCTGAGAGTTGTGGGAGTTACTGCCTTCTTTGTCTACATCCTTTACCAGAATTGTAGTTCATGTGGAGTCAAATGACACTTCATGTCCGGCATGAGTCGGAATTTACTAAGCAAGACTTTCTGTCTCTCATGGGGCTCTTGCAGGATTGTGGAAATGTTTTAGCAGACTTCTTAGCCTTAAGCACTGGGCTTCAGGATACTTGCAGAGAGCACGGTGTGGGTTTCACTTGACAATTTTAACGTATTTTGGCACAAACCAACTCTTTTTAAGCCCGACAAAATTCACACAAACCACATGGGCTCACGTCTGCCTGGTGCCAATATGCTGTATGCTGTTCTGCTCACTTCATGCCGTTCTCACTGTTCTCGAAATGACTGACTGAATACACTACCTGAACTTCCTGTTTAAGGTAACACCCCATATCCGGTCTAGATGGCAGCCCATATCGTTAGCGACACGTGCATATCACACTCTCGGATCCTCTGTCTTCTTCATGAGTGCTGGCTAATGAGTGCTGGCTAATAGTGTCCCATTCCTTTAGTGACTTGCTCGGTGGGGCCACGAAAAAAACAAGGGCAACCAGCCCGTGGGACAAATCAGTCTAATCTCAGGCCAATGCTAAAACTAACTCAAAGCACCTGAGTAGAGAAAGACAAAATCATAGACTACACTCCAGGGACTGTGCTGTCTACAGCTCACCTTGTCTTTCTGGTAGTTTGTGAAATCCAATAGCAAGTGCTATCAGAAGACAGCCTGATCATACCTGTAACATTATGTTGTCTTACAGCCCTGCCATATTGTGAGGAGAATCCATATTATGAATGATGAACCAGAGAACCCTCCTCTTCCTCTTTAGCACTGCAGTGAACAGGGAAATGTAACTATATTGTATGAGCTCAAATAAATTCAGCTTCATATTCAATTAATTTTAAATTTAAAGTATGCTAGTGACTGAGTCAGAGACTCTTCCAGCCTCCGTCTCACAGTAGTGCTAAGTAAGTGCTAAGTAACCAGCTAAGTAATGACCAGGGGATAACAGACTTTAGTGACTAGCGGGTGAACATGAACGTGCACTAGTGTAGGAAAAAGGCAAACCAAAAGGCTGGATCAAGAAAACCAAAAAATCGACCATTGCAGGTAATACACACGTAGGTAATGTACAAACTCTGACATAGCACCACGTCCACAGCTTTCAACACCCAGACACATTCTGACTGTCTCTTAAATAGGCCCACCAATAATTAGCTAATTGGGCAAGCCCAACTAAACAGGAAGGCAAACGACCACAATGCATAATTAACATGGTAATAAACATCATAAAACACATATCGCCACTTCTCAGTACATATCAATAATTATAAATAGTTGATTCATTGCAGCAATGCAGCTACACTCTGAAATTTGCAGATGGACCAGGAGAGAACCGGCAACTAGGCGTGCATGAGAGTGAGTGTTATGCAGAATGGAACAGAATAGAATAGAAAGCCTTTATTGTCATTATACACAGTATAATGAGATTTAAAGCAACTACTTAAAAGTGCACACAGTGCAAAGTATAAATGTCCTATGTAAAAAGTATTCCAAAGTATAAATATGTCCTTTACAAAACCTTCTGTACAAAACTACTATAAGAGAGAAGAAAAATACCTACCTGAGTACCCAGACAGACAATAAGACAGATACGACAGACATGAGTACAAACTGGCAAGCAGCATACAGTGTGTTGAGGTAGTGTACTGGTGGAGGTAATAAAGGAAAAAAATAACAAGCAGTGCAAATGGAGGGGGGGTGCTGCTGTACGGGAATGCACATAGGGGATGGTGTGTCAGAGCGGTTCCCCTGGTTTCACTACAGACACTCACACACATACACATCTAACAGTCCTCAGTGCATATGTGAGTTCAGAATGGTGACAGCTTTGGGATAGAAACTGTCCCTGTATGTTAGACCTGGGGATTTATTGCCAGCTACGGAGCATGGAGCTGAATCAGCAGGTAGCTCACTGTTTGCTATGTTGGTTAGTAAATAAAGTTTATTGAATTAAATGTACTGTCGTTATTCCCTTATGTTAGTTTAACAAACTACAAGCTACAATGGCCGGTATGTGTTGCATGTTGGGAAATGTAGTGCAGCTATCAGTGTAAAAGTGACACTGTGTGTGCAAAACTACTGAGGCAACTCCACGGGTTCCGACAAAGCTATATCACCCTTTTCCACAGTGACCTATATGAATTTTATTTTCTAATTAACTTTTAATTATTTTTTTGTTACTTTGACCTCTTATACTAAGATAGCTACAAGACATCCTCAAAATGTACTGCCCAGCTAGGTCCCTCAGATCTGAAAACATAAACAAGTTAGTACATCCCACTGCCTACACAAGGCACGGTGAGGTGGCCTTTTTGCTGTTATGCGTATGTAGTTGATTCATAAAAATTGTGACATTGTGGTGGTTCATGGGTCTTTCAAGGAGTCGATTGGTGGCTGTTTTGACTTCCCCTATATAGAAAAAATGCAAGGTTCAGCTGGCGAGCCATGGGCAAGTCTCGTGGAAGTCTCATGTCTCGCACAGTAACGAATTGCTTTACAGCACTACACACAAACATGTTCCCAGATAGGCATGGCTAGGCATCGCCAAACTATTAACGCAACATGGCGAAGGGGACTCAGTGGCGTACAAACTGGCTCCTTCCAGTCTATGGTAGACTTGCTCAATTGCATGACGTGAGCATTTGCTACATGAAATTTACATGAACTGTATGAAACCTTTAACATAATCATTTACTGCATACAAATTCCATAGCATTTTTTGGTGTTATGGACATGACAAAATGTCCACGGTTTAAGAGCACCAACCTTGCATGGTGAAGGTGAAGATGGCATCACCTCCTTTCAGAAAGTCTCTCTTCTGAAGACTTTCCAAGGTCATGAATGTCATTCCAATATGATAGGAAGCATAGAAGGTCTCACCATCTACTTGCGTTAGAGATCCAATCTCTCTGGGATTCCCCCAAATGAACTTCTCATCTGTATTACACAAAAACATTGTTAAACAAACTGAAACATACAATGGTTAATGCAATCATGGAATATTTTTGAATAATCCTGCAATTTTTACTTTTATGAAGCCATATACATATAATATATAATATAAAAAACAAGCTGTAGTGTGACTTCACAACTGTCATTAATCTTTTCTCATCAGTATGTGGCTACAAGTCCTTGATGCTCACTGATCTTTTCTGTTGGGTCAGTGGTTATACTCCGCTGCTTGGACATTTGCAACTGCATGTTTGGATTCTGGTCCAGCATAAGGAATGTAATCTGCCTCCATGCCACCGGCCACTCCAGTTGGTCGTCATAGGGTCCCGACACCAGGCGTGTGTACAAGTTTATGGCTGTTGAACCCTTCTGAAGAATAATCTGGAAGCCATAACCATCTGGTGAGTAGTACCTTGGACTGTACAGAGTTGAGAGTTGAGTGTTATTCAAAAACGCATTGAAGTTCCTGATTTGCCAGGTGTGATGGGGACATTCGGTCTCTGACAGGTTGATGTCATCCACAGAGAAGCCACCGCTGGACTCCCCTGTTCCTTTGCGGGCCTCAAACTCCACCTGGAAAGTCTTAGTGGCGTTCAGGGGAACATAATGGAGCTTCCAGTAATCAGCTGGGGAACCTAAAAATAGGACATTGTTAATTGAGGAAGCTGATCAACTGTACTGAATTTCATACTCTACTTTACAAGATTTACAACAATAAGGTGCTCTGAATTAAAATCTCCAAATTTTCCAAAATCATTCCCAAAATTCCTAATTATTCATCAGATAACACACAAAAGCCTTTATTTATCTCAATCAGATTAGAGCATAAAAGGAAAAGCATTTCATTGATAATGTTTGGTGATTTACTTCACCAAATTTAATTCACCGATTATGCTGCTGACATTACCTGTAATTTGACCCATGAGTCTGCGTCTTCCTTGTGTGTCATTCTCGCTGTCAAACTCTCTGATCCAAATGTTGAGTATGTCTGTATTATTGCCATTGTAGTAGTAGTAGAACTGAAGGCACTGGACCAGGCATGATCTACCAGGAGTCATCATCTTGCTGGTGAGTCTGGCTGAATCCAGTGCCTTCACTGTCATGGTACTGAAGTGCATGAAGAAGCCGTTACCTATAAAAACATAAATACATGAAATGTATGGGTTATATTATATTTTATTTTAGTGTAAGTCTTTTTATGTTTTGATCACTATGAAATATGTTCTCATTATTTTGATAATGTATTCATTAATTTATTTATCTATTCATTTATTATGGAACATTATTTTCCAGAATACCGTCTTTTTACCCTTAGAGTCAGTGCCCAAATAGGTGTGGTCATAGAGGGGGCCTCCTTCAACTTGGCTCACTCTCCCCCATCCTGCTGAAGTCTTGGAGCAGATGCTCATTCCACACATACTGTCATCATCAAAGCTGCAGTTGCCCAGGAAAGACACAGATGAATCTAAGTTTACAGGAAAAAGGTTGGAAATTGATTTTCATGAACTGGTAAAATGAATGTCAATTCTAAAACAGATACCATATGGCAAAAGAATGGCAGGCTGCCGTATATGGCAAAAAAGCTTGCCATCAGGGATATCCCACAGTTCAGGCCACATTTCGTGCTATATTGCTGCACCATACAAAAGTTACGGCAGCTGCATTTGACGGTTACATGGTTACATAAAGTATTTCTTGGCAGAGGAATTGTCCCTACATTTCTGGTTATGTTTTTGTTTAATGAAACCGTGCCAGATTTATGTGGTAACATTTTAGAAATGCAGTAAGATAGTCAACAAGTGGGTTATTCTGGTTTTACAATGGCTAAGGGGGTTTCCATTACACGTTGTGGCTAACAACTTCCCTTAGCTGCTGTAAAACCAGCATAACCTGCAGCTCTCTGGGCTTATTTCCTACTTATTTGCTTGTAAGAAAATGGTACTCACGACACTGATAGAGTCTATTGAGTTCCAGTGTATCTGTTGAGCTCATTTCTACACTTTGGCCAATCACATATTGAAACGCTGGTTGCTTTGTGATGATAGTAGATCCATTTCCATTAGTGAAGGCATCAGCGCTATAGTGCATGACAGATGTGTAGTCATATGAAGTATTAAGGAGGCTAGAGGAATCCTCACCGACTTTATCGAAATTGCTTTCAAATCCTTATATGGAAAGACACAAACAGATCAGGAATCTACTGTAGGTCACATTTCTTTTTGATTTATTTTCATTTATATCTGAATGTATAATAGACAGATCTCAATGTTAATGTTTTGAAATCTAAACGATCTAACAGCTGTGCAGCAAGTTTGTGAACCTTTTTGAATGTTTTCCCTGATTATTGTGACATGGTCATCTCTGTCGTATCTGGACTGCTCGTGATAAAAACCCAGGGCATGAAGAAGCTCATGTTCCACAATGGGAATCTGTGCACAGCCAGTCCCAATGGAAACAATCTGTCCACCTGAAATAACCTTCCCTATATAAGAGTAACACCTACAAAGAAAAAAAAAAAATCATTTCCTCAAAATCAACAAGCCTAGCATATAGTGAATCCCTTTGACAGAGAAGCACTTACCCATTATCTCTCTGGAGATTGATGAAGTACTTCTCATCTCGCCTTGGGGTAAAGTTGATGCATGATTTCAGCCCAAACTGTTCAAAAGCCCTCAAAATAATACCTTTGGAATTGACATCTGAGCAAGAAATAGCATTATGTATCAGAATCAGCTTGATAAAATAAATATGAGGTAACGGTAACATGTGGTAGTATATAGTTTGAGGAACACTAATTGAATGGAAAACACTGGCAGGTTTTTACCAGTGAATGAATTAATGAATAACTTGTTGATGTCCTTTGTGTGTGTTCTCACCAAGAGTATCTCCCAGCAGATAGGGGACAGACGTATTCCATCTCTCACTCAAAGCAGAGCTTCTTGAGTTACTCTGGAGACAATTCCCAGTAAATGTAATATTTTATTTTGCATTACAGTACAAGTATATATGTATATAACTATACATTTAAAGTAAATGTTGTGGTTAGAACAATTGTCAGAAAAATTGTAACATTCTCCAGTGGTATAGAATCAGGGTTGTTTCCCAATAATGTTCACTCTTGCGTGCTAAGAAGACTCTGAAAGATATACCTTACCAAAGTTGTTTACTTTTCTATATTCCTGAAACATCTCTTTTCATTCTTCTTTACTATGTTGATCATAAGTACAATTTATGTCTGGACTAAGTAGCGCTAGAGGATGCTGAAAGAGCCTTCATTCACCCCGTAAGGAGCCATTTAACCATCAAACTACGAACCTAGTAAATTAAGGTGAAGGTCCAGACCACTCTTACAAAAGGTATGCTGTACTATGAATGTGTCAGAATCATTTCAAAACTTTAAGGTATAGCTGTGCTGGACAAGTATGTTTGGTATCAGGTATGTTGGGTATCAAATGAATAATGTCAGTGACTTGTGACTAGCTGATCAATGTCTAAACCAACAGGAAGTACTATCTAAAGACAATGGACCCTGATTTCAGTGATGGGCACAGAGCTCACAGAGTCACCCAGTGAGCAAAGATTCTCATTTGTAAACAAAGTTTGTGAGAGCATTGAGCATTTGCGCTTAGATCATGCTCATCATATTAAATTTCCACAAACAATAAACTTGTTATATAATCAGATTCAAATAAGATTTATATGAGGACATGAGAGGGTTCCCTTGCCAGGTGTAAGAAATGTATATGGTGGTGTGAAATCAATTAATTTGTCACACTGAAAAACAGTGACAAAATACTTACATAAAGTATGTCTCCATCAAAGAAATCCAATCCTTAATGACAATGAAGAATGGAGAAATATCTTCAATATTCTTCAGTAAATTTCAGTTTGTTTTTGTTTTTTGGATATGGTGAAATTAGATGCAAATTACCTTACCCTTGTTGATTTCGGTAATGCTGAGAATTTCATCTTCAAGCACTTGGGGTAATAGAAACAACACATGAATAAAAATAAATCCATACCAGTTGTTAGGCAACACCATAGATTTCTATTATTATGTGTAATGTGTAGTAATGTTTAACAATTTACATTTTGATTCAAAAGAACTGTCCATTGCAATACTATATAATAATAATAATAACAACAACAATAATAATAACAATAATAATAATTCTACATAGAATCTAAACCACTCACCTAGCTCAGGTGCTGCCTGTTATTCACATACAAAGATTATTATTTCAGATTTACAAAGATTTCAGATTTCAGTTACAAAGACAGAATTTTGCTTTTTAACATACGGAATGAAGAAACCAATTAAATGATATACATCCTACATCTGATGAAATGTGATTATGTGCCTCAGGGAAAAGGCTGTTAACTGTCAAAGTAATCATATTAACAACTCCTACCAGACCAAATATCCCCAGTCGCAGTGCTGTCAGTATGATCAGAAGGGTGGAAAACATTCTCTGCGCACAAGTACATTTCAAGAGTTTGTTGATAAAATATCATCAATTATATTATATAATGTTTTATATATAATTTAATTGATTAAGTAACTCATTCAGTTCTTAATCTACATTACAATATGACAGGGCTATGAAGAATAACAAGCCAAATAAAAGAACATACAATAGATGTGTGAGCTGGGGTGAGCAGGGGATGTTCAGAGGTCCTTCTTGCAGATGCTGGAACCTCAGTTTTGCTGGTGAATCTGAAAATGAGTCTTAGGTCTGGTGTGTATTTATAACATGGGTACGTGCATGTGTCTTCACAAAGATCTTGTTTTAGCCTTTAGACAATTCAGGTGTAAAAAGACAACCAGGCACGCGTTTCTTGCCATTGTCTTCTGCCTCTCAACTGTAAAAATGCATGGTTGCACAATGCTGCTGAGAATGAATTATGTACAGCTGTTTTCCATTCTGCATGAGGACTGACATAAGACCAGGTATATGCAAATAAGCAATATGATATATATGATATGTATGATGGCATGTATTTGGAATGTATCTATACCTGAAAATTACCAATATGAATACAAATTGAAATTATGTATTTGTTCAGCTCATCAGCTTCTGTAGGCCTACCAACTTGGAGCTTGAAAGCACCTGCTCTTCGGCTATGTCCTATTACACAATTTATGTCTATGTTTATCCTAAGATACACTTTTGTCCAAAGTATCATACAGAGTTCAATAAAAACACTACATGTTAATAAGTTAAAACATAAAACAATGTAAAATTAAGTTAAAACAAACATATCAGTAACTGATACAATAATAACCGATACTGAACAGATACACCTGTTAATCCACTGCTTGGACTCATGGTAGGGCTCAACTCACAGGCTAAATGGTAAATCATTAACATGCATAGCAACTTTACTTTAATGATAAAACGAATTAAATCATATGCGGCTATAGTGTCAATATTGGTGATAGTATTGCTATGTGTGCAAATGGTTTACAGACAAATATTGAATATTAAATCATGAAAGGTAAACTGTTCAGTAGTTGAGTGAGCTAAAATATGTCATAACAAGTCACAACCACTGTGCCTTGTCAACCACATTTTTGTATTGCTGTCAAATAGCTTGACGTCAGTACTTTTGTTATATGCATCTCAGGCATAGATTTGTCTGAACAACTTTAACCAACCCATTCAAAGAATGGGAAGCCAAGTGTGCATGCACAGTCACTTCAAAATGCCATCATGCAAGACCCTGTCACACCATGATGAAGGAACTATACTAACCTGATAATAAAACCAGCCACTTGTTCTCAACTTCAGCTTGTACAGTGGGTCTGGACATTCGGTAGTCAGATTTGGTTGCTTGCTGGAGGTGTTTAAGTTTAAAAAGATTGGATCAGCCCTTGAGTGATAGCCTGCCTTGACTGATAGCATTCTAGCATTCTAGCATTCTGCATTCACAACCCCTCCCCTCATCCCTCCTGTTTGCTAACTGGACAAATGAAAATGCCTCCTGAGTCAACAATCTCATTGCAATCAAGACTAGCACTATAGAGAGATGCTTACTGAGCAGAAATGGCTAAGACTAACTCACTCCTATAGGCATCTTTCTGTGAGTATACTCTCATAAGTCTCCTTCCATACATCATGTCCCAGAGTGATTTTGGCAGACATTAAAAATCTTGAAATCAGCATTTTTAGGAAGGGCTTCTCTTAGGATGGGAGCCGTTCTTTATCCTAGCCTTTGCAAATTGAAATACTCCCTGGTCATGACGTGGACAGCATCCATGTCCTTAGGTTAAAACAACAATGTTTTTAGGTTGTGTAGATACAACTTCTCGCCAACTTTGTAAAACAATTGGGGGAAAAGGCCGAACTAAAGATATTTCTGCCGTATATGGAACTTCGTTCACCGTTAAGGTTACCTTTCTTGGCTATGATAGATTATCAGCAGTCCATTGTGACTTTGCAGCAACTTCCTGAAAAGCTAAAATATTTTCAACTCAGAGAGGTCGAGAGGCCGCACAAAAGCTCCCCCCCAGGCACTGGGTGCTATGCTTTTTTTAAGGCAAATCACTCTCTCCTCATAGGAAACAATTGAAAACAGGAGGCGGTGCTCTGAAAAAAAAAGATATTGACATTGGATGCTATGGACATTGGACTAATTAACGCTCTGGACATTGGTCCTAACTCAGAATGGGGTCATTGTGCTGTTCTTTGGATTTGAATACTGTATGCTCCACATGTTCATGTGTAGGCCTACTGCTATGAAACTCTAAGCTGAGTGTGGAGAATTAGAGTACTTATATTAAACTTTAGTTAATGGCAATTATTAAGAAAAGTCAGGGCTGGACGTGTGAATTAGTTTTGCAAGTAGTAGAACAAACCTAGATCTGTGTTTATCAAGGTGGGATAGGCCTGCTTGCCCCTATGTTTAGGCATCTTGTCAGTTCTTCCACTGCCACTGATTCAAGGAACGAACCCAACAAACTGGCGTGACAATGAATCGAAGGTTGGCAGCTATCACGAGGATGCGGAGAGAAAGCTACTAGCCTACTGAAATGCATTTCAGTGGGAATGCAACACCTGAAATTTTACTATGAAGAGCTTATTTAATGATACTATGTGATTTGACAAATTGAATGTGTGACATAAATAAGAAATAAGTAAACAAAACTCCAAACTCCACAACATAAGTAGGCCCAAACTGTAGGCTACTGGCTGTTGAAAAGGAAATATTCTTAAAATACTCAGAAAGACGTAACATAAAATGTCAGGTAGTTTATTGATTCAAAGCTCTGTGGATTCAGTTTAATTTCAGTTCAAATGGAATATTTAATGAGACTAGCTTCAATCCAAAAAGCTATCATTAATGTTTGTGAGCTTGAATGGCCTTCCATTGACCAAATGGAACCTGAAGGGCTATGTGAAATCTTGGCTGGAAAAGCACAGAGGAGCTACAAATCCACTGACACCTCTACACACAAACATATCCACAGACATGGAAGCACGGTTGTGATATTATTACTAGTGGGGTAGCTACAGGTGCATGGAGTTACATCTGATGAGCACCTGTATGTGAAGGGCTGGCATCTGAGTAGAGACAAGACAAAGACAAAGCCAGACATTTTTTTAAACATTGTACGGGTATACAGTCAAAGGGTAGTCTAGTGCCACTCCAACCAGTGTCTGGCGGTGTGTGCTGATGCTATGGTATGCAGACACACAATACAGAAAATAAAATACAACTGAGCAATGCAGTCATACAGGTATAATCATACCTTCGGGACATGAAATTTGCTGTGCTGTGCTGTGCTGTCAGCAGGACCTACTACTTCGGCCTGCATTACACATACATAACACACACAAGTACTGAAAGTTGCATTTACAAAATATTTAATTTATTATTACGCTAAAGTGGTAGAAATGTAGGCTATATAATGCTTTACTGGTATGCAAAGCAATATGTTTTTTTTTTTTTTTTTAACCCCGGCTTGCATTTTGAGTCCAGCCTTTATTTTCTCGCATTGACCACGACCCCGGCCATTCATTCAGGCTAGCTATTATAAGGAATTATGGTATTTGTACTTGGCAGATGCAGGGGGTTGAAGACAATGCAGAAATTGGATGTGATTTCAAGAATGGATTGCTCGGGAACTGCTAATCGTAGAGAGGAATGCTATACATGTATTCTGATGTGTGGTTTGCCATATCTGAGTAATGAGATCATGAGATATTTCACTAGGTTGAGTGGGAGTGAGGTGGACACAGAGCTGTATTTATTATGTTTTTATGGAAATTCAAAGCTAAGAGAGGGAGAGAGTCAGCTCATCTTATCATCTTTATCATAACTGGTACCTATCCTTTGGTTTGTAAACAAATCCACATGCTTTGGCGGGAATTTAGGACACTGGTGTAAGGACTGTGGTTTTGATTAATTAGAAGAGGTTGTGCATGGCCAAACATGTTCAAACATGAACATGAGGCATGTTTGTGCCCTCATTCATTTGAAAATCTTGAACTTAGAAATAGCTACTTAGAACAAAATTAGAACAAAACCAAATATCACAAAGCAATTGTATTTCAGTTGTGGTTGCCAAAGAGGGTGCCATTTAGCCAACAGAACCATTTTAATACCCAGCCTAAATATAAGAGCTTTAAAAATTGCACTTAAGCAGTTCCAATAACAGCGTAGCTTTAAGGCTTTGGGAAACCGAGCCCTATTTTGTTATGTGTTGCCTGTCAGGGATCACTGTACTCGCCGAAGGCAGTTCTCAGAAAACCAGAAGCATTTTAGGTAGTAAGGATATGAGAATGAGGAAATATGCAGTGGTATTCATAACAGCCAGGCACACCATTGTGTCGTCATCCTGACATCAGTTCTTTGTCTTACTATTGCATTCATTCCACATGGGAACTTCTACTTTTATGACACTCTTTGCTGTGTCGTGGGTTGCAGGTAATAAGGTAAGATGAGGTCACATTCTGTAAATACTCATTAGTCCGTGATCCGTGATCAGCTGTCATACTTCAAAAGAAACATGGAGGAAGCACCACTTTGGGTTGTAATTCCCATGAAAATTATACATACTTCCTTATATATGGGCACCAATTTTGTATTACTATTATTTTGCATGAACAGTAGAATATGTGCTTTTGAGGTCAATCATTTATTTGATTTATGCTAGGTGCACAGCATTAAAAAATGGCAATGAAACAAAATTCTCACAAGATATATGATTCACATATATCTCTGCACAACCTCACAGGTTCTCCTGTGTATGCTACCAAAATGAAACATCCAAAGGTGGTTCAGGTACACTGATTATTTTTGTGATCACTGAGAAAATACATGCAATACAGAAAAAATCAGGGAAAAGCACATAATTAAAGCAGTTTCCAGTGTTTTGTACAGGACAGGCCAGGGATCTTTAGTGTTTTACAGGCCAAGGACCCATTGGCTTATAAAGGCACAATGGAGGAACCCATATAAGAGAGGTTTGACATTATAGGCCCTTTGTCTTATTAAACCAGGTTAACAAAACTTATAGCCTATAGTGTCTGTATAGGATTTGGGGGACATCCATTGAATATCTCTGCTGCATGCAGAAGAGGCTTTAGCATTGCCTTAAATCTGATCACACTGTACTGGGGGTAGCAGTCTCTGGGACAAAACTTTACTACACACTATAGGCCTACTCGGGCTACATGCCCACCGAGTTTCAAGGGCCCCAGTCTTTCATTGTCTCAAAATTACTGGCCAATTTTTTTAAAATTGTAAATCATTTCTAATGTAAATTGTGAATTGATGGATACACCCAAAATCTAATAAATTCCTGTCATGACATAGACAAAATAGCATTTCAAGTGAAATGAGGCTCTTGAATAAGCTTTATTGAACAGCAACATTTCCATTATATAACAAAGCAGAGCCATGTGGGAGGGGCTGGGCCCAGCTGACAAAACATAAATGGAATTCATAACTGCATCAGCTAAATTGGCTATATACAATATTGATTTTTTTTTTAAACCAGATTCTGTCCCTCGCTTGTTTCTGTCCCCCCACCTATGTTAAATTTTCTTAATTTTCATTTCCAGGTTATTCAGGAGACTACATATAAGAGAAGGCGATGATCACCAGATGTACAGCTTTGACAGGGACCATACTTGACCAAAAATAATTTCCGACGTATCATCTTTCACCAGAGCTATCACAAATTAAACAATAAGGGGAGAGATACAGAACATTTATATAAAAACCAAGAAACCAAGAAAATTGGAAAACCTGTTTTAGGACAAGATCAACCATGATGTTTATTGTGATCTAAACACCCATACCTAACAAAAGATGTATGGCTAACTGATTTGAGACAATTTAGGTAGCAACAGTTTGGTTTTAATTGTCATTTAACTGTCATTCTTTTTTTTCCAAATGGGCAGAAAATGGAAATTCTACTATGGGCATTTAACACTTAAAGGGCCCTTGTTATGAAAAACTTTTTTGGAACTTTTTTGATTGATCATTTGTAAAAAAAAAAAAAAAAATTGTTAGTCTGATTTCAAATAAATATTAACAACTTTTAGCCCTACAGTGTAAAGACACCCTAAAGTAATAAAAGTAATCAAATTAACCATTTCACCTTGAGATACGAGACAGAAAACTTATATGCTTCATTGTCCAGTACATACCCAAAGAGATTAATAGTCACCCCACACATCAGTAAGCATTATATAAAGGCTTAAGCTAAGATATGGCAAGGTCAAGTCTACCATAATTTCCCAACCATTTCTTCATAGGAATAACCCAAAGTAATATTTTATCCCTCTGACATATGCCAGATCAACAGCTGCGCAACACAAGCCATAGCACTGTTTGAATTATAACTGTGTTAATTGTGTCAATCTACCTCTTTGAATCTATGAATTTCAATGAGCTCCAGGGATCATACACTTAAAAACAATATCAAGGTCACCAGCAGTAACACTGGTGAGAGGGACATCTTGGAACAGGCACTGCAGAAAAGGTCTTCACATCTACAGAAAAAAAATATGTGTTGGCAAATACATTACATCGTCCCAGAGTATTATGATTATCATACGGCTGTATCCCAATAACAAGCAAGTACTTTACCTATCATCCTCTGTTGTGCTGTTCAGTGATGGAATAAAGACAAATTAAAATACAAAGATACACATACTGTCCATACATGCATATGTACATATGTGAAATTTGGACTTGAAACAAAAAGTTCTCCAATTGACGCACTGTATATGACGCACTATATTTTCCAGAAACCAGCCAGACCTAGCTGGTTTGGATGCTAACAAAAACAATGATTATATCCATGATATGCGGTGGATAAGGTTCTTCCAATCGACTTGCATTGTACTTAATCAGCCCAACCTAGCCCCGGTAGTTCATTTGGATGCTAACTTCACTGGTTACCTTTATTCTGTTGCAATGTAGGTGATTCTGGATGGTTTTAAAAGCATTCCTGACTGGAAAGGCATGTTGGCCAATAAGATTGATGTTGGCATTGGTTATGTTTAACATTAGTTAAAAACACTCAAAGTGCTTTGTTTTTTATTAAAATGTTTAGAACTTCCCTGTATTCGTAGAGCTTGTAAACTGCCATTGTGTTTTACCCTGTCTCAGTGTTTTCTGAGTAAAAAGTGATATCACTTGGTTGAGTTAGAGATTATGGTGAAATTAATACTTCCTCTGTTCAGCCTTTGCTGTTTTATCCCAAGCACACCATAAATCAGGAGGGTTACACGGAAATGAGTACTCTCTACTATGAAAATTATGTAGATCAGAGAAGTGAGAAAAAAATGGTAGAACAATATAATTGGTGTCTATGTGCATCGACAGCTTAGATATAAACCAGCTTAACCAGGTGATGTCAATGTTTAAACAGAAGGCATGAGACAAAAAAACAATGGCAGTTTACAGGTAACCTTGTAAAGAACAATTGCACCCCCTAACCACACCCAATTTACGTTTTTGAAAAAGGCTTCTGAAAAGGTCAGGGAGGTTAAGGAACTCAAGGCGGTGTTACCAGCTCAGTTCACTTCAAGTGCTTGTTTTCATGCACCAGGATTAAGACTTTTCTCTCCGTGGTTTATCACAGCTGAGCTGTTCTATGTCTGGTTCTACATTACAACTTTTTGACTGGGCTCATTTATCAAGATCTTGAACACCAACATCTAATTGTCAGTCAACGACAACCGCAATTTCATGCTAAAGTGTGGGTTAAAGAAAATAACTCAGGTGCTCAGGTGTCTCCCAGTCCAGAGAAAATTCCTGCAGCTAAGTTGTTTCTGTGTGTTAGAATTTTATATAAATTTATATGATTTCCTGTTACTCCTTTCTAACTGTCAAATGAATAATCCTCATCTGTGTACTGCTCCAAGTTATCTATCCAGCTAAGTCTGTACAGTTCAGTAATGTTCTGTAATATATATATTTATACCCATATAGGTATGCCCAAATTACACATTTGCTTTCTGATGTGTGAGCCTGGCCTAATTCACTATTTTCCTCTGTCCACAATTATCTTTGCTGAGTGTCATCCCTGCCTCATTCTGGCGGACTCCTCTCACCCTCCCCTCCTGAGTGGACTACAACCAACACTACGGGAGGCCCATGTCAGGACCAACTCCCCATCACAGAGGACCTTCCTGGACGCTGATGCTGGGCCCGACTCCCCTTCCTGAGGCTTTGTGATTGACCCCCCCTCACAATGGCGCTGTCAAATGCACCCTTACTGTTACCCCCATGACCCATCTCATTCCTTTGAGTTTGTCACTATGCCTGGCCGCCATAATTCCTGATAACTACCTATAGACTGACTACCATGTGTAAAAGTGGGATAATACTCTATTATGAACTATTATGAACCTTAGCTAAAACCATAGGCAACTTATAGTCTGTCATGGTTACTACTGATTGTAATTTTTCTCCATGACCCCTGGCAGTTGGGTTAGCCCCTTGAGTCGTGGATCTGCCCAAGGTTTCTTCCTGGATTAACTGAACATAAGGGAGTTTTTCCTTGCCCCTGTTGCTCTTGGGTGCTCCTTCTGTGAAGCACCACGAGACAATACTATTGTAAAAGGCACTGTATAAATAAAACTGAATTGAATTGAATATATGTAGAGTCCATTTTCCTTTTAACTGATGAGAAGGATCCAGACGAGCTACGCTGTAACATCTTAGCTATCCTGTTTCAACCTTGTGGGCGAGACAGAAGAGTGACTTAGTTTGATACTCTTTAGACTTCACTTTGTTACTTCAGCGTTGTATTTCATCCAGTCAATAAATGAAACTCATTTAATTCATCTTATAATAAATCATTGATCCTGATCCAAAGTAACTGAGACATCCAGCCTTCTATTCTGCTGAGAAGAAAACACAACGCAACTTTAAGGTGAACAGTGACTTCAGGTGAAAAGTCAAACTGGGAAAAAAAACAAAATCTAACATGTCATTTCAGATGGAGAGATTTTGTAGACTATGGTTTGAATATCAGGAAACACTATACAACTTTGTGTAATCAGTACGATCATAATTCAAATCATCAGTTGAAAAAAACTCAAAGATCTGACAAGCCTGATTGCTATTAGGTCAATGGGTGTTTATGTAGTCTCTTATACCAGTCTATTATAACTAACAGGGTTATATACCCAATGGGCTTTGTTTTTCTCTGAAATAATCATTATAATTATCTGATGTGATCAGATCATGCAGTTTTCCTGTGCTTTGAATGTTCCTGCGCTGTGGCATTTACCAGGCGCTATTGGATTTAGCCTTATAAATAGTACGAATCCTTCATTTCCAATTGTTGTCTTGTTCTGCTCTATGTTGATTAGACCTGTAAGTAGATCATTTGCCTTAGAAATGTATATATATATATATATATATATATATATATATATATATATATATATATATATATATATATATATATATATATATATATATATATATAGGCTACGATACCATATGAGAAAATTTCTTGGCCTGGCCCAAAAGTGGCAGGAATATGCTGCTGCCACTTGGTAGTTTTTCCCAAAGCCGTGGGTCTGCCCACCTCTTATTAGGGCTAGGGAGGTATGACATAGAGGCGTATTGTTTGGGCACACTATCACCATTTGTTGTCAAATGTAGTGGCGCAGTTGAAGCTGTAGTGGGTGCGAGTAACTATTTTTCAAATGCCACGAAATGCTGTTTTTGTCTGTAAACGCAATTTTTTTCCAATATTGGAACTGGTATTAGTGTGCGTCACCATAAGTAAGTCTTTTCATTCAGTCAGCAGATCAAACATATTTTGGGGTGCAGTTACACTTAAATAAACCTGAAAACATTTGGAGTGTTTTTTAATTGTGTTAGCCGATGCCGTCATCAATCTTAAGGCTGACGTCTTATTAGTTGGTAATCCTTTTTAACACTGACGACAATGATGTCTGATCAGCATTCCACTATTTTCACTATCCACTGGTTTCATTTGAAAATGAATTTTAATTACCTCTCAGTTTCCTCAGTTGTGGTACTGTAAGGAAAAGTGATAATATGAAAATTAGTGAGGCAGAGATTGATATTAATTAACTATACTGTGTAGATGTGCATAATAAGATATCATCATGGTATTGCCACCTATGTGAACAAAATACACCTCCTCTACACCTCCTCTACCCCCAACTGCTCACAAGTACTTTGAGTCAAACATCCTTTGTTGGATGCTCTACAATCAATGAGTTTGTTGCTGCCACACCCAAGTACAATGGTACAATAAATTCTTACACATTCTATTCACAACAACAAACTTTACAACCAAATAAGAAATTTCCCTACCTTGGGTTGACACATGGAAATGAGTTACTTTGAAGAAGATGTGTGATGTCTTAAAAGAAGAAAATTAAGAAGGAATATATATGTTATACATTAATTTCTTACTCATTCTGATTATCAAATCGCATTGCAAACATTTTAAAGGGCTTGTCACCTTCTGTGTCAAAGAGAAGAAACAAGTCCCCGCCCTTTAGGAAGGACTTTCTTCTAAGGATCTCTATGCTCATGGAGTAATTTGTATCATGAGCTTCATTTACGTACTCGTCCGTTCCATTTTCATAAGTTCCATTTTCACGGGGGTTGTGCCAAAGGTTTGCTTTAAATGAGGCAAACAATGGTAGGGGGTCAGAGGTCAGAGTTGCAGTTAGAGTTAGAGGTCAAAGGTAACACATCAACTTAATGTTTTGATGTCAGACACATGACTAATATGCACTCTTAGTAAGTTTTGTGTCAAATAGTCAAAGACTGGCCAAGATATCCTGTCTGTGACATTGTGTCTCTTACCATTTTTACCTGTTGGATCTGTGGTAAAGCTGTATTCTTTAGACATGCGTTGTCTGATGTCAGGGTTCTGGTCCAGGGCATGGAAAGTGATCTGTCTCCAGTTCAGAGGCCACTGAATTTGGTCATCAAAATTCCCAGACACCAAGCGAATAAATACATGGATATATGGCCATGTGCCCATTTCTAGCATACCCTGATATCTGTAACCATCACTGGTGTAGTATTTTGGGCTGTATATCAAGGTTCCAGGTGCAGTGGAGTTTAGAACTTGTTCTAGGTTCCTGATCTGCCAAATCTGATGGGGGCATTTAGTTTCTGACAGGTTGATGTCGTCCACAGAGAAGCCACCGCTGGACTCCCCTGTTCCTTTGTGGGCCTCAAACACCACCTGGAAAGTCTTAGTGGCGTTCAGGGGAACATAATGGAGCTGCCAGTAATTAGCTGGAGACCCTGAAAGAAGAGGAAGACTGTAGTTTGGTTTTGACTAATAAAACTTATTTTCAATTTCAAGTCAACTGAGGAATATTTATGTAAGAAATAACTCACACACACACTCTTGACCACAAAGATATGCAACTCACACATCAGTCTAGAAGGATATGTTTATCTGTAGGCAGGATAACTAGGCAGGATAACTACTCTTATTTTCAAGACACTTGGTACAAAATTAGGAATAGGCGTTCTATCTTGCTTAGTTTATATATTCCCCCAAGCTGCGTAGCTCATATTTTAAAACTGACTCATGTTTTCCAATGTGAATTGTTGCACATTAATATAAAATGTAAAGATAATTTCTAGAAACTGTTACAAAATTGTGGTGGGTTGAGCTTTGGCTGAGCCAAATCAAAGTTTGTGTTGTGATGTTGTTGACCTGAGATAACCAATCATGTTCTTCCTTAAACAGGTGTCACTCCAAAGCCAAGAAGTAAACATCCAGTTGGGAGAAGGGAGAACAAAAAGAGTACATATATGTCTGCTAGACCAGGTAAAATTTGTTTTACAGTGACACTTACAGTGACATATGTGGATATTGCTTGTTATGTTTGTAACATATTACGTCACACACGACACACACCCCGCCATAAATATGTGGTAATGTTAGTGAGGACAACAGCTTTGAAAAGTGGGCTACAGCAAGCTAGCTGAATGTAGGCTAATCTTACATCAAGTGCAAAGAGCGGACATAGAACTGAACTTAATTGTGGTCAACACAGAATTAGTTTAACAGTATTTTGTTTTGCCACATACAAGTAAGCACACATGGGTTTGTAGCCTACAATTTGTATTATCAAATATCTTTCACTGTATCAAGTTCTACTTGACAAACCCAACCTGGTCTCATGACTTTTCGTGAAGCCGTCACAAAATAAAAATCTATTCAAACGTACTGTGATCATGATTTAGGCCTTTAAGCCTGCTAGGACAATGAATTCCTACCCTATGTATTTTAATTCACAGTGCGTAACACTGCCACTAGCAGCGCTAACTGGTGACAGAGGGACAGTAGGAGAGAAATTTGCGCACGTCGGCTTAAAATAATTTTTTCCGTCTAGGCCTCCAGTTCATGCGAAATTGTGCTGTGAAAAAATAAAAGTTGTGCTGTAAAAAAAAGGGGTTGTAAACTCATTGTAAACTCATTAATGTACATAAGCTACTAGATCCCAATTACAGTTTTTCTCAAATGCTAAAACAAAACCAGTTTTCTAAACCAAATGACCAGTTGTCTAAACACATTTACTAAATCATAATTTTCCAATATCATAAACACATTTCACATGAAGACACAATTCACAAAACACAATCTTCCGTTCTCATAAATCTAAACAAAAGTTGCAAAAAAAACTCTGCTCATATTCTCAAATGAAAGCTCATGTGATGCTAAATGCTTGCCACAGTCAGCAATATTTGAACACAATGAACACACCTGACGTCATTCATTACACACAATGACTCAAAATTGAAGACACTTGTTGCTAATGCTGTGACCACATGTTTAAAAGCAAGTTCAGAGTGCACAGTTTGCTGAAGATTCCAAACAAACACAATGGATGAAGGCAGAGTCAGGGGAAGAGGAATTTGAGTCAGAGAAGGGAGAAGAGCTGGCCATGGAAGAAGAGAAGCAGGCCAACAAGGAAGAGGAGTTCAAATCAGAGGAGGAAGAGGAGCAGGCCGATGAGGAAGAGGAGGAGGCCAACAAGGGAGAGAAGAAGGTCCAGGAGGGAGAGGAGAAGGTCCAGGAGGGAAAGCAAGACAACCTCGCACCATCATTACGGACGAGATGCGAGTAACAGTCATTGACCATGTCATTGTCCATGGCATGACAATGGCGGAAGCAGGACTAAGAGTCCGTCCAAACCTGAGTAGGTTCACCGTGGCCACGATTATCAGGGCATTCAGACAACACAACAGGTATTGTACTCTATTGCTTTCTTTGTCATAATACAGTTTTACAAGCCTGTGAAAGTAGTCTATTGGTTTCAAATCAGTTGTGACAACACAGTTTCTAGAGTTGAAAGAATGCCACATAGAGGTGGGAGGGTTGCCATATTTACAGCGGCACAAGAAACCCTCATTGTGGATATGGTTCATGAGAACAACCTCATCAGACTCCGGGAAATCAGAGACAAAATCATTGCAGATAATGTCAACTTTGAGACCATTGATGATGTCAGCTTGGCCACAATAGATCGAGTTCTCCGGCGCCAGAAGATGCGGATAAAACAGGTCTATAGGGTTCCCTTTGAGCACAACTCTGCGCCACACAAAGACCTATGTTACGAGTACATTTACATTTACATTTACATTTAAGCATTTAGCAGATGCTTTTATCCAAAGCGACTTACACGAGGATAACATTCAAGCTACAACACAATGAAAGAACGAACAAGGGGTGCATATTGCTAAGATGTATGTAAGTATGTATACATCCATGTTCACAGTACAGTTAGTGGACATACTGTATTGCTCAGTGGCCTACATTACTTCTGGACAATACTGTGCTACCTGATTGACTGTTGTTCTGAACACCTGTGCACTTTCACATTTTCACAGAGGATATTACAGTTGGACATGATGGCCAGACCTCATGATACCTTTTCCTGGATGAGGCTGGCTTCAACCTGCAGAAACTAATGCAAAGGGGCCGTAACATCATTGGCCAAAGAGCCATCACTGAGGTTCCTGGCCATTGGGGGGGTAATATTACTCTTTGTGTGGTCATGGGTTTGGAGGGGCTTGTCCACCGGCATGCTGTCCTTGGGTCTTACAATACCCATTGTCTCCTCACCTTCCTAGAGGAGCTAAGCACAACACCATCCTGGGCCCACACATCACATTTATGTGATCATTTGGGACAATGTCTGCTTCCACAGAACAAACCAAATCAGAGAGTGGTTCATCACCAACAGTAACCAGTTTTTAAACATCTGTCTGCCACCCTACTCCCCTTTCCTGAACCCTATAGAGGAGGAGTTCTCATCATGGAGATGGAAGGTTTATGACAGACAAGCATACACTAGAGAGAACCTCCTAAGGGCAATGAAGCTGGCCTGTGTTGACATTGCAGTGGAGGCCTTCCAAGGATGGATTCGCCATTCCAGGGCGTTTTTCTCACGGTGCCTGGCAAGAGACAATATAGCCTGCGATATGGATGAGGTGATGTGGCCGCAGTGGGTGAGGTGTGCAGCACAGTGATTGTGGTGTGTGTGTGGTGTGAATAAAGTAAATAAAAAAACTTCACACCCTGATCATGTTTTCAAGAGTACTGTTGTATGCAATACATTCTGTTTTTGCATTGAGTTGTGTTACAGTAGTGCACATGCAGTGTTTTCTATAGATTTATACTCTTCATATGAAACTCACAAATCTAAATGCCTAATCCTCTGCAGAGATCTAAGAAGATCCGTTACTGTAAAGTTTCTAAAAATATGCATTGGCAGTTATAAAACAAAGAACCTTCTCAAAAATTGAGCATTGTGTTTTCAATTGTTTTGCTGTAGTGTGTAATGACGTGTATAGTGTTTACTTTTTTGAAATATTTGAGCTGGTCTTTTGGTGTGAAAGTCTCTGTCTTAACCTCACCACAACTCTGAGTTCACATTACATCGCAACCATGCAAACAACTCAACTGAAAAGATTAAATTTGTTTAACACAATTTGTTAAAACAATGATCTGAAACGTCATATCAAACATACTTTATAAAAGCTACATTAGATAGCGATATCATTCCAGCACAAAACCATGTTCTAGTAGACTAGTGACTCCTCTAGAATAGCTTCGTCACTGAAGCTAAGAGAAATCTGCAGCACAAAAGTATTCCAAATAATCAGACATACTTTGCATATGCTATGGTAGATCTGTTGTAGGATAAAAGTGTAACAAACACTCCATTTTAACAGATGATGGCAGAAATTCATTACCAGCCACAGACAATAAAAGAAGTGACACTTTTGTTCAAACATTCTAGATTGGAGTGCTCTAGAATCTTCGCTTTCGTTATTTACTTCTTAGTTGTCTTTATGAACCAGTGACTACAATTTTATGTAGTGGCCCTGCGTATTTGCCAGTTAAAAAAGTTGAGCGTATGGAATTAATTTTTGTTCTAACATGCACAAAACAAAGTTGTTTTTTTATGTCATTAGTAAAAAACAGTTGACAGTGGGTCTGCTTTTACGAAAGTCACAATATTGAGGCTCGGGCCACCGTCTAGAAGTGGAAAGCTGCCATCTTGGGGACCCCTCTCTAAACAAAGAACTTTGTTTTGTTATGTTGTGTTGTTATCTGTAAATATATTGGCTGAATGTAATATTGTCATGTTTAGTCTTGAACTACTGAGGGCAGCAGTCTAATCATGGTCTTGTGGCAGTCCAAAGTATCTGTACATATTTATAGGTAAATAACTACATTGTAATCTCTATACTAATTTGAATTCACACCTTTCACTGGCATAGGCCAGCCAACCAATTTCAGGCTAGTTAGAGCGCCACTGACTTGTGCTATTGGTCTGAATGGGCGATAAATATTACTTTTTCTCTTTTCTCTCTACCTTCCCTACACTCTTTCTTGACTTTACCTCTACGCCACCTCCCCCCCCCTCTCTCTCTCTCACACACTCTCTCTGTCTTTATTTCTCTCTTGAGTTTGTTTTATTTCTTTACATTCTTGGTTTATTCTTATTTTGAGTAATCTGGTTATGTCATTTGTTTCATATGATGAGTGAGTTTATGGCTTACCGTTAAATAAATCATCTATTATTCCACCAGTTCATATATCTGTCTTCTCCTATGCCATGCCACTCTTGTGCTTTTAGCCGGTAAACTACTTGGTAACATTCAAGGACAAACCTATTCATTTTATGGAGTCAGTTCAATTATTTCTCACAATATTTACCATTAATACATCCAAATTCAAGAAGACACATTTGGCAGACAAGGCACAGGCCTTGCACAGTTTCTTTCCTACAAACAGACTTAAAAAGTGTATTGTGCGAATCCTTGTTTAAGTCTGAATCGAACAACGTCAAAATCTACCCGTAGGTCACTCAAATGAAGCTAATAAAGACATTATTTAAAATGGCAATTTGCTCCCTATGCCTGCTGCAACATTCACGGCATGGCTATCGCCATGGTGACAGACATAGTAAACAAAAGGTTAATGTCAGTCAAACTGCATCCTAAAATGTGATTACTTGGTAACATTTGGTTGTGGTTACTTTCACTGCAAGACAGGACTTCCAATTTCTCAACTCCACCATCTTTGCGTTGCGAACGGTCAATATACATTTCTATGGAAGGACTTTTTAAGTGATGTGTCTCCTATATAAGTGTATCTGGAAGAGTACAGATGAAATATGTACTTAAGTGCTGTAAGAAATACCAAATTTTTAGCGTATTCTTAAGATTTGATGTTTACAAAGACCTCACCTTTAATCTTACCCACTGGTGTACGAATTCCCACGGTATCATTTTCGCTGTCAAACTCAATCATCCAGATGTTGAGCGAATCATTTATGTTCCCACTATGGTAATAGAAAAACTCCAGGCACTGAATGTTGCTGGTTCTTCTAGGAGTCAACCTCCTGGTCTGCAGTGTGGAGAATTCCTCTTGTCCCACAGTCATGTTGACATGCATGAAAAAACCCATGGAATCAGTTTCATCTAAACAAACAAACAAACAAACATGTAATAACCATGTCCATACAACATTTTTTCTTCTTTTGGAAATGTTACATCTTAAATGTGAAAACACACAGGGCAGAGCTATCGGTTTTTTTAGTACTCAGAGCAGCAGAGGCTGTGCAACACCAGCAAAAATAATGAGGTTCTCTTGTTGATATGAATGACACATTGGAAGTTTATGTTGAAGGAAAAATCCCATATCTCTGTTCTGAGGCTGCTGAGTGCTGTCGGTAGGTATAAGAATGACAATGTTTGTACAACATGGGCCAAATTTGCGCTTGCATCTAAAGTAAACTAAAAAAAAAAATCAGTCAGTGTTGGCTGCTATTTTGCTATTTGGTCTATGTTTCATACTTAACCAACAGCATTTGACAATGTGACACAACAGGGCTATGGGTTGAATTTTTTTTTGTACATTCCTATCTTTGAACATTACTTTGAGAGTCCATACCCAGGTGGCTGTGGTCAGAGTGGGGACCTCCATCAGCTTGTCTCACTCTCTTCCATCCTACTGAACTCATCTCACACATGCCCTCATCAAAGCTGCAGTGGTCCAGGAAGGAGATGGAGTAATCTGGGATTAATCAGGGTGGGGAAGAGAGGCAAAACAAAGGTAATATGTCCTGAGAATAGCCTACTATAACACAACATGAGCTACTTTGTAAGTACAGCTATAATTAAAATTAATGTAGACTCATCATTAATCAAATGTATAACTTTTTAAAACATCTACAAAGAGGTTATATTTGGGCAGTCTGACAATTACACCAGGTCTGCCCTACATGAATGATTCTAAATTGTGGCCAGATAGCCATTGTATTCATCCTACATAGGCATTTTCACAGTTTTACACTGGGCTCTGATTGTGCTTTTTACACACTTTTTTTGCATATGTCTCCCACCTCTAACTCATTACTTATTCATTCAAATGAGAGCCTCCGATGTCTTACCAAAGCTCCTCCCTCTTGCACTGTCAGCAAAATTATACATACACAACATTGCTCTCTCTCTCTCTCTCTCTCTCTCTCTCTCTGTGTGTGTGTGTGTGTGTGTGTGTGTGTGTATGAGTTGTGATCATTCAGTAGGCACAGGCTTATATTGAAATAGGGTAATGCTGCAACACCTGTAAAGCTCATGTTCAACAACCATACCAAGCCAGAAGGAGGTGCAAATGAAATATAAACTTTACACAGTGTAGTCTATGGATGTATTCTAGCAGGGATTATGACAGCAGCATAAACCTCTGGTGATGAAATGTGTACTTACTACACCCATAAAGCATGTTGAGCTCCAGAATATCAAGGGAACTCATTCCCTGACCCTGACCAATCACATCTTGAAACTTTGGGTCATTTGTTATTATAGTTGGTTCCTGTCCTTTACTGAAAGTAGACTGTCCATAGTGCATCACAGACCAATAGTCATAGGGTGTGCCTTGGGTGCTGGTGGTGTTGCTTGATTCTTTCTCAAAGTTGTCCTCTTTTCCTGTTAAGTCACAAAAAGTACACACATTTCACTTTCATTTCAAGTGAAGAATGAGTAAAATATTATAACCCACACATGAAAACATAAAACCATTTCATATGCAATACTGTATGTATGGATGGATATATGCATGGATGGATGTATTTATGTATGTATGTGTGTATATATGGATCTACAGTATCTATCTAGAAACAGACTGCTGTAGCTTTTTGCAAGATGTATAAATACTGAGCCAAACCTTCCTCAATATTTTCCCAAAGGATTCTGACATAGTCATCTCTATCATATCTGGATTGCTCATGAAAGAATCCCAGAGCATGAAGTAATTCATGCTCAACTATGCTGATGTCATCACAGCCCTGGTCGATGGAAAGTTGTTGCAGTCCAAACTGTCTTCCAACATGTGACCAACATCTGAAAGAAAGATGTTTTTCAAAAGAGCTGCAGAGAAATTGCAACTACTTGTGTCACTTGACAACACCTGCAGGTTATTACCCATCTTCTTTTTCAATTGAGATGTAAGATGTTTCACATTCCCTGAGCTTGAAATCAATGCAGGATTTTAGTCTGAACTGCTCAAACGCCCTGAGAATGATCCCTTTTGCATTGATGTCTGTGTAAGGATAAACAGGTAAAAGCAACAATGAAATGTCACACACAGAGTGTCAATACATAATGTATGTGAAGTATAACATTCGTCACCATCCTACAAGATATTCTCACCAAGACCATCATGTAACACATAGGGCACCGGCAGCTCCCAGCGAGACTCTTTACCCAAGAGAGAGCTCCTTCCTCTGGTCTGGAGTTGGCATAAGACAGGAGATTCTGATATCAGTTCATGATTCTCACTATAGTTATAGCTGTATAGATATATTTAGGTGGATGTTCTCATAATACACACAAGTCCATATAAGTAACTCTTAATGACATGCAGTAACCTTGTATTTTCCTAAGAAGCAGAGGCTCCTGGATTCCTGTGTGGCAACAGCCTAGCCTGGGTATATGTGGCTAAAGTATTGCGTTTGCGTCTCGTATGCCACAGCAATTAGCAAAAATCAGTGGAACTGGCTACACCACACACCATACATGCTATTTTTTTGACCCACCCACCCCTTTTCAGAGGACAACTTTATCTTTAGTCACAACTTGTTCTTATTTTTCAATACTTTGATATATTACATTTAAATAACACAATATTCCAGTCTTCTACATTTGTTTTGATACAACCTGAACTACATATGCAGGTGTGCTGCATATTGGAATATTTCATTGCATTTTTAATAATCTCACCTCCATTATGTCACCTTCACGCAAATGTAAATCTATAAACAGATCATCAAAAAATAATGTCATACTTTCATATAATTTAAAAATTAAAAAAAAAAAAAAAAATTAAGAACATAAAGTTAATAAACCATTCCTTTGTTTATCTTTGTGATGTCCGGCTTCCAAATTCCTTCAAAGAGAGAATAGTTTAAGGAAAACATGAATTAGAGGGATCACTTAGAAACCTATGTAATGATAGAGTATGATACAAAACTGTAGCAGCACAGTCTATCTATGGGTCTAAAACATTTGGACAAATTGGAAATGGACAGTATTGTGCATAGTTCTAGATTTTCTAGTATAGGACTGCAAAACATTATTTGTTAATATAAAGAAGACATCTAGAGCTCAATTTAAAAAAAATGCACCTTAATGTGCCAAAAGTTTATTGGAAGCTCAATTTACACAAGTAGCCTAACAATGTAGTAAAGGTCTTCTGAGGTCTTCCATGAGAAAGTGACTACAGTACAAGGACAAAACAGCTGTGTTAATGAATACCTGTCTGATTCTGTAAATAACTAGGCTACAGCCACACTACTAAGCATTGTAGTAGCTTTTCTAAACACATTACCAAACCATATAGATCATAATGCTTGAAAAGTATTATAATGCTAGCATCTTTTGGGTTTTGGACATTAACTTACCTATGGGCTTTGGTGGTGGCTGAAAGTGAAAACAATATTGGTTAATTTATGTCTTACCATATTGAATGAAAATTCATAAAAATCAAACCGTCTACGGACTGAGCACCCTTACCGATGTTGATAATGCTATACCACCGATAGCCATTGCAAGACATATATACATATGCATATTCCTAGGAGAACGGAATTAGTTAGATTTAATTAAGTTAGATTTATGGTGTGAAATAGTGATTTGATATGAAAGAGGATTTGTTTTACCCCCACTTACCCTCTGAAAAGAGTTTCAAGGTTGAACGAGCCAGCCCGTTTCCATAAAGCTACAGCCTAACTTGATGTCTGACTGACACACAGAGGTTTGTCGAATTCTTTCAATATTTTGCTGGAACTAATCACCCGTGAGTCAGAACAAGGTAAACAAGTTGAACAACATGACAGTTTGGAATATTTCCGGCCATAGCCCTGTCGTTTGAACTCACTGAGTGCTAATGGTAGGAGAAAGATACAGAATTTTCAACTGATTTTTTAATGTTCATATTCACAAAACATCCATCATTACACATCAGTTTACACACACACACTCATATATATATGAGTCCTCCATTGAGGAAAGGGAGGAAGATCCTCCCTTAAATTAAAAAAAAAAATTTCCAGGAGAACTGTATACATGGCAAAACGGGAGGAACGTCCTCCCTTTGGGCTGGTCAGTTCAAAATGCTCGCCTATCATCAATCACCGGAGCTGCATTCGTCAGTGGGCCCCATCAGAATGAAAGGGTGGGTTGACGGGTTGACACGCAAGGTCTAGTACTACTGATATTGTCGACAAACCTAGTGATAGTGCAGACAGTGGAGAGTTTGAGCCTTTGTAGAGTTTTGCTTTGTTGTGCCAATAAAAAAGGATGAAAAAATGAGACATTGTAATCATTATGTTAAATACCCCATTTCACACACTGAAGTACGATGAGAAGGTGAAAATCAAAACAGAGGGAAGACCAGTTCCAAAAACTGACATTGAAAAACCGAATGGTAAGGTCAGTGTCTTTAACACCACATGGTATCAAAGATACCCATGGCTAACTGCTAGTGTTACCACAAATCGTCTACTGGCCTTTCCTGTTGGTAGGGAAATCTCAAACATGGTCTGTGCAGGGATTTAGTGACCTTAAAAATTTGAACAGGGCCACCATTGTTACAAAAGAGGATAACATTCAAGCTACAACACAATGAAAGAAACTAACAAAGAGTGCATATTTGCTAACATAAAAACTGCACTATTTTAAGTAGAAAGTGCAATAGTGTAATAAAATGTGCAGTATGAAAGAGAAATTAAGTATAAGATGTTAAGTGCATTCTCAAGACAGGAGATATTCTTGGAAGAGCTGGGTCTTCAAGAGTTTCTTGAAGGTGAAGAGGGTATCAGTTGACCTGGTAGCACTTGGAAGGTCATTCCATCAGCATGGAACCAAACATGAGAAGAGTCTGGATTGACCTGTGCAAGGTGTTGGTTGTGCTAGATAAGGTTCCTTAGAGGAGCGAAGTGCTTGGTGACATTGGGATTCAGGAGAGTATTTAGGTAGATGGGAGCAGAGCCATCAATCACCCTGTAGGCAACCATTAGTGCCTAATGTGAGTAGCCAAAGGTAGCCAGTGGAGTTCAATGAACAGAGGTGTGACATGTGCCCTTTTTGGCTGGTTAAAAACCAGATGTGCAGCTGCATTCTGGATCATTTGTAGCGGCCTCACAGCACAGGCTGGAAGACCTGAGAGGAGGACATTGCAGTAGTCAAGACGAGAGATAACCAGAGTCTGTACCAAAAGCTGGGTTGCATGTTGGGTTAGGTACGGCCTGATCTTCCTTATGTTGAATAGGGAAAAACGTCACAATCAAGCCACAGAGGCAACGTGATCTGCAAAGGTCAGCTGGTCATCCATCATGACACCTAGGTTTCTTGCCACTTTGGTGGGCAACAGACAGGGAGTCAATCTTGATGCTGATGTTATGATGTATGGCTTATTTGGCTGGGAGAACCAGCAGTTCAGTTTTGGAGGGCTTTTGGAGGTGATGTCCTTTCATCCATGTTATTCATCCATGGGCTTTTTTCCATGCTGACATGTGCCCTCAAAAACAAATATTTAACACAATTCCCCTAAGAGCAAGCACCAAGACACCTTTCTGGTTTTGTAATTTTTTCTCTCTCTCTCTCAACAATCCACCCATCTACTCACATTTACCCGGTTATTTACCCACCTGACCACTTTACCCCCTGACCACCAGTCTCCACAGATATATATATATATATATATATATATATATATATAAGAGAGAGAGCGAGAGAGAGATGTGGTCTCGTCCCCGTCACTACAACAGACAAGCATTTTCATCTGCCACCTTAGCAGCATAGCATAGACACAAACATGGAGGACAATGTGATGCATAATTGCCCAAATGAAAAACAGGAAAACTTCATGGCCTGGAATGATTATGTTCACATGTACAGCATATTCCTGCAATTGCCTTCGCAACATTTACATTGTCTGTGAATCATGGAAATACCCTTTTTCTGATATTTTGAATAATTCCGTATTCCAATTACTAAAAGCCTGAAAAAGACCCCTGAGATTCAGTACAGGGTGGTGATGAGCGTGAGACACACATGTACGATTGCCTTCATACGCCCTCATGTCACACTTCCAATTTCTCATGCAAATTCTCCTGCAAGAACTGAGACCTGCATGACATTTCTGCATAGTTTCTTTCAGTGCAAATGAAGCCAAAAAGACTAAGGTGTGATTTAAGAAACTTAGGCAATATAAGTACATCGTACCTTTAATTTGTGCATTAATGGACATATTTGCTAGCATTAAATGAGCCAGATAACAGGCCCTGATAAATGCTCTACAACTAATAAGAAAAAAAATGAATGTAGTCTATTTAAGTATGACCAATTTTTTTTTCTACGGAATCCAGTGATGGGAAAAGGCCTCCATTAAGAATGAATCTCCCTCACTGACTAATCTTATTTTTTTTGCAAGTTTTTCAAACATAACATTTAGTTTCAAGTTGTTCAAGATCTTTAAAGTAACACACCCTTTTAAAGTGACACTCCCTTACATACCAAATCTAATCTTTCTATTCTGTAAAGGCAAACATTGAGATTGTGTAATGGAGAAAAGAGCATTCTTAAACCAACTGCCTTGTTCTGTACTATTGGTACACATTGTACATACTTACTGGCACAAAAGTAGCATAGTGGCCAGATCAATGTTAGCACAAAGGAAACACTGGTATGATGGTGAGACAGGTCTAGGTGTTGGCCCGGCTACAGGACCTGGGGGGATGGTATGTCAGACAAGGTGATTTGTGAAAGGTGACACTGTGATTCTTTCAATACCACAGTGGCAGATGTCCCCCTTATGGAGAGAACATGTCTCTCTGCAGAGTTCTGGTACATTGTAGGAATATGCTATTAGTAGTACCACCTAAGACGAGTTTTGCTTGACTAGGCTGCCCATAGGTACCCTGATGCACCAAGTGCTTTCACATTGTTTCACTTTAGCTGGAACCTATCCATTTGGATATGTTTGCTTCCTGGTAGGTAGATACTTTTTGCTTCAACCATCTGCTGAGGGGGGTTAGATTCCAGTCTGCCATCTGTCAGCCAATCTTTCCTCACCTATGTTGTGTTTTGTTATACTGCCCCATGTAGAGACCACATCATATCAGTTTAGTTTGGGTAACGTGCACGTCTATTTTGGTTGAGTTTATATTGTCTATGTGGGAATTATATCCTATGACAAAAGAGATAATTAGTTAACTTTTTAATCCCTGACGCAGTGGTGTATCATGACACCTAGGTTTCTTGCCACTTTGGTGGGCAACAGACAGGGAGTCAATCTTGATGCTGATGTTATGATGTATGGCTTATTTGGCTGGGAGAACCAGCAGTTCAGTTTTGGAGGGCTTTTGGAGGTGATGTCCTTTCATCCATGTTATTCATCCATGGGCTTTTTTCCATGCTGACATGTGCCCTCAAAAACAAATATTTAACACAATTCCCCTAAGAGCAAGCACCAAGACACCTTTCTGGTTTTGTAATTTTTTCTCTCTCTCTCTCAACAATCCACCCATCTACTCACATTTACCCGGTTATTTACCCACCTGACCACTTTACCCCCTGACCACCAGTCTCCACAGATATATATATATATATATATATATATATATATATATATATAAGAGAGAGAGCGAGAGAGAGATGTGGTCTCGTCCCCGTCACTACAACAGACAAGCATTTTCATCTGCCACCTTAGCAGCATAGCATAGACACAAACATGGAGGACAATGTGATGCATAATTGCCCAAATGAAAAACAGGAAAACTTCATGGCCTGGAATGATTATGTTCACATGTACAGCATATTCCTGCAATTGCCTTCGCAACATTTACATTGTCTGTGAATCATGGAAATACCCTTTTTCTGATATTTTGAATAATTCCGTATTCCAATTACTAAAAGCCTGAAAAAGACCCCTGAGATTCAGTACAGGGTGGTGATGAGCGTGAGACACACATGTACGATTGCCTTCATACGCCCTCATGTCACACTTCCAATTTCTCATGCAAATTCTCCTGCAAGAACTGAGACCTGCATGACATTTCTGCATAGTTTCTTTCAGTGCAAATGAAGCCAAAAAGACTAAGGTGTGATTTAAGAAACTTAGGCAATATAAGTACATCGTACCTTTAATTTGTGCATTAATGGACATATTTGCTAGCATTAAATGAGCCAGATAACAGGCCCTGATAAATGCTCTACAACTAATAAGAAAAAAAATGAATGTAGTCTATTTAAGTATGACCATTTTTTTTTCTACGGAATCCAGTGATGGGAAAAGGCCTCCATTAAGAATGAATCTCCCTCACTGACTAATCTTTTTTTTAATCTAATTTTTTTGCAAGTTTTTCAAACATAACATTTAGTTTCAAGTTGTTCAAGATCTTTAAAGTAACACACCCTTTTAAAGTGACACTCCCTTACATACCAAATGTAATCTTTCTATTCTGTAAAGGCAAACATTGAGATTGTGTAATGGAGAAAAGAGCATTCTTAAACCAACTGCCTTGTTCTGTACTATTGGTACACATTGTACATACTTACTGGCACAAAAGTAGCATAGTGGCCAGATCAATGTTAGCACAAAGGAAACACTGGTATGATGGTGAGACAGGTCTAGGTGTTGGCCCGGCTACAGGACCTGGGGGGATGGTATGTCAGACAAGGTGATTTGTGAAAGGTGACACTGTGATTCTTTCAATACCACAGTGGCAGATGTCCCCCTTATGGAGAGAACATGTCTCTCTGCAGAGTTCTGGTACATTGTAGGAATATGCTACTAGTAGTACCACCTAAGACGAGTTTTGCTTGACTAGGCTGCCCATAGGTACCCTGATGCACCAAGTGCTTTCACATTGTTTCACTTTAGCTGGAACCTATCCATTTGGATATGTTTGCTTCCTGGTAGGTAGATACTTTTTGCTTCAACCATCTGCTGAGGGGGGTTAGATTCCAGTCTGCCATCTGTCAGCCAATCTTTCCTCACCTATGTTGTGTTTTGTTATACTGCCCCATGTAGAGACCACATCATATCAGTTTAGTTTGGGTAACGTGCACGTCTATTTTGGTTGAGTTTATATTGTCTATGTGGGAATTATATCCTATGACAAAAGAGATAATTAGTTAACTTTTTAATCCCTGACGCAGTGGTGTAGCTAAATGAGAAGTTGAGTGTAAGCACCAGGCAGCGCTTGCCTGTCTAGCCAGTAAGGATACTTGCTCTAAACATTTAGCAGAAAGTGTTCATAGTTCACAAGATCATAGATGAAGGCCTAATCTTTGGCATAGCATCACCCAAACAAAAAGATAAACAGTTTCACAATGCTTGCAAGCTTCGGTCATAATTCCGAGGGTTATTTTCAAACTTAAAATTGTAAAACTGGTAAAAAACTTTGATAACCATTACCATCACCATACCACTGATGCATCTTTTCAAAGCATATGTTGTTGTCATCATGAAAATGACTGTATTTTGAAAAACTGGCTGATGCTTAACATGGAGGCTCACTAAAGTTCATTTCAATCACATTAAAAACAAATCATAATACTATTAAAATACACCTACTTAAACCCTTAATGCATTTCCAGATGTAGAAATATAAAACATGAATGCTGTTTTGTGTGTACATTTGGACTAAATTGAACAAAATACACTGGACACTGGACAAAAGAGTGAATGTATCAGGTATGCTGAAATGCAGTAATCCAAATGTAATCCTTGTTTATCATACATCATACATATATTATATTGTGATTACAGTTTATTACAAACATGTAAACAGATGGTATAAGTACATTTATTCATTTTGCAGATGCTTTTATTCAAAACTACTGAGGAAAGATGGGGAAAGCCAGGTAGCAATATTAAATTACAAACAATGCAACACTACAAAACTATGAGAGTGCTTAGGTTTAAAGACTAGCTAAAGTGTAATCAAAGGAGGAATTAGTAGAAGACGAGGAAGACAGAAAAGAAAGTGCATGGTAACCATGGTAATTGTGTGTTAGGCTTGGTTGTTAGATGTGTGTTTGCACAGGAGGAACCCTTTGAAGAGCTTCTTGTGGATAAAGCAGAATGCCTCTGCTCTGACTGCAACTGCAAATGCTGCAGCCTATTAATTAGATGCACAAAGTCACCTGCGGGGGTGGGTGGGTTACTATAATTCTAAGGGTCTGGCACTGACAGGGGGCCCTAGAGAACATTTTAATATTATAATAAATGTTTGAGAGGCTCAAAATTATTTTCTGTCATAGGGCCCAAAATTTGGTGCCCCGCGTCTCAGTGTAGATCCTGGGTCACTGGAGCGAGGGTCTGCAGAGGCATGTGAGGGCATGGAAGAGCGTGACTATGCTCAAGGGATGAGATATCTAAGAAAAAAAAAGTGAGTTGGTCAAAGAAACATCAATTCTTACTTGACAGAAATTATTAAGTGTTTTACAAGGTTAATGTTTATTACACACTGTTCTTATTTAAATAAGTAAAAAAAAAACATTAGAATATATTACTATAGGAAACTCTAGATAGTCCTGTAAGCCAGGACCAATCAAATTTTATTTAGCCAAGGACCCCTAATAATTCTAACACAAATTTAACCATATAGTCTTACAGCCATTATAGCTATTTTGGTCTTTGAAGTTTTTTATGCTTTTGAACTCTTATGTTAAAACATTATGGCATTAATAACACAACAGTTTTAAAAATTATTGCATTTGGCAAAACGTGACAGTATGTAGGAGCAGTTCTAAAAGGATTTTTTTTTGTCAAATGTAGGCCTACTGTGTTGGCTTCACATAACATTCATTTTGTTGGTAATTAATGTTAATGCCCGATGTTAATGCCTGAGGTATTTTGACAAATTGATGTCAACAGAGAGTGCCAAACATCCAATGTTAGCCGTTTTCTCCACAAAAGACAAGTTTTAATTTTGTAGGAAACTTTTTCACGGAAGCCCTTGGTCAACATGCTGTGGACCACTGGGGTTCCCTGAACCCCACTTTGAGAACAAATGCTGTAAGCAGTTAGGCAGCTACCTTGCATGGTGATGAGCAGGAACAAGTCACCTCCCTTAAGAAACTCTCGTGATCTGAGCTCCCTATGGGTCATGAAGACTCTGTATCCAGATCCATCAGTCACATAGTCTCTTTCTGGGGAACCGTCTAGGGTGCCCACATGACGTGGGTTGTCCCAGAAAAATACAGATTTTTTTGCTCCTGTAAAAGAAAGAAAGTAGTACAGAACACCCTTGCTATTATCAATTATTTAAGACTCGTGGAAGTAATTTAAACACTGTTATACCTGCATCTAACTCATTCCGTTGAGGTTTAAGTAACATTTATTCGAGTATAGTATTTATTTTGACATACTGGTATGCAAGTACTCTGTAAGATAAATGTCTAGTTTATTGTATCAGTGTATTGGTGCAGTGGTTACATCACTGACTGACAGTTGACTTGAGTTGCCATTGCTTTGGATCAAAGAATCTACTAAACCTGTCAACTTCAACTTTTACGTATTTGATATGAGATTGCAATCACCCCTGCGTCTCAGCTGTGTTGGGTCTGTAGTCAGACTGATCTGAGCAGACATACGGTGCTGAATGTGGGAATTCTGGTCCAGTGCTACAATGGTAACCTGCCTCCAAGAGCAGGGCCATTGTAGTTCATCATCATTGGTTCCAGAAACCAGACGGAAAAAGGCACCAAAATGATCGTCCGACAATTTCACCATTATCTGGAATCTATAACCATCAACAGAATAATATTTCGGACTGAAGAGCAAGGGTATTTTTACACTGTCATTCAAAGCTTTCTCAAAGTTCCTGATGTGCCATGTCTGATGGGGGCATTCAGTCTCTGACAGGTTGATGTCGTCCACAGAGAAGCCACCACTGGACTCCCCTGTTCCTTTGTGGGCCTCAAACTCCACCTGGAAGGTCTTAGTGGCGTTCAGGGGAACATGGTGGAGCTGCCAGTAATCAGCCGGAGAACCTGAAAAAAATATACAATGTATGTATATAAATGTAACAATATAAGTATTTCAACAATATAAGATTGGTAACAGTATGTACTGTCAATAACAATAACAACAGTGAGCATGAAACAGTATGTAGTGGAGTAGTGGAGGTTCTGGAATGTGCCACAGTATGTGGCTTTTTGCATTAAATTGAATTCAGAAGCTACACATGGTGGAACATGATATTACAGGAGAACCGGCAAAATGCTTGTTGGTTTGCATGCTAACCAGACAACAGGGATCTTAGACTCTTTTGGCATTAGGCCTTCTTCAATATAGTTGTATCTTCACATTCTGTTGGCTATTTCTGTTTTACCCTAAAGAAATGGCACATGGACCATTTAGATATTTTGTGCATTTTATGTGAATGAAATAGTCAAGAATAAGTGTAAACACATAAATAAAGTAACCCAAATACCTGAGACTTGACGCATAAGCCTACGGGTTCCTTCTGTGTCACTGACATTGTTAAACTCTCTGATCCAGATGTTGAGCTGATCTGATGCAGTCCCATTGTGATAGTAGAAGAACTGAAGGCACTGGATCTTGCAGCTTCTTCTAGGGGTCATCTTCCTACTTATCAGGTGGGCTGACTCTCCCTCTGAGTTATGATTGATGCTGAAGTACATGAAGGCACCTGGAAGAGGCACACAATGAAAGGCAGTTTGTCACATTAACTGTAAGTGATTAATATGAAAGGAATCCTATGATTCTACCTCATTTAGAAGAACTACACTATATCAATAAACAATAATCACATAATCAGAAAAGGCACTTTGCTGAAATGTGCCCTAAATCTATCTATCTATCTATCTATCTATCTATCTATCTATCTATCTATCTATCTATCTATCTATCTATGTCTGTCTGTCTATCTGTCTGTTTGTCTGGGTGTCTATCTGTCTCTGGGTGTCTTCTGTCTGAACAGAAATCTTACCCCATACCCCTTACATCCATACCTAGGTGGGTGTGGTCAGACTGGGGACCTCCATCAGCTTGTCTCACCCTCTGCCATCCTACTGAACTCATCTCACACATGCCCTCATCAAAGCTGCAGTGGTCCAGGAAGGATATGGAGTCATCTAGGACACATGCGAGAAACATCCACATATTTAGACTGTATTACATTGATACTACAAAACTGTTATATGGTAATATATTGGTGTGATATGTACCTTAATGTGGGAGCTTAGCCCCCAGATATACATTAGGCTACTCTGAGTTATCACAAGAAAAGAAACAGCTTGGCCTGCAAAACCATTTTAATTGTTTGAGGGTAAATATGAGGGTTACTTCCACTATACCAAATTGAATGAAACCGTACTTTTATATGTGTCTGTTCCTTACAGTCATTCTACCATAGTAATACAAGTGTCATTTTTTATGAAGGGAATTTGTGTATATTGTGTGCAAAGGCAGTTTTGGCTGACACAATTGTTAATTAGGAGTGTATAGATTTTCTGGACACATTCTTTTTTGCTAGTGAGCTCTAAAAATCACAGAAATCCTGTGAACCAGGATCCATTACGATGCAGGCTTTCTGTGGTAACAGACCAAGTTGCTCCATTGATGCTCTTTTTTACAAAACCAATGACTGTGCTGATTGTTGTCAGTTGCATTAAAAATGACACAAATAGGTATCTATTAAAACCAAATGAATCCCTATCCAAATATGAACAGTTATTTCTACTGCAATGTTTCCTATGGTGCAATATAAAAGAACATAAAAAATGACACAACCATTTTCCGTTGATGTTAAAGGGGAAATCTGGTGTGAGTCAGTCAATAGCTCTGTTCAAAGTCACCAAATGTTGTCTGTGGGGAAAAGAATCGTAGAATTTGACACAACTGAATACTAAATAGTGAACTGATAAGTAACGTCAACTGAATGGGGCATAGTGAAATGAAACTTAAGTTGATTCTGTGCCCAATTCAGTCAGTGTTAGCTCAGGATTAACTATACAGTCTATGTTGTATAAAATCTTGCTCTTTTTCTTACAGTCAATACTCAGTGACCTTGAACACTGGCTATGGATTGATTCCCACAGGATTTCCCCTAATTTAGCTAATTTGTCTACTTAAGGAACTTAAGCATTGTAAGTTTGGAAACAGAGAATGATTCACTGAGATTGGTCTGATGTTAACAGGGCTAGTTACTTACTGCAGTTATACTGTTTGTTCAGTTCAAGGGCATCATTAGAGCTCATCTCCAGGTGTTGGCCAATTACATCCTGAAACCTGGCGTCCTTTGTGGTAATGGTGGGGCCTTTTCTGTTGCTAAAGGCATTCTGACTGTAGTGCATGACAGACCAGTAATCATATGGAATTCCCATGGTACTGGTGATCTCTTTGTCATATTTGTCAAAATTATGGCCAAGTCCTAAATAAAAATGACACAAACTGAATTGTACAGTGGGAGAGAACTGGCATCATCACCATCAATAACAGAAAAAAAATGTCACAAAGTACAATGTGCCATATAGCAATACAATATAGCATTAAAACCTGCTGTAATGTTTTGTTAGTTTACTACCAAATATTCAACCTTGTGCATAACATTTCTTCCTTACAACAAATAAATAAATGTTATGTTAAGAGGTCCTTTATATGTTAATTAAAGAGTTTCTTTTTAACTGGTTTTGTAGAGAAATCAGTAATAAGAGACAGAAAATCTTGAAAGCAAGCAGTGACCTTCAACAATGTTGTCCCAGTTGATGCTGATGAAGTCCTCCCGGTCATATCTGGACTGCTCGTGTAGAAAGCCAAGGGCATGCAGAAATTCATGCTCCACAACAGTAATGTGGTCACAGTGGGAGCCAATGGACAGAGTCTGTTTCATTGATTGTTTTCCTACATATGACCAGCAGCTATAAAACACAAACACAAACACACACACAAACACACACACACACACACACACACACACATTGTAACTGATGAAATATTGCCACTGTAGTCATAGATTGTTTGTGTAGTACCAGGTGGTATCTTACCCTGAGTGCTTTTCCACTGAGATGTAATGAGATTCATTTGTTCTCGGTTTGAAGTCAACACATGTTTTTAGCCTGAATTGTTCAAGAGCTCTCAAAATGACTCCTTTGGCATTCATATCTGGAGAATGAGCAGAGAAATTCCATGTTTTAACTTACAGCAAAAGCAATGTACTAATGTACTTTGTAGAAGTGGCTAAATTCAATCAGTTTTTATGCTTTGGATCTGGGCAATCATATTCACATTTGTCTAAAGCTGCGTTAAAAACTGCAAGTATGTGCCATTTGTACATATATCCACAAAGTTCTTCAAACTTTTCTCACCAAGATCAGCATCAAGCTGATATGGTATGGGGAAAGTCCACTCCTGCCCACCAGAAATGTAACTCCTGTGGTTGTTCTGGAAACCAACCATATGTGTAACAGTAAAGAAATGATTCAGAGAGAGACATACACATTTAAAGAAACCCATGGTGTTACTAAAATGTTTTTTATCAGTGTTCAAGGTGTTATTATATTATTATTTTTTCAGTAATAATAGTAAAGGTAATTTGTGTGCAATATGGGACTCATATTTTAAAACAGTTACAAGTACATGATCCATGATTCAAAGCAATACTTACTTCCATTATGTCCCCTTCATTGAGGTCCAAATCTGAGACAGGGAGCATAGACAAATGTAGGCTCTGCCATGTGTATGTATAGCATGGAGCTCTTTTCCAAAACGAGATCTCCATTTTTACAAATGTTCATGAATTAATTTTTTTAAATTGTGTATTTGAGGTATTATTAGTCTGACTGCAGCTGGGTTGATGTAATTAAGTAAAAATAATATATATATAGAAATTGACTTTCCACATCTAGACTGGCAGCATTTATATACTCAGGAAATGTCTTCTTTTCTTACCTTTGTTGATTTCAGTTATGTCCATAAGGCTGTCAGTATCTACACATGAAAGCCCATAAAGTGATAGATTACTAAACTGCATTATATTTCATGGTATTAATTCTGATAGTGTAATACACTTGCTTACCAACTATATCAGGCAGAGGCTAATGGGAGATTTGTAGAGAAATGTATAATTAGTTTTATTTATTTTTGTCATGAAATAATGCACAATGTAGCTTTAATTGTACTTTGCTAGTCCTCAAGCTGCCAAAATACCAAGCATACTGTACAAACTCACCACACATAGTGCTCCCCACACTCCAAGGCTTAAGTAGAGGAAGATGTGTGCAAGCATTTTCTCTGGGCAATGCACACAGAGAGTTATTTTAAACACAAGCAGTTTAACTGATTTCACCTCTTTGGTTAATTAATTATATGGCCTTATTTAGCACTGAAATATAATTGACTCTATGTTGAAAATATTAATGATGATGATTTATTTCCATGTGCAAAATATTAATGGTACAACACTGCCCTGGCATGGTCATGACTAAACATTGTCATACTGCAGTCTCTTAACCCTGTGTGTTACATGTGTGTGTTATACAATTACATTTTTCACCACAACGAAGAAAATCATTAGTGTAAATGTTAAGTAAAGCTTAGTATTGCTATTTAATTTATAATTGAGTGAGGAACTTACTTTCTGCTACATTTGTTTTTGGACTTACCTTATTTATGTGGATTTCTTGAAATATCTGTGCTTCTGTCTGCTGACGTTCACATCAGAAACTGCTCAACAACTGACTGTTTTGGGCCACTGGACAGTTATTTATTATGACCTGAATGTTTGGCTACAGTGACAGATATGTCCCATTTAGGTTACAAGTGGCCAGCGTGCACAGTGTGTGCTATCAATGCTTAGAGTGTACTTTGGAAAAAGAACACCCTGTTCAAAATGTTAAGTGTTTGTATCAATTTGATACACACCCAATAACTTCTTACAATAGAAGTGAGAAGTCACAGAGTGTTGTATCCTTTAAAAATGTCAAAAATCTTTCCAAGCTACAAAGGAAAGAAGGAAGACCTTTTGTCTGGAGGTACATGGCAGGTACATGGTTTTTTTGTGTAATTTATGTTTCATTGTGGAGATTCATTTGGGCAACATCTTGATCATTCTGGCCTGAGTGTAAAAAGTAATCTTTGCCAAGTTAATAATCCATTAATTTAAACCTTTCCTGAATGAACAAACTAGCTCCTGATGTTTAAGGTTAACAAAATAAGTTAAACTGATCCTGTCATGCATTTATCTCCCCTAACAATGGGATTATCTTTTCTAATTTCTGATGTTATCCCTTATATAAATGCCTTTCCACACTGAGAAAAATAATGTAATAATGTAATCTGTTTCTTTCTTTTTTTTTTTCTTTGAATTGATACAGCATATTCATTTTTTTCCATCTACTTCAACATCATGAATGAAAAATTAACCCCAAGTCAATCTCAGTCTGTTTCAAAGTCATGTGACTATAGAGAACAAGTAAACGGGAGTAAAGCTTTATTTTAGTTTGAAAATATTTTTGCTACATTTGACATGAAGTCAAGACACACTTTGCAAACCGAAAACCATATTTTCTGCTGATGGGGCATCACGATTTTTCTTCTTATAACACCATGGTAGACACAGCATCCCAAAAATTAAAACCAGCACTACAACTAAGACAAGAGCCCCTAGGGAGATCTTCATCTTGTAGCATGTGACAGAAAATATGTTATCACACCTGTGGGAAAGAAGTACACTTGGGGTTGTTACTATTTATTCAGTCATCCGAACACTAGATGTTCAAGACAATACATGACATGTCCTAAATATTACAACAGTCAATATATATACTGTATAGGTCACAGTGCCATATGACTAATCCTGCAATTGTTAATTGTCCCAATTTAGACTGCATTCTCTTTACCTGTCAGGTGGGGTCGCTGTTGGGTTGTCCAAGGCCCTGAGAAAAATACCAAAATAAAAGAAATTATATTTATAATATTTCCATTACAGTGTAACAAAGGGTAACCTTTCTGGAGAGTAATAACAGTTTGTTATTTGGGTTGCAACACTGTAGCTAACTGTTGAGAAGGTAGCATTATGCAAATCAAGCGAAAATTTATCAGAGATGGTGGTGGTTGTTTGGCTGGTGACTTTTTTAATAAAGGGTCTAAAGGAGTATAGTAATAAAAGAACAAATAAATTATATTTCTAACATTTCTGTTACAGTGTTATGTAAGGTTAACCTTTCTGGAGTGTATAGTAGGTTATTATCTGGGTTAATGTGTATGTACTGTACACAAGTAGGCAGAATTATGATCCAATATCAATAATGATCTTATCATGTGCTCATTATTATGTTTTAGGACAGAATCATGTTTTATTCATCTTACCTAAGGGTTGAAGCAGTTGTTCTTATTGTGGTCGTAGTGGAAGTATGGGTTAAAGTTGTGGTAATGGGAGTTCTGTGTGAGTGAGACCATACAAAATGTCAGGACGTGTGTCTCCATTCCAACATTTAATTTTTTTACAACTCTGTGCATGTGGGTTTAAAAAATATATATTCTTGTAAGGATGTGTTTCATACAGAACTGTCTCATTCGGACATTATCATTCAGACATTATACTGTATTTAGCTGAATCTTAATGTTTCAAAGTGTTTCACCAGAACACCCCTAGTCAAGCTAAGCTGTAGTCAAGAGTCAATTTACAGGTGTCCAAATACTGATACAAAAACATCTTATAGATTGCATTTGTGTCTGGATGTATGCACTAATATACCATAGTTCTCCTTCTGTCAAAGCACCTTGATGGCACCTTTTGGGATAAAGCCTCTGGGCGTACTATTTTGCTGAACCCTCTAGAACTCTGAGCGTGCATGCACTAAGCGTATGCATGCACTTGGCTATAAAGCCAAGGGCGAATGTGCACAACCTCCTCTTTCACCTTTCAGTGTGACTGTGTGAACCCCTCTAAACCAATGGTTCTCAAACTCAAACCAGGGGTCTGCAGTGCATTGCCAGGGGGTCCATGAAAAAATTTGCTACAAAATAGAACTAAAGGATATATGCCTGTATGGTCAAGCTTGTGTTGTGAGCAGTCCTTGAAATCTATTGATTATCTTGCAGACGAGCATACTCTTGCAAATTTTATGACAGCCAGGCACCTGCTCAACTATATGTTCAGACTATGAATGTCATTAGCTTGTTTTTGGGCAAATTGTACAGACTTTAGGACATAGGATAATCTTACTGTGTTCCACATGGTCCATCATCTTTTGTTTGTGGTAGAGGAAATACAGAAAAGAACCTCTCTTTCACAGTGGGACACAAGAGTTTATCTGCATAATGCAGTCTGGAGATGTCTGCAAATAAAAAAATAAAATTGGCTGGTACTGTTATCAGCTGTACACTCAATGACTGTTGAGACTTCTGTATAGTCTGATGAAGAACCCTGTGAAGAGACTGGCTTTAGTTAGCTTAAGTACAAATAATAAACAGGAAATGTATTGTCACATGCATGCTGTGGGTAAGAAATGCAGTGAAACTGTATGTGGTTGTCTGCAACATACATTTTGGGGTTGGGCAGGCCAGAGTAAAGTGTGTAGAATGCTGCTGGGGTTAGGGGGCGTCACTCTGTTGAAGAGCAGGGATGGGGGTGGGGATGGGATAAAGTGCCTATAGTGCAGCAGGGGTGGGGGGGCAGAGGACTATGTAGAGGATTATGTCCTCTTTCAAGGAATATGTTGACTCTTCTTTGGGAATGTCAGTGTGTCACTCACTCACCTTGCACAGAAATAAGGAGAAAGGCGTCACCTCCTTTGAGGAACTCTCTGGATTTGAGATCACTGGCAGTCATGAACAAACCCTCTGGCCACACCTTATTAGCATAAAATCCATTCACATTGAGTGTCCCCCAGTAATTTGGCCAGCCAAAATATTCTGTATTTTTAAAAAGAAAGAATGCATACTGGAGGTTAGAGACACAGAAAAAAAAAATAGTTTTCAATCATTGTGTGGTTTCATTGTCAATTTCTAGACATAAAAGGGGACACAGACTGGAGAAGCTGTGCATAATGACAGAGCTGTCATGAACGCAAAACATGGTTGTATCCTTGAGTCATGTGTTGAAACAATCATGAATGCTTTGTGAGCAATTTATGACAGCTGCTATGAATGTGTTATGTACTTACCCATCAAGTAAAGTCTTACCAAGAATCTTATAGTGGAAGAAATCTTAGTTTAGGTAGAATACCTAGTCAGACTATTCAATACTAGTCATGCCACATAATCATGTTTTCATTCTCTCACCAGATGAGGGAAAAGTTGCTCACTTTAAAATAAATTAAAAACTTCACCTGAAGAGAGCCATGATGGAATGGTGGTTATACTTCTTTGCTTAGACATGCGTTTTTGGATGTGAGGGTTCTGGTCCAGCATCATGATTGTTATCTGCTTCCAAGCACAGGGCCACTGCAGTTGACGATCATTAATTCCTGACACAAGGCGGGCAAAGGCGGCAAAATAATTTCTGGTCAGGACTGCTACAATCTGGTATCTATAGCCATCGCTAGAGTAGTATGTGGGGCTGTATCTAACGGATGAATTAGAATTAGGATTTAACTGTCCTTCAAAGTTCCTGATGTGCCATGTTTGATGAGGGCATTCAGTTTCTGACAGGTTGATGTCATCCACTGAAAAGCCACCGTTGGACGTCTGTGCTCCTTTGCGGGCCTCAAACTCCACCTGGAAGGTCTTAGTGGCATTCAGAGGAACATGGTGGAGCTGCCAGTAATTAGTTGAATAACCTGTAATTGGAGGCAATAGACTATAATTGATTTTGGAAGTATTTTCTATTGTTTACATGCAGTGAATAGATACACATTATATAATATTGTATTAACATATGACATCAGGAAAACACCTTTTATTTGGCCTATGTGTCTTCGAGCTCCCTTTATGTCATTAACACTGTCAAATTCTCTTATCCAGATGTTGAGCTGGTCAGACGAGCGCCCACTGTGGTAATAGAAGAACTGAAGGCACTGGATCTTGCAGCTTCTTCTGGGGGTCATCCTCTTGGTCTGTAATACAGCTGAATCTCCTACTCTGCCCTTCCTAGTGCTGAAGTGCATGAAGAAACCTGTGCCTGGACAAAATACAGCATGGAGCGAAATGTGATATTGAGCGGAAGCACTAGCTGGCACTAGCCTGACTACTGTACTTCCACAAATGAGATGTACTGCAACAGTACATAATATGGCCACTGTACATTACTACATGTGACATCTGAAGAAAATGAATGTCCAATCATACTCTTGAACCGTAGACATAAACTTAAACATAAACATAAAAACATAAACTTAAACATAAACATAAACATTTTTGTTTCTTAAAAAGTGGTGCAACACTGCACAAGGATGGTTGATGGCTCATTAGATCCGTCTCCTTGAGAACTTTGTGCCACTTAAATATCATTCCAGATCAAATCCAGACTAACACTGTAGGGAGATGACAATCAAGCAGAAGTGCTAGGAAGGCAAGGCCAGGCTAATGTCTCCTGCGCTAGCTATGCAAGCGGCGGTCATAATAAAACAGAAAAGTAGAATCTCACCCTGAGACCCAGTGCCTAGGTGGGTGTGGTCAGAATGGGGACCTCGCCCAGCTTTTTTCACTTTCTGCCATCCAGCTGTTGTCTTGGAGCAGACACTCACCCCACACATACTGTCATCATCAAAGCTGCAGTGGTCAAGGAAGGAAATGGACTCATCTGTGATTATACAAAATATATTTTTCAAAAGCAATGAATAAACAGTTGTTTAAGAAATAATTGTTGTTGTGTTCACTGACAATGATTCATAGCTCTAGTGTCTTTTCAGTTGTTTACTTTTCAGAAGTAAGTTTTTTTTTTTTTTACAATGAATATTTACCTTATTTAGTCTAATAATATTTGTTTTCTGATTTTATTTCCAAATCCCACAGCAATGATATGAACATATTATTTCAAGTTCATACAATGCAAAAACAACAACATCAATCACGTCAAAATTATGCCTAAGTGAGTTAAATAGACCTCCTGTATCAAGGGATGGATTATGAGTCCGTGGGCACCTGGGCACTTAATTATTTTTTAATTTGGCCCAAAAGAGAGAATGATCGCTCTCCTTCGCAGTTGGTAACAGGTAGTGTGAGGAATAACCGAAGCGCAACATATATGTTCAGGAACATAGACTCAAGGCCATACTCAGTCTTGCCTGTCAGTCTTGTCAGTTTGGGCTTGTGTCATCCCCAGCCTTTCACATTTCAGGGATGAATTACTAAGCCCGTGGCATTTGATGGAGGGGCCCTATTAAGACATATTACATAATATAACCAGGGTTATATGGCTTCAGGGCCCCAATAGGATATCAGGATGCAAAGGGTTGTAAAAACAATACTGAAATGGCAGCGTGAAGGCTTGGGCTTTGTCAAGCAATCACAGATTCCCAAAACTGAGCAGTAGCCTATTACTAGGTCACAGGCTGGACAACTGGAGTTAGCCTGAGAGGAGTGCTAAAATTAAACAATGCTGTTTAGTAAGTATGCAAAGCTCCTCCTTTCCATTTCTCCTCCTAATGCTCCTAAATCTGTATTACAGGAAAACCCACTGCGGCTCATTTTAAACGTCGACCGATACATCAGTTGGCCAGTACACAAGCTGATATTTTGCATATTGCATCAGCCAATATTAAGGTATATTAAGCTGATTATATTAAATTACATTTGTTAGCTCCCTTTAGCTGTAACTTAACAGGTAGCCTTCCAGAACCACCAGCTGGGGTTAAATTGTGATTTTTACTGCTGAAGAGTTTTTCTTCTTATGGGAGGCATTTCTCCCTGCAACCCGCATGTGTGAGAGAGCTGCCCCGCAGAAATGAGTATCTGTGTAAAACAGCCTAACAAAAGATCATGTAGGCTACTCCAACATAAATCCACATTGAAACGTGAAAATGAAACCAATTTGAATAGTTTTGTTTGTTTGGATTCACTAACGATAAGTATTGGTTTCAAATCCAAATGGATCACTAGAATGCATCAAATATCAGCAGCATGTATCAGCAATCGACTGACCCACTACTGAATATTGGTATGGGCATAAGCCATGAAGAAACCCATATAGGATGACCTCTAGCCCATTTCCATACTTGTCATGTCTGTCTGTCTGTATCACCCGTTCTCTCCCTGATCACTTGCCCCTCCCACGCACTCTCGCTAATCAGCCTCAATCATTACTTCCACCTGTTGCTCGTTATCTGTTGTCTGTCTTCTATTTAAACTCCTGTCTTCCAGCGTTCCCTGTCAGATCGTCCGCGAACCTACTGCTACTCACGCCAGGCAAGCATTTAAGACCCTGACTCCCGTTCCTGCTCCCGAACCCTGTCTCCCGAAGATCCTGTGTTTCTGTCGTCCGTCTGTTCCTGTGTTCCTGTCCTGTTCTCCTGCCTGCTCCTGTCCACTGTCCTTTGTATCCTGTCGGATTGCCGTCCTGTTGATGATCCCGGACCGATTGACTACTGCCCTGCTCTCCTGCCCCTGGTAACGACCACCGTTTGTCCACGACCTCTGCTCTGCTCTCCTGCCCCGGCTTCTGACCCGCTGCCTGTCCAACGACCTCTGCTCTGCTCTCCTGCCCCGGCTTCTGACCCGCTGCCTGTCCACGACCTCTGCTCTGCTCTCCTGCCCCGGCTTACCCGACTCATCACCCAAAGAGCACCCACACACTCCCTTTTTCCCCCCTATCCTTAATAAACTGTTGGTGATTTAACGTGTTGCGTTTGGGTCATCTGTACTGGTTCCTTACAATAGTTACTGCAAGTACATACATTAAGTTTGTTTGAATTGTTTGTAGAATTATTATTATTATTATTATTATTATTATTATTCTACAAACAATTCTAGCCTTGTTCCAGAAACATGACTTACTGCAACCATATAACTTGTTAAGCTCTTCTACATCATAATGGCTCATATCCAGCCGCTGTCCAATCACATTTTGGAACGCGGGTAGTTTTGTGATGATTGTTGATCCATTGCCATTGGTGAAGGCATTCTTGGAATAGTGCATGACCGAGAAGTAGTCGTAAGGTGTTCCCATGGAGCTGTTAGTATTGTTTGTTTTGATTTCGAAATTATCCTCCTTCCCTGAAGACATACAGTAAAGTGATTTAGATTTCAAATCAGTGACGATTATAAAACAAGTGACACAACAATGTGCATTGGCAAGGCATCATGTAACAAGACAGTAAAGCAATATGACATTAGGAATTTCTACATATAATGAAGGAGCCTTAATTTCCTTCTGGATAAATAAAGTATCTCTATATTTATCTATGAACACTGTAAAACAATAACACTTCACTGTAAAAACTAAAAAAGTCCAGTTTACTTGAAAAAATGGCGTAACATGTTGCTACAAATGAGGTCAATTTATCAGCTTCAGTCACTTCAATGATTAATTGGCTCACAGGTTGAATGAAGGCTCTATCGCCGTCTCTAGCATAGGGTCCGCAGCTACTACACTTGCAGTATCTGAAAATTGCGTTTATTACATAATGCACAAAAATGATCATCACTGGTTCCTATTCTTTGGTTTGCAAGTAAATATGTTTACAGTACCTTGAAAGAGACAAGTTATGTTTACTTAAACCGAGGCAATGGGTGTCCACCAATTTTTCAAGTAAGCTTTACTTTTTCTTTTTTCAGTGTAGCATAACTTGAAAGAAATTAGTTATGTTTACTCAGAGACTAGTTATGTTTACTCATTTGTGAGTCATTTGAGGCAACGAGTTTCCACCAAGTTTTCATGTAAGCTTTATTTTCTTTTTTACAGTGTAGCTAACATACAATATGCAATATACTGTAAAAAAAAAAAAAAAAAAAAGTAATGCTTACTTGCAAAATTGGTGGAAACTTGCCTCAAATGGTTTAAGTAATGTAACTGTTCACTTCAAGTTATGTTTACTTTACATCTATATGTAACCTTTACTGACAAGAAAGTAAGATCTACTTAGGATTTTTTTCAGGTTACTTAACACCCTCTAGTTATGTTTACTTCATAACAACCAGTAAAGCTTACTCAAAACAAAGTTGCTTTTACTACTGTTAAATGAGTCATTCTAACTTTGAGTTGTGTAGGTACTTAATGTCTCATAGGCCACAGTTTTAATCCATCTTGAACAATAACATAAAAATGTATAAAATTGGGTAAACATTTAGCCTACATATACATTTGGGTATAGATCCCATTCACATACATATTGACAAACACATTTGTGTAATTATCATCAGAAACAGGTTACAGTATATACTAGTGTGATGTAGTAGACATTTCATTACAAACAAATCCCAAGCGTATACAAATCTGAGTTAAGAGACTTTGGCCGTTCATCAGTCTGATAGATAGCACTACGGTGGATGCATCAAATTAGTTGCTGAGATTTAGGTAAAGACCTAATGTCTGCTACTGTCTAACACAGTAACATGGTGGAGGAAGATATTGATATTGTTAGCACAGCTAACATTTAAGGAGGTGTGAAATTAGCCTTTTGTGTTTCCCCTGGCTCACGAAAGATATATTTTTGCTTATTATTGTTTAATATAATATGAATTGAATAAAAATGCATCCGAAGTTGAACCAGAAAAAGCTATACAAGATAACACAGGCCAAATGTATTTTAAATTCTGCTTTGATTTTTGGAAAGTTGTTGGAGGTGGAGCAGTAGTAATATCATTCCCCTATAGAGAGACCAGGATTCAGTTGCCTACTCAATATTCTGTATATGTAATTTTTTACCCAGGACAGACAATGGTACGATGACCCAGAATAGACACACATGAGAGCCCACAAACATAAAGTCAGTGCTAAATGAATGCTAAGGACATACCCTAGGTATGATAATGCTGAGACTAAATCTATGCCTTTGCCCTATATATTTTCTAAAATCATATACCCTCTAGATGTGATCTAACATGTATCCCAACTTCTGCCATCCTATGGACTCCATGGCATAGTTATGGCATAGTTTTGTAATGTATTATAATGGAATTAAATGGCATTGAAGCACACTGTTTTTCAGTGGACAGACAATCATTGGGCCAACCTTTAATGGTATAATACCAAAATGCATAACCTGTTCACATACAGGCCTATTTGTAAAGGCATACAAGGCAAGATTGCAATTTTTTTATCTCCGGAGACCCCCCTGCAGTTGCTGATTTTTAAAATAAATAAATAACAACAATATTGTACATTTTCACCAATCCATGTGAATTTGTTTGCAAATCAAAGAACATAAATGCATTTTCAGTGTCATTCAGTTCCAGTTTTGTTTTCACATCAGTGCTTCAGATTCTACAAATGTAGTAACCACAGTATCTACACCAGGTGGCCAAGAGAGCCTTGATTAACCCCATAATTATGTTTTTCATGATTATCAAAGTGACTACAAAGCTGGTAAATTAACCTAAAAACATTGCCTTGTGTGTCTTTAAAGATCTGTGAATCAAGAGTGAACTAAGAGTACATACACAAGTAAACAAGTTAAATAGCATAAACTACATATTTTAAATTAGAAATGTTTTCTTCATCTTTTTGGAAAAGTGTAATTGTAGACCTATATTAGCCTATATCAGCGTGGTTCTCTGCATGCTCCATGACAATGTCATCTTCAGGCATGATGAATGGATGCTGGTCCTCTTCAGGACACAGAGGTTGGACGGCAATCTGAATGTTGCTGGGGCCATTTTATCCTTCAGATAAAAAAAAACGTGCATAATTGAGATTAGATCTGTTAAGACTAGAAGCCTTGATAAAGGTAGCAGGCTATGATGGTTACAGACCAATTAGACATTTATACATCATAGCATAGCAAAATAAGAAGACAGAAAAAATATCCCCCACAGGATAGTAAAGAATACATTACACTTTAAACACTCTTCCTACAACTTCCACAGTGCATAACTATTATAGTTTTATATGCATCATATAGGTCTACCTAGGGCAGGCCTAAATTTTAGCCTGAATGTCATAACATTGGACTTGTCCTTATGTAGGATGAAAACAAAATGACTCATAATATGACAAGATGGGACGAATAAATAGACCTATTCAGACATCTGACATTAGACATCCAAGGATCTGACTTGAAACAGTGACACACAAAAACATTACCTTAAATTTACATTAGAATTATATAGCGAATTAGAATTATATAGAAATATAGTGCAGCGCCATTTTGCACCATTAATAGCACCTTTCTACAACGCACTGATGCCTTATCACAGGTGCTAAATTGGAACAAAAGATTTCACACCTCATAAAACATTTCTCTGTCGGTCTGGTTTACATCTGAATTGCTTTCACAAAAGAGTAGGAATGTCAAGTGAAACATGCACAATTTAATCATTTCATATGTTTTGATTCAGAAGACAAGCTTAGCATAGCTAGCAAGCACTTTCTCAATTTGCAAAATGTATATACAGTCTAGCCTCCTAATAACTTACAATAAAATAAAATATCAATATCAACAATAAAATATCAAAGGGCTTAAAGGGCTAGAATATTTTTTCTGCTCTGCATAGTCAGTTTAATTAGCTCAAATACTTAGCAAGTTGAACAAAACATTAGCCCTAGCTATTACTGTAATGAAACCGAATGTGCAGTTTTGTCCACATGAGGTTAGTTCAGCCTTTACTGTAAACATTTTAGACATTTTGTTAACGCATGTAGTAAACTTACCAGACAAAGCATGTCAGCTACACTCTAGCCAAAGGAAAGGAGAAAAAGCTGCTATTAGCTGTGTGCTGCTCCTTCTGCTCTGCTGACTGATGGCACCGCACCGCACTTCTTCTGCACCTGATTACTCAGGTCTGAGTTGTAGGCCTAAAGCTTCCTCCTGTATGTCAAGTGACCCTGTCCTGTACTGTATGTCAAGTGACCCCTGGGCCGCAACAAGTTTGGAATGCTGCTTATGTTTCTCTTGTAAACACACTAAGTCAACTGAGGGGAAGTAATACTAGTGTTATTGCAGTAAGGTGTAGTGTTATTTTTTACGGTGTAAACAAAGTCAAAATACAAAGTAAAGCTTTCTTGAAAAATTGGTGGAAACTCGTTGTCCCAAACAACTTAAGTAAGTAAACATAACTAGTTTCTGAGCAAACATAACTAGTCTCTTTCAAGTTATGCTACAATGTAAAAAATAAAAAGTAAAGCTTACTTGAAAAATTGGTGGAAACAAGTTGCCTCAAATGGCTTAAGTAAACATAATTAGTCTCTTTCAAGTTATTGTAAACATAACTTGAAAGAGACTAGCTGTGTTTACGTAACTCATCTGAAGCAATGAGTTTCCACTAATTTTTCAAGTAAGCAGTAGGCTACTTGAAAGAGATGAGTTACGTTTACTTGAAGGAACATTTTTTCAGGTAAACTGGAATTTTTATTTTTTCACAGTGAAGCTACATTCACATGCTAAAAGTGGAACTTTTTTACAGTGTAAAACATCAGCCTTTAATGAATTTTCAAAAAGAGGATAGAGACCTGATTCAATGTTTTTCCAGTTGATTGAGACGTAATTATCACGGTCATATCTGGATTGCTCATGCCAGAAACCCAGAGCATGCATTAGCTCATGCTCCACTATGGCCACAGAGTCACAGTCAGAACCAATGGAAAGATCCTGTTCAAACTCATTTTTTCCAACATAAGACCAGCATCTACAAAATGACAGCACTTGTACTTAAAACCAGATAATTTCATTATCAATTTTAAAACAATACAAATAATTAATTTATTCATTACAAATTCAGTCAAACCCTGTGTCTTTCTTGATTGCAATGTACGGCTCATGCAAAAACCGGGGTCTGAAGTCAATACATGTTTTCAGCCTGAACTGTTCAAAAGCTCTCAGGATGACCCCTTTTGCATTCATATCTGAGACATAAACCAGGTAAACACAAAAAATGAGAAAACATATCCAAATCAGAAGACTACAAGGTGATTCCATTATGTTTATCCTTACCCAGACTTGAGTGAAAATCGTAGGGGACAGGTAAGGGCCAACGGTGCAGTGCACTGTGAATAGACCTCCTCTTCCTCCTAGTCTAAATACATAATTGAATGTCTAGTCAAATGAAGAGTTTGGTTCCAAAATGCTATAACAACCATTTAATGAATTTTAAGATATATCTTAAAGATATATAATTGAACGATAAATATCTTCAAAAATCTATAGAATTATAGCGTTTTGGAGCCAAACTCTTCATATATTTACAATTTCCTCACTTGCAGTATTGAATTTCACATGCAAATAGCAATATATCAAAGGAAATTCTACGCCTTAGCAGTCTATTAAAGCATGGGTCATGTGAACAAAAAGATCAGAAATAAAATTATTCGAAGATTTGATTCAAAGGCCTAAATAAACCACCTAAATAGTTTCAAGACTGATCACGAATAAACATCCTCACTGAACGTATTAGAATAAAGTGCCAACTCACTGTCTTGATGTCTCCTTCAAATAGATTCAGGCCTGTCCAAAATTAGAAATATAGTCAGGCTCTTTCCCCCCCTGTACTGATTTATAATTTGTCCTTTGTTGTTACTGAATTTTACCCTTACCTTTATTGATGACTGTAATGTCAAGGTCCAGTTCATCTGTAACAAAAGGAAATTATATCATGACTAAAAGTCAGAAGACACAAATGTTCATCTTTGAACATAATTTTAAATATATTTAAATACATATATGTATTTATTTAAACATTTTAACATTAATAGTAAAATCTAGTGAAATAATGCAATATTTATTACAAACAAAATTAGACATTGTCTGTTATGTTAATAAACTTTAACATTTTTGTTATGACATAAGTTATTCACTTATTTATTTATTTGGTTGTACAGTAAATATCCATTTGTACATATTGATGCTCATTCTAGAAATATCTACGTACATTACATTCATTCCAGTATGTTTTTTTGTTTTGCTGCTATGATTGGGACCTTTTTAAATCTAAAATATTGTAATGTAATAACATCAATGTCAATGTTGAATTATCTTTTACACACCTTTCAGTATTTGATTAGGCTACAAACACAAAAAGATAGTGGTTAATGACTGAAACAGCTAACTGCAGGTACAGCAAACAAATAAGAAAACTCGGTAACACCTTAAGTTTGTAATTTTATGAAAGTATTTATGATGCTTTATGGACATAGAGAAAAGTCTCTTCTCTACTCCAAGTTATTCATATATTTGTATGATTTACAAAAGGAGTTTCTTTTACCGCATGGTTAGACATACCAGTGATGAAGCCAACCCAAATGTAAAGCTCAACAGGAGGAAAAGGCACAGGTGCATTTTACCTGGACAGAGGATCACATTTCTGCGTGTAATAAATTGCTGTTTGATCTGTACTATCTGTTTTACAAACAGATACTTTAACTAAACTGTAGAACAAATGAAAACACATACCACATTTAGATGAACCTAGGGCAGCAGCCGATCTTCAGTAGTGGAATGAAGGTTACATCAAAAGCCTTACCATGAGAGTATCTATTCTGCAGGAAGTGCAAGAAGAATGACCTCTTGACTACTTTTCATGGTAAGTGCTCTAGTGAATGTGCTCTTGTGGTTTTGATAGTGAGTGATGACAGTACATCTGACTGTTCTCATCTCATCTGATCATTTTGATGCTGCAGATAGTTTTCACACATAAAAAACAAAAAAATATAAAAAAATAAAATATATATATAAGAGTAAAAGTCTTGGGTTTGTTCTCTTCACCATTGCAAAAATAAACGATAGTGGCAGCAACAGGTAATTGCAAAGTGTGTGTGTGTGTGTGTGAGAGAGAGAAAGAGATATGGAGAGAGACAGAACATGTGAATGAGTTTACGTTCAAATACAAACAGGTACAAGCTTATAGACTGTCATTGCAACTTTTAAAGACCCTATTGTCCCGGTGTGATTTCTCGAAAAGAAAGCTGAAAAAGTATAGCTGAAACAGTCTGTGGTACACATGGCTGGGGTCGTAAGTGTCTTGCTATTGCTGATGCATCATCTGTTGAATAAGTGGATGGAGGGCATATGTTTTGAGCTTTACATACAACCCTTTGTGGTGCTTGATATTTCATGGTAGTGCAGCGGCCAAACTAAGCAATGATACCTCCGGTCATGAATGTTTTCATTGGGGCACTAATAGCGAAGATGCTTTTCAGTTATACAATGCATAACACTGATTAAGCATAAGAAGGCATATTGTCATGATCACAAAACCTATTCTGGCCTATTTTTTTTTCTCAAACTACAAAGGTGTGAATTTCAGCTAGGACACATTCTAACCGCATTCATCACCGTGGAAAGTCCATAGAAAACCACCAGACCACCATTGCACACAGCAACACTGAGTCATCTCTTGCTCATTGTTTTTCACTCTTTTACATGCAAGATAGTTCTTAAAGGGTATTCAGCTGTGTGGCAAGACTGCAATTTTGAACCTCTGGAGCTCCCCCTACAGTCGCATGTTTTTGTTAAAAAATAACAGCATTGTACATTCTCACCAATCAATGTGAATTTGTTTGCAATCCAAAGAATAGGAATCAGCGATGATTTTCATAACATTGCATTGACTGAAAAGCTATTAATAAACACAATTTCAGTTTCCTTCAGTTTCCGTTTAGTTTTCACCATCAGCGATCAAGATTCTGTTAAAACTGCTAAATCTACACTGAAAGGCAGCCAAGGGAGCCTCAATTCACCCTGCAATGAACCATTAAAGTGACTACAAAGCTGGTAAATTAACCTAAAAATGTTGCCTAGTGTGTCTCTAATATTCCATAGGTGCAGTTCTATACACTGCTACAATCTGCTATACTTTTATCAACTTAACCTCTTTATGTGGACTTTTTACTGATAGCCTGGAATTCCAGACCCACATCTCAAGATCTAGGTCTAGAAAATGGTCTTGAGACCAGTCTTGGGTCCGCTATCGGACTCAAGTTCTACAACACTACTACTGTTTCTAAGCTGTTTTCTTTTAGTATTGAACATGATCCAAGGACGGAGTATGTATTTTAGAGACAGAAATTTAGTCTTCCAAGAGTATGTGGCACACAAGCTGGTGAAAATGTAATATTAATGCTGTAAGTAATGTAATGTTCAGTGAAAAAGTTGAAATGTATTGGTCTCCATCCCCCAGTGTATCCATATTGTTGTTGTCAGGCATGAACTGTCATGTAATGCATCTGTGTGTATTAAGAATTAAACGGAAACAAAAGAATAATGGAGAATGGTGTTTTACGTCAAAAACTATTTTTATTTGAATTTGAAACTTAATTTGAAAAATGCTACACATAGGAAGTATTTGTTGTTTGTGTTGTTTAATCTTCTTCTTTTAATCCTCCTCTTCTTTCCATGTAAAGGGAAGACTAATTCATCTCACACAGGCACCTGGGCACTCTCATCCTTTTCTGAGCAGCATGCCCTACACATGCCACATAGCAGGGCCACAACCACTGCTATCATATAAATAACTGGCTTGGAGAGTTTCACACTGAAGAATGAAGAAGAATGGAAAAATATTAGTGTTATGGGGCTAAAATATAGTTTCACAATGTTTTCATGGGTTGTGTTTTTAATGTTTTTGTGTATGAGTGCACCTGACCTACATGTTGGATTATATGGCCGATGGCTATATTAGCTGTGTACGCATGTAAGACGACATAATTTATTTCTTTTCTAACTCTTTTTCAAATATGGTTTTGGCCTTTTTTAGTCTTTCTTTGAGAGAACATTTAACAACAAAAACTTTTGTTTCCTATGGCCCGATCCAGGATCACTATTGTATGTATTAGGGATGCATCAATCTGATATCCATGGACTGATCCGTTTCCTAATCTTAATGACCGCAAAAAACGCAACATGCTACTGTGCGCCTCTGTACGCTCAGCTGACTTACAAAGAATAGACACTTTAGCACATCAACTAGGTGCAGCTGTACATGCTATTAATAAAATGATGAAGGAGTTAATTAAGTTAAGGTCATTCACTGTAAATTTTAATGAAAATACTAATGTAAATATTAAACCTGAATGGTTCCTGTTAGCATATTTGCTTGCCAGTAATGTAGCAGCGTAATGTTACTCAACAAATGTATAACAAAAATTGTATATTGAAAGATATATCTCTCCTATAATCCAGTGTAGGTTGTGCTCAAGTTGGTTATGAACATTTATTTAAACTAATGCAATAGAAAATATAATCAACAGCCTTCTGATTTCCACTAGCACCTTGAATAGAAACAAAGTTTATATCACCAAAGTCCTAGTCTGGCTATGCCTTCCTAGCACTTCCACTTAATTATCATCTCTGGATAGTCTGGATTTGATCCCATTGAGCTTGTTGTCTCAGGCATTTTAACCTGTCCAGTCAGCGAAGAGAGGGAGGCGTTGCAGAGACAGAATGCTATCAGTCATGGCAAGCTATCAGCCAGGGGCTGATCCAATCTTTTTAAACTTAAAGCAAGCAATCAAATCTCACTACCGAATGTCCAGACCGTCTGTACAAAACTAAAGTGTAGAAAGAGGGTCTGGTTTGATTACCAGGCTACCTAAGTCTTGTAACAGTAGGTTCATGTGGGAAATTTAAAGTGACAGGTGCCAAGTCTACAAACATCAAATACAATCTAATGACACTGGCATACACTTGCTTATTTTTAAATTATATTCTAAATAACAATTTATTATATTAATGTCTATGTTATTTTGTTATGTTTTGTCTCGGCTTGGAAAACATTTGGAGAGTTGGCCAATAAAGGCTGAGGATGATGCCCATTTTCTAATTCAATGGGGATATCGGCTCAGTATCTGGTATCGACCGATAGGCAAAACCCATGTATTGGAAGTAAAAAGTACATGCCTAGTATGTATGTGTATAATGTATGTATTTATCTATAAATCTATCTACAGTATCTATCTGATTAATGATCAGTGGCAGTTAAGCAGAGGATAATGTGTTGTCCACCAGTCATTTTTGGAAAGTCCCAACAGGACGAACATGTGTCATCCTGAAGGAACTGACGATGCAACTTGAACTTGAAACATTCTTTACAATGCAGTTGACCAACCATCTCTGCTTTCACTTTCAATGACGTTCCATTGTGATAAGTGAATGATCTCTACTTGCGGAATGATATGAAGATGTGAATCTGAAGCAAAAAAACCCCACTGTCATTGACAGCAGTCATTATACTTCAGCAGCGGTCGTTAAACAGAAATAACTGACCTCTGAATATTGGGAAGATGCAGCATTCTGGAGAGCCGTATAATAAATTGATTTAATTGAGTATCAAAGATGGAAAATGACATATAAGATATGAGCTATTTGTATGTGTGCAAGCTGCCAGGCTCTGAAATATACTTTGGGATCAAGGATGTTTGCATGTATTTATGTATGTATGCATGCATGTATTTATTTATCTATCCGCCAGCTGATTAAATTGGCCATAAATGAAATATGTTGCTATTTTTAAATTGATTTGAGTTTTATTGAGTTTAATTGAGTTGCCTACCTCTCAGGCCCGTCAGGGGGCTGGAAGTTGTCAGGTCTGAGGAAATTAAATAAAACCAGAGTTGTCAATGCACAATGTCATTTGTCTATATGTGGTTTGCAAACATTCAGACTGGTATACCAAATGCTTTCATGTTCACTTTGTGCAAAGCGTTAAGGATCCCTCAACTGAGGTACGTTAGCTTTCATAAAGGCAGATACCTTCTGTAAACTTTTAAACTATTGGGCATTCACTACTGCTTATGGTTTACTACCATAACATGCCTTCATCCCTCTCACCGAGGACATAGCCTTTCTTCTGTTCGCCTTTGGAGAGATACCTGACACAGTGCTGCAGCGAAAACTTAATATACTTAAATAGTGGATGAAAGCACTATGTGGCACTAGCCTGTCTAACTTGTATGGACTCAATGGACTAAACCTCCATGACTCCACTAGATTTAGGAATAGATTAACAATAAGGCTTTGTGTCCTTTGGCATATCACTATATAGGAAAAGTTGTCTTAGGTGCTGTACTTGACAGTTGTGGTGGTTTTTGTGGTGCTGGAGGAAGGTGTTGTGGTAGGATCTTCATGCCAGATCTTTGCTGTCACTCTGGGGCATGGAAGAATATTCTGAAAATTCAAACTGGAGATATCTGAAAAAAGACAAGTTTGAGCTAGATCCCATTTAATATTTTTGAAATGGTAGATTGATTATAGCACAATCTTATGGTAGCCAACATCCAGAGTACAGGTAACCTACCTTTCATAGTGATGAGGAAAAAGACGTCACCTCCTTTCAAAAATTCCCTCGTTTTGAGTTGTGCAGCAGACATGAAGAAACCATACCCTTTTCCATCATTAAAATACGATGATGATGGCCACCTGTACCCATAGAACCGTTCAAATAAGCTTGTTGGCTTGCCAAAAAAGTCTGCATTGAAGAGTGCAGAAAATTTATGAGTGACGGGAATCAAAGACACTAGTGAATGTGAGTATTGCAGAACATGCATATCTTAAAGCCTTACTAATTTGAGCTAGATCAGTACTCGTTGTTACACTTCTGTGCTGGGACATGCGGCTCTGGATGTGTGGGTTCTGATCCAACAGTGTAAAGGTCATCTGTCTCCATGGACAAGGCCACCGCAATCTGTCATCATTGTCTCCTGAAACAAGGCGAACAAATACTCCAAAATAATCCCTATTTAGTTGCACCACTAGCTGATACCTATACCCATCGGGAGAGTAGTATTTTGGACTGAGGAGATGAGTGTCATTAGGACTTGTGGTTAATTGACTCTGGAAGTCCCTGATCTGCCATGTCTGATGTGGGCATTCGGTCTCTGACAGGTTGATGTCATCCACAGAAAAGCCCCCCAAGGATGACCGTGATCTTTTGCGGGACTCAAATTCCACCAGGAAGGGCTTACTGGCATCCAGTGGGACATGGTGGAGCTGCCAGTAATTAGCTGGGGACTCTGTAGATGGTTACATGTACACTGTTTAACATGATGGCATTAACATTAACAATGATGACAATTTTCTACTATTATTATTATTATAATTATTATATTAACACATAATGCTAATAATAATAATAGTAATAGTAATAGTTAATAATAATCTCAGGGTGTAAACAAACTGCTTTTTGCTGGAGCACTTTCATGAGCAAGTCTGTTTAAAACATGTTGTCACAGTTGAAATGGCATTTAGTGGCAGTTCAATGTAAAATTACCTTCTATGTGGCCCATGAATCTACGAGTTCCTTCAGTGTCATTGTCACTATGAAATTCTCTTATCCAGATGTTGAGCTGGTCAGATGAACCTCCACTGTGGTAATAGAAGAACTGAAGGCACTGGATTTTGCAGCTTCTTCTGGGGGTCATCCTCTTGGTCTGTAATATGGCTGAATCTCCTACTCTGCCTCTCCTAGTGCTGAAGTGCATGAAGGAGCCTTTATATGACAGAAACATTGAAAAAAAAAAGTATGGACCAATGATGAAGAGTCTAGACTACATATTCTCGCGTTCCTCTCTCTCTGGGAGTTATTGGAACTCAGAGGGCCACATTTAAATTTAGCAGATGCTTTTGCACACTGGACACTGGGTCCTGGGGCAAACATGAATCAATGACTAGATTTACATGCACTTAAGTATCCCAAATATGATCAGGATCAGGAAATATCTTTCCTCTAGCTGAATGGTTGCCAAGTAACGCGCAAGCTCAGCCACCATTCACTTTCCGATAGCGCAGCAATATAGAACGAAATACAGTCAAGTTTCACCTTTAGAGTTTGTGCCTAGGTGGGTGTGATCAGTGTGGGGACCTCCATCAGCTTGTCTCACTCTCTGCCATTCCACTGAACTCATCTCACACATGCCCTCATCAAAGCTGCAGTGGTCCAGGAAGGAGATGGAGTCATCTGAAAAAAGCAAAGTACATGTTTTAATCAATCTATAAAGACATAAATATTCACATGATATTTCATATTACACACATGAATAGTCATGGCATATTACTTACTGCATCCATATATCCTGTTAAGCTCTTCCACATCATAATGACTCATATCCAGGCGCTGACCAATAATATCTTGGAATTCAGGCATTTTGGTGATAATGGTAGACTCATTTCCTTTGGCATAGGCATCTTTAGAGTAGTGCATGATGGACAGGTAGTCATAAGGTGTACCCATGGAGCTGTTGGTATCATTAGTTCCAATTTCAAAATTGACCTCTTTCCCTAAAGAAATTCAACACAAATATCATGAGTTCATAAGTCATAAGGTCCTAAATAATAAGTTAACACTGAAATAAAGTTTGTTAACAAACCATTTACAAGGTATTGGTAAATATAGTTAATTCATCACTTACAGTATTTTTTTATGAACACATGGTGAATGTTTGAAAGCAGTGCTTGCTTTAGATTTAATTTTGCAATGACTAATGACAACATTGTATTTCATTTCATCTAAAAAACAGGCCAAAGTGATCAAACATTTGCCTGTTTTTGTGGAGCTGCAACAGTATGTGGACCATTTCTTTTCTGCCTACTACAATCAAAGACCATTAGATAGAGCAATTAATATGTTACAATGGGAGCAAACATGAATTGTTCCAGTCTGTGTAATTGGGAGTGTCACATAAAATCATAATATAAACTTTTCAATGATATTCTGCATCAGCATATGAGGAATCGACTTGCGAAAATAGAACACAGAACTTAACGGACATTTGTGCCTCTCGCTCAGCTTTTACCCTCTCTGCTACAATTGTCTAGCACCCGTGCTACTGTCTTGGATTTGCACACCACTCTGTTCCAAACTGGAAATACCAACCAGCTTCAATGTTTCCCCAGTTGATTGTGACATAATTGTCCCTATCATATCTGGATTGCTCATGCCAGAATCCAAGGGCATGAAGAATCTCATGTTCCACTGTGGCCATGGTGTCACAGTTGGGGCCAATGGACACAACCTGTTTCAATGTGGACTGTCTTCCCACGGAGGACCAGCATCTGCAAAATGGAAAATAAGCTAATCATCATGTGCTGTGTGGTGCAACCACAGTGTCCTGTAAATGGACTTACATGGACCAAAGCATACCCTATATTCCACTCCAGTGCAATGTGTGGTTCAAACCAGCTTTCCTTAGGTGTAAAGTCGATGCATGTTTTCAGCCTGAGTTGCTCAAAAGCATCAAGTATGACTCCTTTGGCATTCATTTCTTTAAAATAAAATTGAATTAAATAAATGTTATCACATCAAACAGAACAGACTTTTATGTTACCAATTAAAAAGTTTGAACTACTGTTTTTCACACTCATGTTATGCGCTACAAATATCTCCTGGGATATACTGTATATATCCATTCAGTGTATTATATTGACATTGTTCTTACCAAGGAGCCAATCCAGTTCATACTTTATGGGTAGTGGCCAAAGGGTGCGGTTAGTAGTATAGGTAGATCTCCTCTTCCTAGTCTGAGGGCCAAAGAATAAAGAGGAAATGTCAGGACTGACTTTTTATCAAAATAAAAGTGCAAGTTAGGGAAAGTATCTGAATATGAAAACTGCCATGACTTCTTACCTTTGTGACAGGCTGAGAAAGCACAAAACAGAAGGGGAGGGGGGGGGGGGCATTTGAACAACTTGTGGGTTTATAATGAAAAACTTGAGTATTTGTATGCATTTGAAAATGATCTACATACTTTCATTATGTCACCTTCAAATAGTTGCAAATCTGTAATATAGTAAATATAGTATTAGTATCATAATAGTAACAGTCAAGGGTTGAGAGCCATAAGGGCGTAAGTGACATCTTCTGACATGTTCACGTGATCAGACCTTATCCATTGTTCTGAAGCTCAAATAAGCCTCGCATCGTGGCCGGCACAGAAAATGAAATGTTTCATGTCTTTTTAAGTTTGCATTGAAGATGAAAGCTGTTCATAATTTAGGCACATAGGGTCTACCATTAACCTAAAAAAGAATTCAACCATGTTGATTGCTCTTTTTTTCATGACTAAAAAACAACAACAAAAAAAATACATCCCCCCCGCTGTTTTTTTGAGAAATCGCACCCTGTATATCATTGATAAACACAGAAATCAGTCCAAGTCCAGTAATGATGTTTTCTTTGTTTTGGCTCTTCTGTAAAGTCAGTGAATTGTCACTCATGCCCTTATGGCTCTCAACCCTCACAGTACTCACGTAAATTAGCAATACCAGGAACTCCTTGTAAATTCACAAAGAATAATAATTGAGGTAAGTTCACCTTTATTTATTTTGGAAATGTCCAGGTCCCCATCAATTGCTGAACAAAGAGTAAAAAAATAATTGAAGTATTACTAAAAAGTTCATTGAAGAATAAATAAAGAACAGGTGAGAATTTATTCAATGTTATTTCAATGTTGTTTGTTCTGGTTTCTAACATACCTTTGACTCTTGGCGGACGCTGAGGGAGAAAGAAAAGATCACAAACAAACCATAATTGAACCCATTCTTTCCATCAGTCTTGTGAGCAATAGAAATTGAATCATGTATCAAATATAAATGTAAATTAAACCAGGAAAACCTTCACTTACTTGTGACAACACTGACATACATGTCAGGCTTAATAAAATAAGAAAAGCAACCATTTTTGCTGGACACAACTGAAAATCCCACATGAAGGATTTTTGTTGTAAGTGTAAGTAAAATTTTACTTTGAAACTATTGATGGGGGAACCAGCCTCTTGCCTTTCTTGTTCTACTGTGTCAATATAGGTAGCAAGGGGACTTTTTGAGCTATTGGATGTGTCAGCAACACCTGCATAACCACTTCCTCTGCTTCAAACTGCATAAATGTTGAACAACGGAAAAATGTCCACAAAGGCATCTTTCTCATTTATGGTCTACCTCCTCTCTGAGGTTAAGGTACACTTGTGGAACAATTTAGAAGTGGACTGAAAACAGTACTCAGTGATTGATTGACAATGGATTATAACAAGAACCAAAACAAAACTGAAATGTGGCAGTGGCAAATGCACCAAGACAGTATTGTGCTTTCACAGGGGCCACAATGAAGTGTATAAACAATTACACAAAAGCATAGAAGATACAATAACCACGCACAGGTAGTGTTTTGCAGTGACAAAATGCTTGAAGGGGATCCCTAAATGTACTCCTTCAGTATGTAGAGCGCACTGCTTCACATAGACATAGCTGCAAAAAACAAAGTATAGTTTGGGTGAAACCTGAATGCATACATGTATGTGCACAACGTCTGCCATTATGCAGTTGTTATATTCATTGCTGTGCATTTTTATGGATTTGCCCCAAAAGTTCACCCTTCTAAAATACCTTATTGATGTAGATGGCCAGCATGAAGAGAGAACTCATTCAAACCAGCATGTGAAATGCATCCAAGCACTGCAACATTATAAGAATATGATCACCTGTGAAATATGATCACCTTCATGAAACATGTGAAAAAAATGAGAAAAGGTAAGGGTTGGGCTGAAATAATACCCTTGCTCTTGCAGCTTTGCACTTTTTTGCAAAAAATGAAAATCTGGGCTAATTTAGTTCCCTTGTGTAGTGGTCCTATGAAAACTTACTCTTCCTATCCCTACCGTATTTGACTTTGCTCTTTCTGGAACCTTTTTTTCAATAATGACTTTTTTCAAGAGAAGTCTGGGGGTTTGAAATCATGAAACACACACTGTCAAGAAAAAAAACAGGTCAAATCAAAGTAGGTCAGCCACAAAAAGAGGCTGGGAGCTTCATTGAAACCACTAAACTTTCTCCCACAGTTTTAAACTCAAGCTTCAAACTTATATCTATATCTATATCTATCTATCTATCTATCTATCTATCTATCTATCTATCTATCTATCTATCTATCTATCTATCTATCTATATATATATATATAATATGTCCACACATCAGATTTAGCCCCCACTGTCTTGCCTGTGGAAGGTTATGCAATGCAATAGGCTTATGGTTACTGTATGTGTGTTTCTCTTCTGTGGTACTCAGACAGGAAACCAGTCAGAGTTTGGCAATTCTGGGCAACTAGTATTTACAGGAAAGCCTTTTCTTTTTGTCTTTCCTATGTTCTGTTTTATGCAAACCCCAACCTCGTGAGTGTGGCTGAATGACCAGTGATGCACAGTAAGATGTTTACTGGTACTGTTGCTGTTCCATGTCCCATGACAGACAGAAAAAGGCACTTTGAAGGATACTGCTTTAATTCATCGCAAAGTACTTGATAACTTTTAAAATATTTTAAAAGTACTGATTAGTGCTATCCTTTCTTTCAACATTTTAAAGACACTTGACAACAACATTTTCTACATTATTTCAGTATACTGCAAGGATTCTCAAACTTTATTGGACCAGGAACCCCTCATAGAGCAGAAAAAATTCCAAGGATCCCTCATAATTGCAACACAAATGTAATAATACAGGCTTATATCTGTTTGTTCTATTTAATGCTAGTTGCTACTTTGCAACTTATTCACGGGCCCACTGGCAAGGTTTGAGAACCAATGCTATACTGCAATGCACTGCAAAATTCTTTGTTGATAATTGTAACTACTTTGAGGCTGTGAGGAGTTTTGAAAGTACCAATATAGGTATAACAGTTTTTTCAACCATGTGGTAGATCATGTGGTTGATGTTCAGAGTCAGACTCTCTATATAGACAACCATCACAGCAAACATTACTCTGCTAATAAAAACAAGGGTTTAACCCCAGAAGTTATACAATGATAAGTTCATAGGTTTTGCTGCCACCTCTGTCATGCACCTTGGTGTTAAGAATAGCCTACATTTGTGCTTCTTTTTAAACAGTGGAAAGAGCTGGGCCTCAGTGGTGGTTTATGCAGAAAGTAAGGTAATGATGCAGAGAAGACATAAAAGGTTTTCAGAGGCCTTAAATTTTTTCAAGACATTGCTCTAGTTAGACAGGCATCAACCAATCAAAATTGTTTGTGTGTGTGTGTGTTTGTGTGTGTGTGTGTTTGTGTGTGTGTTGAGGGGGTGGGCGTACATATGTGCAAAACAGAAATGGAATCTGCTAAAATTGTACTCTGTATTTTATGTTTGTCCTTGCAAGCAAGAGGGTGATCAGTGTCACTCTAGCTATAGTAAAGTAAAGGCCAGAGCTCAAAGGATATGTTGACCTTAGTGCCACTTGCTGGCCTTTCTGTGCCATGGGCTTCAGCAGAGGATTACACTCTCCACATGCCTTTTCAACTAATGTATTCTGATACAGTGCATTTCTAGTTATAGAAGTAATCTACTGATATGTGCGAGTGAAGTGTAACCTGTGATTCTCATATAGAGAACACTGGGAGGCTAAGGTTAGGATACAATCACACTCAAGACTAAAAGATGACACAAGTTAAGGATAATTGTGAAAACTGTAACTGCACACTGATCATAATGTCCAAAAAGGTGACACTGCATACAGTGGAAAATACACTTAACCGTCTCCACGCCTCACAGGAAGCTAGGGGAAAACCTGGCAATCTTGCCAAAGTTGACTCTCAAGCCCATGGCACAGAAAGGCCAGCAAGTGGCACTAAGGTCAACATATCCTTTGAGCTCTGGCCTTTACTTTACTATAGCTAGAGTGACACTGATCACCCTCTTGCTTGCAAGGACAAACATAAAATACAGAGTACAATTTTAGCAGATTCCATTTCTGTTTTGCACATATGTGACACTGATCACCCTCTTGCTTGCACTCACAATGTCAGTTGTAAGTTTGTCAGTTTGTCTACTTATATATGGATGCATTTATATATATATATATATATAGGAAGGCAAAAGTGCATGTGTATATAATCTTAATGCAGCCCTTAATGCACCCCTTAGCCACCTCCCTATGCACTTTTTCCTGCCCCTTCCTACAGGTGACATCCAAAGTGGAAAAAATGCACATGTACCACCTCAGATTTTTATGCCGATTGGCATAGCCACACACTGAAACTGAAACACTGACACACAAAAGAACCCTTCCCACATGTCAACCTTGATGACATGTGGGCACAGGATGACTTTTTTCTCCTTCATAGTCCACCCGTTAGCTACATCTTGTGGATGCTTAAACAATTGAACACAAGTGGGAGTGAGGTGAGAACAACCTCACAACCACGACTGTTATATTGCTTTTATACAACAGTTCCATTGCCAACTAACAAAGTTTTTTGTATTTTCTAGTTTTCATTTATGTTCATTCATCCTCTGCCCCGCAAAATAGTTCTAAGCTTAGTTTTGCGTCTCTCATTCCCAAGCAAAGTTCTCTCAATGGAAAATACAAAGTTTTTAGCTGTGAAGCTGTGAAGAGTCACCCATGTTATCCTCACTCTTAGTGATGCATAGAATCTCATCCAATCAGAAATTGCTAAATAGTTCCTAACTGGACCTAACTGTTATACTGTTACCATTATAATTCCCTGCATTAGTGGAGGCAACATGGATTACCTGACTATCCGACCACCGGGTCATGGTGATAATTCTTTCACTGGTCACCACTGAAGAGGCCCCTGTTCCTTCCTCAGTCAGTGTTTCTTTGTCCCCGTGCTTCTTTGCTCCCATGAGCCTATTGGCACGGCAGGTTCCTGTGACTTTAGTTTCGCAAAATGGGGGGACAGAACAGAAGTTATCAAAGAACACTTTGTGGTTTTTCCCTTTTGTGTTCTCAGATATTTGGAGCACCACCAATGCCAAGTAGATGCCCAGATTTTGAAGCCCCAGGGTTTGGGTTTCTTGGGAATATATTGCTTGGTGCTGTGCTTGGCTTTAAAAAGATGATCTGTTCATCTATTGCCTGGAACTCCTCCGGCTTGCACTTGGGGTTGGTCCAAGACATCAGAGAATGATTATGAACCATTCTAGACATGCCTACCAGATGCAGGACTGTCCAGCTATGAACTTGTCGCCTGCAAATGTCAGTAGGGTTGTGTTAAACCAGGGGTGGCCAAACTAAGGCCCAATTGCGGCCCTCTGATCTCTTCCATGCGGGCCGCCATGAAGTCAAAAATCAGATGTAATGTGGCCCGCTGTTATTTTAATCTATTATTATATGTCCATCAAACATCATAGTTTCAGTACTGGTGACATTTTTGTCAATAATATCATTAAACAGTGTAGTATTTGACGGCCTGCAGCCGCTCTTTCACTTAAAACTGGTCTTGATTTTATAATGGCCCTTGGCAGCTTAGATTTTTCAGGATGTGGCCCCCACATAAAGGTTTGGCCACCCCTCTGTTAAACATTGTGAGTGCAAAAAAGCTGCCTTAGGCCACACAGCCCTTTGTGGCTGTGAAGGGGAGTGCTAACGTCTCCCATAACAAACACTATATTTGTACCATCACAGTCATCACTCTATGCATTATGAGTGCTGGTGAGTAATTCCCAGGTTTGGATTTAAATTCTGCATAATGAAAAATATGTGATGTGATTTTGAAAAATGGCTGCCATGGCCACCATATTGAAAAGTCAGAATGGCCCGATATCCATGTTTTTGGGGGGCTGCCTCTAACTATTTGTGTAGCAAATTTCAGACTTTTATCACAAAGTGCGCAATTCCTCTGAAATTCCCAGCTAACAGGCTCCTGTATGTGTTTACTGACCCTTTTTTATATGGATGTGAAGACATTTTCTGCAGTGCCTGTTCCAAGATGTCTCTCCAGCAATCCTGATGGTGGTCTTGGAGGGATTGGGAAGGTGGGTTGTGGCTAAGGGCTGTGTAGAGATGGGGGCAAAAAATATTAGGTGATGAAGTAGCATGGTGAATGGGCAAGAGCTATGGATGGGCTAAGACCTTGTTTTTGGTGGTCTGTCCCTGGTAAGATACAAGAAAATCCACTTTGTTTCCAATTTGTGAAGCTAAAACATTACTTATTTTAATGACAGTGGCTGTAGAAATAGGAAGGCCCCTTTTTCCTAAGGAAAATTCAAGAAAATGGCCCCAATTTTCACCACAGATGTCTGGGTGACTGAGAGTGATGGGGGGCTCAAGGGGAGCTCAAATGCATGAAAATTGGGGGGGTACATTGTGGTGATGGATACTTGTGTGGCAATGCCCAACCAGTCAGTCAATCAGGGGGAGCATGCCCTGCGACCAATAGGTAAAAAAGATGCAGCGCAATTTGAATATATAGGCTTAAAGGCTTAACTTCACCCTACACTGTGACTATCATTTATTGACACACATTATGTGAAACTTCACATTTTACAGTAAACTTTCCAGTGGTGCTGTAGTCACTCGTCACCATGATAAACATTTCAACTTTGAATTTACAGTACATTACATCTACTTAGGCTACTCTGCCATCGCAACTCAGTTGAATAGTCCTGCATGGCTCACAAATTTGAGTTTTGTAAAAAGTATGAAGCAGACATTGTGCTTAATTGTGTGCAAATCTGCACAGGTGTTTTGCTCCTTGAGAGAAGTGATTTGCTAATTGTGTGATCATTTGTCATGGTCCTGCTTCCTGATACCTTGCCCCCCCCCCCCCCACTGGACTATCAATGAACTGCAACCTCTGCGGTTTGTTACACCACCCATGTGTTTCTGTTTTCCTGCCTATCATGATCCTGCTCCCTGCGACGCCGGCCACCCACTGGACTATCAATGTACTGCAACCTCTGTGTTTTGTTTACACCACCCATGTGTTTCTGTTTTGCTGTCTGCCCTACCCCTTTTTCCTCCCCTGCTCTACACCTGTGTCTCATGATTCTGTTTTCCCGTAATGAGTATCACCCTGTGTTCCCTGTGTGCTCCTGTCTCCTATTTATACCCCAGTCTTTCCTCTGCTCCTTGTCTGTTAATTTGACCTCGTTCCTCGTCATTTGTAAGTCCGTTTCTAGTCCTCGTGGAAATTTTGGTTTTTCTTTCCCCGAACCTTTTGGAGTTCTGGATAACCGTCTTGGTAACTTTTGGATGTTTTTGAGTTTTCTCTGTTTTTTCCTGAACCCCTGCTTTTTGAGATCTTTTTTTGGAAACCTTTTGTTGTATTACTTGTGTGTTTGCTTTACCGGTATCTCCTGAGTTTTCCCACTTCGTACTGTTTTTTTGTGTATTTCTGTTCCTTTTGAAATAACCTAGGTCTCCTGAGCTTTCTCCCACTGCGTGCTGGTTTTATATCGTTTTTTACCCCTTGTGAAATTACCAAGACCTCCTGAGTTTCTTCCCCGCGTACTGCTTTATGTAAAGTTCCCTGCTCTTCATATTAAATCGTGTTGATCTGCATTTGTGTCCCTGTTTTGAGTATTAGCGATTCTAACATCATTTTTATCTTGGTGTGTAAACGGTTGTGAAATAAATTATCTTACAATTTGAGTTCTGGCCGCAATATCTGGAAGAAACGGCTAGTGGCGCTATGTTACCAGAGAGCAGGGGGTGTGCCACACATGCCTGTCCAAACTAACTGAAGTCACAGCATATCTGGCAAATCCGGAAGTGCTGTCTATGTTATGTAACACATTAGCCTTTGCACTATGGTTGCTAAGTTTTGGTCTCAGTGGTAGCAGCAAAAACGTACAATGTATAAACATACAATGTACTGCTAAATTACAGCATACAGCTGTCCTAACACATGGATAAAGCATTCTTCCAGGTCGTGATCTGGGCTTTGTTGACCTCTGTTAACTCGGGTAAGTTGCACATCAAATGGAATATCACCAGGCAGATGTACTGAAATGTTTTGCTTTTTTACTTGCAGAAAAGTTGGTATCATATGATCTATGACGTCTAACTCTCACTACTTGTTTCAACACCTTAGAAACTTCTGGTGCTGAGGCCACTCACATTCTCCAGTATTTCTACACTCTGACCCTTGATCAAGCTGGGAAGACCAACTTTGTGTCAATAGGGGTCCTTGATGGGGTTCAGATTGATCGCTATGACAGCAAGAGTGAGAGAGATGTGCCCATGGTTGACTGGATGAGCCAAGACCGCAGTTTCTGGGATGCTGAAACAGAGGCCCGCAAAGATGATCAGGGGCGATTTTTTGCCATGATGAAGGATACGTTCAATCACAGCAGTGGTTAGTCTTTAAGATGGCTTTTAAAATCATTGCTCATGCCTTAAATCCATGGAAGTGCCTCCTTCCCCTTGTTCCCTTTCTTATTTTTACCGTCCCTCACTGCTTTCTATAAAAATACCAATTCTCCTTCACTGTATACCAGGAGAGCTGCACACCTTCCAGGCCATGTGTGAATGTGGTTTTGCCCCAGGCCACATGTGGGGAGGCATTCGTAACGCTCACAATGGCCAGGCGTTCCTAACCTTTGACCGAGAGACTCATGGGTGGCTAGCAGTGGCGCCCCCTGTTGACCATGCAGCAGCAGTGCGGGTGAAGATGCAGTGGGAGCGCTTGCGGCCGTGGAGCAGGAACGTCGGGATGTATGTGGATCAGATATGTCTTCGGCGCCTTCATAGCTTCTTGAAGTATGGGAACAAAGCTTTGGAGAGAAAAAGTAAGGAAAAACTGAGATGTACAGTTTTAGTTTTTAAAATATAAATTTCCACGCGATTAGCAAAATTGATCTAAAGGAGCAATTAAACAACAATGAGCACAATGTCTGTTTCACAATTTTTGCAAAACTCTACACACAGTGATTTGAAGCAACAGTACACAAATTTTCACACCTTAGACACAGAAGTCCCCCTATAAGGTCTCGTATTTGCAATTTAAAGAGACTTCCCTCCAAAATACCACAACCATGAACCAACTGAGCTACAATCATTGGGTCTGACCACACAGAAGTGCAAAGTAAATACAATAAATAGTCATACATATGGTATAAGTAAATAGATTTATGCCAATTCAACACAATACTTATACCTTGTCTTGCTTTAAATGGTTGCATTTCTTACAGTAAATCAATCTTTTTCAAAGTGTTAGCACTTTGAATTTTGCAAACAAGGATTTATGCATTTATGCATATATGGGTGTGGTGGTTGGATAATTGTGTGAAGAATTTGGAAGAAAGGGACCCTGTTTTCAATAATTTGTGTAAAGAATTGAAAAAAAACTACATTTATTTATGTTTTAATGTAAGTTGGGAGAATTCTCAATCCAAATTCTCTCCATGCAGTGGTGGTAAGGCCACTGACTGAAGCCAACCCAGGTTAGATTCCTGAACCCCACGTTGTGGGTCTGTGTGACTTTGGATAAAAGCATCTGGTAGATACCAGTCAACTTTACATTTTACATGCATGTTTTTATACCTAGAAACCCCAGATGTCACCATCCTGACCACCAGTGTACATGAGGCCACCTGCCTCGTTACTGGTTACTATCCCCATGGAGCAATAGTCAATTGGGTCCGTCGTGAAAACCATGAGCTGGTCCCAGGGCGAATGCTTGTAGGAGGTGAGGAGCTTCCGAATGGAGATGGAACTTTCCAGATCCGTTTGACATTGAGACACATGGATGAGGAGGAAGTGGAGTACAAGTGCCATGTGGAACATAGTAGCCTGGAGACACCAGTGATGAGCACTTTGGGTGAGATAAAAAAAGCCACACAGTGTGTTTACATTTGTATGTGTCTGTGTGTATGTGTGTGTTTCTGTCTGTATATTTGCAAGTGTGTGTGTTCCTGTCTGTCTATTTGTATGTGTGTGTGTGTGTGTGTGTAAGTGTGCATGCATATGATTAGTTCCCCTCAGCTTTTCTATGTAGCAATTGGATGCTGAGGGACATCCAAAATATACAGTATAAATACTGCATGTTTACACATAAAACATTCAACATGTTTAAATATAACATGCCTATGTATAACCCACAGAAAAGCCGAGGACCAAAACTTTTGTCTGGCTGCCTATTGGGATCTTTGTGTTCTTGATCATTGTTTTGGTGGTGGTGGTCAAAGCCAAACAGACATGTGAAAGACGAAGCCAACCAGTTGGTCAAGACGAGATAGAGTTACCCCTAGAGACAAGATTATAACTCCATTAAAGGTAGGGTAAATGAAGATTTGGAACATTTATTAAATATCTCCTCACAATCAGCTAGGTCTGTGAACTGGAAACAAATCACGAGGTGAGATGAACCACCATTCAATGAAATGCAAACACATTATAGAACAATGCATAGCCCATGTTATGGATGAAGTTGGGAGATGTCTCAGAGCCAGTTAAATCACATCTAGAGGGCATGGACTTCTGAAAATATATATATACTGTATGCTTTTTAAAATTTTTTACGATTTGTTTACACAAAATAAAATTTATCACACAATTAGCAAAACTTTACTCTTGTAAGGAGCAAAGCATCTGTGCACACAGCACAGATGTCTGCTTCACACTTTTTGCTAAACTCTACACACAGTGATTTTCAAAGCACTACAAACATTTTCAAACTTTACACAGAAAAATCTCTGATAAGGCTCTCGTATTTGCAATCTGAAGACACTGCCCTCCAAAACGCTGCACACATGGCTGCTACACAATTGTTGGGTCTGAACACACACAAGTGGAAAACAAACAGTCCTGCGTTCTGTATAAGTGGAGAGATTGATGACAGTTTATGTCAATTCTATTGTAATATATATCTTGTCTTTTTTAATGATTGTGTTGCTTCTTTCTTTCTGTTTTTATTTCTTTCTCTCTCTCACACACTCTCCACAAATATTACTGTATCAAGCACTTTCATCACAATATTAAGGATAGTGTCTAGAGTGACTGTGGGAAAAAAAACCCACAGTGTAAAGTTATAGTCTTGTGTTGTAGTTTGTCAATATATTATCCCTTACCCAAAAATGTCTAGCAGAAAAGTCCAGCGCAGACTATTTCCAAAAATTGTTTTTACAAATGCGTTTTGAATTGGTCACAGTAGTGTGCAACTGACTGCAATAATGTCAGATCATTTAAAGACTGTGTTAGTGAAATGAAGACAAAATAGCATTTTATAAAGATGTGTATAGTTTTGACTAAAGTGTGTAATTTTGCAAATAATCTCTATGCAAATTGAGTTGTTTGGGTAATTGTGTGAAATATTTGAATGAAAGGAGCCCAGTTTTCAAAACTGCGTGTAAATAATAAAAAAAAAACTGTATCCTAAAACAGCACGGCACTACACCAAAAAAAACACATAAATCCATCCAGCAGATGGCAGGAAAGACTGCTATCAGAGTCTGCATTTGTGTCTACACTGAGTAGTAGTATCTAGGCCAGAGTTTTGCACTATAACCTTTCACTGTGGGCCCCATGTTAACAAGAGAATGTCTACTGTATTGTCTTAGAGTTGTTTGTATTCACTGTACTGTATGATGTCAATAACACATTTATGATTGTTGGCAATAAAAAAGAAAACAAGTAATTTGATGTTGGGACCTTTTCTGCTTTCATGGTGAAGATGGTACAAAGCAGTGAAATTGGTGGAGAAAAAGGTGGAGACAGAAAAGCTCAGAGTTGGGTGAGGATGAGTGCATATTACCTTTAATGCTTAGCAAATATCTTCAAAAGCATACAACTATAGATTAAAAGAAAAAATACATTTGACAATCATTCTGACTGAGTTATGGAGCAAACTGATATCAAAACCTTTGGCCATGACTTGTGCCAAACATAGAGGTCTACGCCTACATGTAGGCAGAACATTTGCATTTGGGCCCGTGTAAGTTTTCTCTCTCTCTCTGTCACACTTTCCACAGGCAGGCAAATGAGGAAATTAACTCTCCAGCATACTTCAAAAGAGAAGAACTTGCTAATATATGTATCAGTGGAATCCCAAATCAGAATAATAATGGATAATAAGAATGAGAACCTCTTATTTAGAATTTTAAACAAGAATGCTTTCATGGTGGAAATGGTGAAATTCATAAACATTAAATGTAAACAACAAAACATTTCACACAAACTGAACTATTACTTTGAATTCACACACAAAACCACAGAAAAGCATTACAATTTATAACTTTTCCAGCACTTTCCCACTAGCTTAGTATAGTATAGTCCTCTCTGTATGGCCATTGACTTGTGCCCTACAGTTCCTCAGTTGAGATATTTTACAACATGTTATCGCACTAATAATTGCATTAAAGTCTGCTATCATGACCCCTCATGATAACACATGACCCCTCCACTAATGATCAATTCACTGTCCATCAGCACAACACCTTTTAACTCTGAGGATCAGCAGCAGTACAACACAGCAGAAGCACTGACAGGATCAGACTTGTAACGCATTACCTACCAGGCATTATCTGCCCAATGACATTTTCAACATCCCCCAAACAGTGATTATGTTCAGTCTAAAGATAAAGCAAAGCCCTCTCTCTCTCGATCTTCTTTTTCTGCAACAATACCCTTTTGTTCCTGTAAATCAGTGGAATGGAAGAAAAATATACAGCTAGCCTTCATGGCCTCTAGAAGCAGCTTCTCTCTTTCTCTCTCTCACCCTCACCCTCTTTTTTTTCTCTCTCTCTCTCTCACATACACAAGCTCTTTCTCACTCCCTCTCTCTCTTTCTCTCATCCTCTCTTTCTCAACCTCTTTCTCTCTCTCTCTCTCTCTCACATACACTCTCTCTCTCTTTCTCACTCCCTCTCTCTCTTTCTCTCCCTCACACACAACCTCTCTCTCACCCTCTTATTCTCTCTCTTTCAACCTGCCTTGTTGTTGCCACCCTGGCACCAGTTTATTGTGTGAAACATATGCAAGTTCCTTCATGCAGGTTGATTGCTGAATCACAAAGGACAATCTAAGTATGTGCCGTATTCATAGAAACTGCAAAGGTGTGGGTTCAGGCCCTTACTGATAGGGTATTTGGTTTCAAGATTCAAGATAGTCTTTATTACATATCAGGGATTGGGGTTGTTGTGGTAGACTAGATAGATACAGAGATGAAAAAATAGATAGATATTCTTTATTTATCATGTGGGGAATTCAGGACTTTTAATATGGAATAGATCTTGCTTGATTTACGTTTGTACCACACCCATGAGGAAATGCTAAACCGTTGTGCTGAACAAGACTATTCAGGGAGTTTCATTCCTGGTTAATTTTAAAATCCCATATGTAAATAAAAAATATATTGTGTGTGTGTTTTGTGTGTGTATATGTGTGTGTGTGTGTGTGTTTGGAAATATTCAACAATACAGTTGTGTGTTTCGGTGGAAGCACACGTGCGGTATGGAAGTGTTTTTTTTTCTCGCAATGCCTATGGCTGTTTTGATGCCAGTCTATGAAAAAGCTGTTCCAGTGCTGTGTTGTCAGAGGACTCTGACCCTCCACGCTGGCCCCTCACAATGAGGAGGTGTGTCTGCCGGTGTGTGTAATCAGGTGATGACATGTTTCTAGTGCTGTAAAAGGAAAACAGAATAATGTCCTTGAGCTACCAGACAGTCATAAACAGAAGGCAGCAATGATGGCCAAACCTTTCTCTACTCTACAGCACCCCCATTGCACTTACACATTATTTCAAGCATATACTGTATTAGCTGATCTTTACAGTGTATATGCAGATCATGTTTTTTACCCATTTTTGCCTTCACAAGGCCTTTTCTTACTTTTTTCTTATTTTTTTCTACTACTTTTCTTGTTCAACATGGTAACAAGTAACTAGATACTGGGTATCATGGAGCAAATGAAAAGGATGTTTTTTGTTAACTGAAGTAAGTGAGTATCGGTCAGATTTAATGCATATTTTTGCATTGCTCACATCATTGAGAATGGAATGGTGATACAGGAGCTCCTGTCGTCATTGGAGTGAGGGTGACAGTAACATGGACCCATAAAGCCATGGAATAATCCATTAATCCACACAAGCCACTCTTATTTCAACAACTAAGAAAAAATGTGTCATCAGATTTGTGCAGAAAATGATCACAAAATGCAAACCAAATAAATGGGTATTTGGCTGTGTGTGTGTGTGTGTGAAAATTACTTAATTAGTAATTCATATTACTAATTTAACCAAACAAATGTAGTGTTTCGTCATCAAATAAAAGCATATTTGAGAGCTTTTGTGTACATTTGGTCACCCCCAACATTCCTATAACAGATATATGAACTCTCCCATCCGAGGTTAGGAACACTCATGAGGTCACATGAGGGCTAAGGACCTACAGGTGTCAACTGGGTCTGTCCTATCCCAATTTCCAAATCATGTCACATGTCCAGTGGAGCAGGAAGCGTGGTCACTACTTTGACAACCTGGCAGTGACTGCTGGACTTTGAATTATGTGCCCTGACAAGAGGCCTGTATATAATGTGGTAATTGTCCAGGAGCTGCATTCATCTCAACTACTCTCACTTGCAACTTAGCTTGAGACTCAGGTAAGCCGTCATGTTAACAACAAAATTACTTGTTTAAATGCTCATTTAAAAGCTTGTGTTTTATACCTGTAAAATTGATGTGAAAAATGTGAAAACAGAAAATTTGTTGATAAAAGTTGATAAAATCTGATTCCTTTTTAAAGGAGAAAAATAAAGATGAAGGTGTTCCTGGTGCTCGCCATAGCTGTCTTCACAGGTACTGTGCCACACTTAAACTTTTGCAGTGAATATTGGCATACTTTGAATATGAAAAGCAAACTGGCCTGTCTAGGCAACAAAATGTCCCATCACAGATAAGAAAGCCTGTTGGATTGACAAATGCCACATTGAGTGATGATGCCAGTAGCTCTGAATATTGAAAGTTGCAATGCTGTTTTTCTTCAGGTTGCAATGCCAACCTCTTCTATGCTGATGAGCCCAAGCCACAGCTGGAGCAGTTAACGGATGCATTCTGGGATTATGTGGCCCAGGCAACACGCACAGCAGAAGACACCGTTCAGATGATCAGGAAATCTCAGCTGGGAGAAGAAGTGAGGTAAGTCAAAGCATAAAATTCAAAGGAGAAAAACATGCCTGCGATGGGAAAGGTATTTGTTCTTACTTGAGCTTGTTTTGTATTACTAGTGCTAGGCTGACAGAGAGTGCTGATGTGGCCAGCCAGTATGCAGTTACCCTCCAGAACCAGATGACCCCTCTGGCTCAAGAGCTTATGACCAAGGTCACCCAGGAGGCTGAAGTGCTCAGAGAGCGTCTAGAGCAGGACCTGACCATCGTCAAGGAAAAAATGGAGCCCTATGCAGAGGACGTGAGAGCCCAGGTTCTGCAGAGGGTGGAGGAGCTCAAGGCTGCCGTGGCTCCCTATGCTGAGTCTCTGGACTCTGAGTCCGTGAAGGCCACCCTGCTCCAGAAGAGCGAGGAGCTGAAGGGGAGTCTGGAACAGAGTGTGAAGGACCTGCAGTCCCAGCTGGGCCCCTACACAGAAGAGCTCAGACAGAAGGTGGACCAGCACTTGAAGGACTTCCAGACCAGCGTGGCCCCCTTGGCTGCTGACCTCCAGACCCAGATGGCCCAGAGAACCCAGATGGTTCAGCAGAGCCTGGCCCCTTATGCTGATGACCTGAAAGGAAGACTGGACCCCTACGCCCAGGACCTGAAGGCACGGCTCACATCCCTGTATGAGTCCTACACCAAGAGAAGTTAAATAATGATACTGCGACAATATGGCTCCAATGATATATTCCATCAGTTGTGCCTGATGAGGGCAAATCTAAGCTCCTATTTGTTGTGTATACAGTATATATATATATATATGTTTGTTCGTTTTCACTGTAAATGTCAAGAAATGACACATTTTAAATGCTTAATTTATTAACAAAATAAAACATTTGTGTTGTTTACATGCATCTATCTAGTTTTTATTTATCATGATGCTTTGCATAAGCAGCATACCAAACATCAAAAAACCACAACAGCAACTACAAAAACTGTTAGCTGTGCTAGCTGTGGCCTATTAGTTAGGGCCTCATGCTTTAAACCAAGGGGTGGCAGGTTTTACCCCTGACCAGTTGGAAAAATGTGGGTAGGGGGAAAGTGGGTGAACATAGCTCTCCCATGCCAACATCCACGACCAAGGTGCCCTTGAACAAAGCACCTAACCCCTCTCTGTTCCTCGGGCTCCATAGGAGTAGGGATAGTGTGTGCATTCATGTGTGTCAGTGGATGGGATTATATACAGAGACTGAATTTCTTTCACAGGATCAAAAGAGTATATACTGTACATACAGTATATACAATGTGTGGTCAGGTTGGCTCACTGGTATATATATTATTGCACCCAGCAGTGGGTTCAGCAAGATGACGTCACTGGCTAAGCATAGGATTGATGAGACACTTATGACTTCCCATTGTGGCATTTTCTGGCAAGAGGCCAAAGAGGCAAAGAGTGGAACAGGGGGCACATTTTGTTTGACAGACAGAGTAACACAATTTGTTCATTTATTCGTATCTAACAAAACGATAAACACTATAGCCCAAACAAGTGATTTTTCAACAGGCCTATGTTTGTTCTGATTGAATGGCACCGGTTTATTTTTTGTTTAAAATTGTATTTATTGCCAGAATAGACACCAAAATGGTTAGATTAAATGGCCTGTATCAGTGCTTTCATGACAGATGACATTTACAGCAATATGTGCTATAAAAGCTCAAATTGCTGCATAGTACAACATGAAGTGGGACAGGTGGTCACTCCACACTACTCACTGCACTGGCTACACTAAAGTTTATATTCAACAGCAGCATGGTGTTCTAGATCTCTAGATGCAAGTCCAGGATACCCTGTGGTGTGTAGTGTCCCCTTGGATTTCTTTTCTCTTTTCTGTTGTTTTGTGTTATTCTCAGGTTGTGAGCTGATGGTGACAGTTGCTCCATCAGCAGTAATGTGTTTTTGTTTATTTTGTCTGTCCTATAACCCTAGTCTGGTTCTCACACACACTGATCTGCTATACATCTCTGTCTGCTATACATCGCTATACAGTCTGACCAATAGGCCTATCTCCACTTCTTCGAGTTCGCCTGAGATAGTGAGCCAATCAAAAACTGGCTTTTATCCCAACACAATGGAGAAAGGCTTAACACATGTTTTGCTTCAAATTGTGATGCATCCCACTCTCTTTTAGTACCTAACACTTGTCCTTATGTTCTGCTGACACCAGAGAAAAACTAGCATCAACAAGAGCATACTTGCAACAACAAAATACTTCAAATCCTTTCCAAATTCATTCATAAAGAATTCCCAGATTCTCATTGAAGTCGTTAGAGGAAATTGATGACTTGTTTGTAATTAGCTGCTTAGATGAGAAGCTAAATGCACACCTGTCATACCTGGCAGAAGAGTTCAGATGCAAAACCCTCGGCAATGAATTTACAGAAATATATTTATATAATTATAATGATATAATAATCAACATTATTATTAGTCCAACTCCAAATGGATTGTTTTGAATGGATTTGTTTTGGGTTTTTTTACTTGACAATAACATAGAAATAATTATAAAAGCAACTTAATTTTTGCATATATCTGAAGATGGACTTTGCATCTAAACTCTTTGCATGTTCAGTAAAACACATGACTGAGAAGTATCAGGACACAGAGGAAATGTAAACAGGTTTATTTTAGAATAAATAGCACAAGTTTTTAAAACATGTACATTGTTTAGCATTATACATTATAGTTATAAATAGTGCTGTCAATCACGAACAGTTGTCTTTGAACCAGTGTTGCACATATTAAACTTCTGTTTATTGACTTGTATACTTTTCGTTGCCTTAGAAGAGAAATGAGACCAAAGATTCCATTTAACGCAAGTTAGGCAATAGTTTGCAGCAGCCGCAGGCTTTCTGTGCTGACCGCATTTATGTCAATTATGTCAAAAAGGCAAAGTGAGGAGGTTAAAACAATTACTTAATTTTGGTAACACTTTATATAAGGGTACACATATTTGCCATTTGCATGCTGATAAGCTGCTAGTTAATGGTGAATATGTGTACCCTAATCTAAAGTGTTACCAACATTTTCACATTAGTCACATGCATTAAGGTGTTAACATTGACAGCACTTGTTACAACCCATTGTTCAGTTCTTTACCCAACAGACAATCAACAAGAGAAGGGATTAAAGCAACAGGAGAATGGAATTAAGTATTCTGTGGAATCATGAGATTGTAATCATGTGCAAAAGTATCTAGCACATAATGTCAGTATCCAGTTTATGCACTTTAGTTAGCTTTAGTGAAGGACTCATACAGGGATGTGAGCTGGGTCTTAAGGTCCTGTGTGTATGGGTCCAGCTTGTCTTTCAGGTCTTCAGCATAAGGGGCCAGGCTCTGCTGAACCATCTGGGCTCTCTGGGCCATATGGGTCTGGAGGTCAGCAGCCAAGGGGGCCACACTGGTCTGGAACTCCTTCAAGTGCTGGTCCACTTTCTGTCTGAGCTCCTCTGTGTAGGGGCCCAGCTGGGACTGCAGGTCCTTCACACTCTGTTCCAGACTCCCCTTCAGCTCCTCACTCTTCTGGAGCAGGGTGGCCTTCACGAACTCAGAGTCCAGAGACTCAGCATAGGGAGCCACGGCAGCCTTGAGCTCCTCCACCCTCTGCAGAACCTGGGCTCTTATGTCCTCTGCATAGGGCTCCATTTTTTCTTTGACAGAGGTCATATCCTGCTCTAGACGCTTTCTGAGCACTTCAGCCTCCTGGGTGACCTTGGTCATAAGCTCTTGAGCCAGAGGGGTCATCTGGTTCTGGAGGGTAACTGCATACTGGCTGGCCACATCAGCACTCTCCGTCAGCCTAGCACTAGTGATACACAACAAGCTCGTAAGACTAAGTAAGAAACAAATATCCAATTTCCAGTTGCAGGCATTTTTTTTTCCTTTGACTTTTATTCTTTGACTTACCTTACTTCTTGGCCCAGCTGAGACTTCCTGATTGTCTGAACTGTTTCCTCTGCAGTGCGTGTTGCTTGAGCCACATAGTCCCAAAATGCATCTTTCAGCTGCTCCAGCTGTGGCTTGGGCTCATCAGCATAGAAGAGGTTGGCATTGCAGCCTTTAGATACAGTGACAAAACATTCAAGTAATTTTCCAAACCAGGGGCACATTTAAAATGGTATTAAAAACACAGTGCAGGTTAGGTTATTTTAAAACTTATGATGGAGAAAAACTAACCTGTAAATACAGCCAAAACAAGCACCGCAATCACCTTCATGATTCTTGCCCTGTCTGAACAGAAAAATAGATTTGCGATATATACACATCATAACATCATATCATATTGCCTCCTATGTATTCTCACATTCTCACTCACACTTACCTGTATAGTTTCGTACTTGCAGATGAATCCCTGAATGTGGCTGGGTTCATGAATTAGCCACATGTAACCTGTATTTATATATATGTATCAGGCTCTAACCCAGTCTTGTAACTCTCAAAGTCCAAGAGACTACACCTTCCTGTAAGTGATCAGTCCTCCACATCCACACTTTCTTATTGGACTTCATATCAGTTGATTAATTTCCACTGATATTCATCCTCCTAAATGATGACTCCACTGACCTACAAATAATGATTAACAAAAGTGCGCCTTAAGGACGACTGTGAATCAAAGTCAATGTTTATCTAACTGTTCTACACAGCAGTGTAGACATAACAGACAATTGTTTGATCTATATTGCTATAGACATCCACAAAGCTTCTTTCCCTCTCCTGTTTTTAGTCTTGCCACTTTAAATGTGTGTAAATGTAGAGTGAATATGCTACAGTAGGTGATAGGGATATGCACATTTTGGGGTCAGAGGTCAAATCTGGTTGACCGACAGCTGCACTACCGCTGTTCCACCATACTCTAAAATATATGAATAATATGACAATAGTATACAAGTGGAAGAGAGAATGGGCTTTGCAAACTGCTAAAGAGGCTACTTATTGTTACACAGAGCAACATTCAGAGAACCAACACAAAGGACAGACCAACCACATTTTATAATTATTATGTGCAGACACAGCTCAGAGAATCACAGTGATGTAGACATATTGGCAGGTTTGATTTTTGAATAGTAATAAACCGGTGTGGAGAGTTTACCTCAGGTCACGCAGCATGACACATTTAACCCACTGTGGAAATGTATCGATAACAAGGTAATTCCTGCTAATGGATGGCACTTTGTCCATTCATTGCACGTCACCTCCACACCATCCAGATACTGATTGGATTGATTAGTGCTGTACACTAAAGCCAAGAGTCCAGCCAACAAGTGATTTGTCCTGAAATGCATTTTGAACTTTTACCTTTCACTGTCTGAGGTTGAGCTAGCTGATACAGTCCTCTCTAGAAGTCAGAGATGAAGTAGCATTTTATATGGACCTGAACAACAGCCAAAGATCATCACACTGACACCTTTGACACAGGCAATTTTGATAATGGACATAAAGGAGACTGAGAATCACTAAATAAACTTGGTATCTTGTTTTTATTTGCTGAGGCAGGTTTTCAAGTGCCATTTAGAAATAACTGGTGAAATAATGTTGGTGTAAAATGTCAGTGTAGTAGGCCCCACTATTATGGTGCCATGCTTTAAGAATGACAAAGAAAGTTCAATCCATGCAGGTTTTTATTGATTTAATGTTCATTGCTTGTTCTGGATCCAGATGATCAATATTTTTTTTGTGACCATACATTAACAACAAACCTAACCATTTAACAATGTCTTTTTATTCATTTCAAATGTTACTCAGTGAATTCTTCACTGTAAATAATTCCACTTCAGAGGGTACATTATATATTATAAGATACATTATAATTACTCATGTAAAACAGCTTAGGCTCAAAACATCAAGTAGAGATCCATGCTCAGAGTATGAATATGCAGTATGTGATTAAAACTTCATGTTTCAAATAGAAATGCATTTTTAAACACACAAATCATTTTCCCACTTGCAACCCAAGATTGAAACTTACATGGATTGGATTGTGATAGGAATATCACAATATATAGGAATATAATAGGCAAAGAAGATGAATCATTAAGAAAAAGAAGTGAAAAGATTTCTAGTTCACATTTATTTATCACTTCAGAACAGGTTTTCTCACTGTTCATGGAATTTCTGGAAATTCATGGAATTTTAATACAGCCTGTTCCAGACATGGAAAGACAGGGAATTTGATATTTGTGTGGATAAAGCCAGGGAGTATCATGGAATTTTGGTAATAGCATGTAGTTATTCCCAAAATGTGATATTTATTTCCATGTTTCCTCTTTGGTCTTTATCAGGTATTATAAGGTATCAGGTAATATTGTTGTGTTTAACCTGTTAACAAAGATTTTCACTGAAAACACATGAACCTGAAAATGGAGATTGCAGATTGATTGGTTTATTGTTTTTTGGCTTCAAATCCAGCTGGTATACTGTGCAATTATTTATAGTTATGGAAATGATGCTTTTTAGTCATGGAAAGTCATGGAAAAGTCAAGGAGTTTTACATTTGGCTTACAGTGGGAGCCCTGTCAAAATGTTATGTGATTTCACTGACTCACACTGTCAAATATGCTGATGTCATCTTAAACAACAGATCTTTGATAACTCTAATAAAATATTTTTTGACAGAGACAGCAGTGTCTACTAAGCACTATAGTTTTAACATCAGTAATCTAGCAAATAGTTCATAGTAAATAGTTTTTTCCAATAAAAAAGATCCTTTGAAAAATGATACAATATTCATCCATCGTAATAGAACAAACAACTGTATTCGTGAGTTACAGTAATTTCCCACAGCACCTCTTAGTACCAGAGGAAGTTATGTGCTCATTACCCTCCGTTTCACCCTCACGTTCATGTAATCAACCTGGTGGCTACAAGGCTTCAGATGGCTACACATGGAAATATTGGAATGAATGCTTTAGAATGCAATGTGTTGCAACTATGAGTAACTCTCAGCAATCCTCTGCTAACCTTTATCTCTGCTTACAGCAATACGGTGACAGCAGAGGCCTTGCCAAATGTACATGCAACCTTTCCCTTTCCTTTCCATGCACCTCAGAGGGATGGATGAAACTATCTATCTGCCGATATATGTTTTCATCATGTAATCAAATGCAAGTTTCAATTTGTGTTTTACAAAGTACAGTATCATGTAACTGCTAAAACTAAAGTTAAACCAGATTAAAAAATAAATAAGCAAAAAGACAATAGGTTAATTTGCATTTTTAATTTATTAATAATTTATACATAAATCAGATGAAAACAATAGCACATTTTAATAAATAAATTCTTGACACAATGTAAAAAAGCAACTGCATGAAATGGCTCTGATTTTTTATATAAATTATTGAAGCATGAAAATAGCAGTGTCTTTAGCTGGATTTAGTGAAGGACTCATAAAGGGCTGTGAGCTGAGCCCTGAGGTCCTGGGCATAGGGGTCCAGCTTGTCTTTCAGGTCTTCAGCATAAGGGGCCAGGCTCTGCTGAACCATTTTAGCCCTCTGGGCCATCTGGGTCTGCAGGTCAGCAGCCAAGGGGGCCACGCTGGTCTGGAAGTCCTTCAAGTGCTGGTCCACCTTCTGTCTGAGCTCCTCTGTGTAGGGGCCCAGCTGGGACTGCAGGTCCTTCACACTCTGTTCCAGACTCCCCTTCAGTTCCTCGCTCTTCTGGAGCAGGGTGGCCTTCAGGGACTCAGAGTCCAGAGACTCAGCATAGGGAGCCACGGCAGCCTTGAGCTCCTCCACCCTCTGCAGAACCTGGGCTCTTATGTCCTCTGCATAGGGCTCCATTTTTTCCTTGACGATGGTCAGGTCCTGCCCCAGACGCTCTCTGAGCACTTCAGCCTCCTGGGTGATCTTGGTCATAAGCTCTTGAGCCAGAGGGGTCATCTGGTTCTGGAGGGTAACTGCATACTGGCTGGCCACATCAGCACTCTCTGTCAGCCGAGCACTATCAGAGAAAGATAATCATTTAAATATATTGTTTTTGCATGTAAACGCACAAAAATAATAGTTCAAAATCACACAAAAAATCTTATAATACTAATATAAAAAATAATACTAATATTAATAATGTTCATTGAAATAGCATTTACATATTATTTTCCAGCATTGAGCACATTAACTAAAAATAAATATCCACAACACTTACCTCACTTCTTCTCCCAGCTGAGATTTCCTGATCATCTGAACGGTGTCCTCTGCAGTACGAGTTGCCTGGGCCACATAGTCCCAGAATGCATCTTTCAGCTGCTCCAGCTGTGGCTTGGGCTCATCAGCATAGAAGAGGTTGGCATTGCAGCCTATGGCCAAAAGAATTATATTTACTCACAGTGCTTTGGAAGGCCTATTCCATCTGATATTTGTGGTTTGATGTCATTTAGAAATAATTAAAAATGTCTTTCATATCATTAATCTACATGTTGTTCAGTGAATAAACCTTACCAGTTAACACAGCCAACGCAAGTACAACCAAGACCTTCATGATTCTGTGATTCACCGTCTGAGAAAACACACATGTCAAATTAATAACCATAAACTTATATCATTAGAATATCAACATAATAATCCAAATATCATAATCCAATTTTTTAAATTAATTTGTACATTATTTTAAAGAGTGATTATATCCCATTCTCCTACCTCCTTGTAATCTATGTTCTGTGTTTCTGAATGCTGTCTGTGGTTTGTCTGTGCTCTCTTATCCGCACCTTACCTGCATAAATACTGGATGGTAGTCATAAGTCTTGTGCTGTGGAGCCCAAAGTCCAGGGGGCAGTGCCTCGCTGTCAGTCAGTCACCACCATTCCACACCTCACTTCCCCTAGTCTGAAGTCCAACTGACACCTCCTAGCAAGACATACACTCATGGCCCACAAAACCTGAACTTTGTGAAGAGAGTTTTCAGTTGAAGTTTCTGTTTATAGCACAAGTCAAAGTCTTCTTTTTACCTCAGAATTCTCCAAGCAATTCAGAATTTACCTCAGATTACCTAGACATAAGCACATTGGTCTAAGATCTAAGTGGGTGGTTGAATTCCTTAATTATGATTGGCTAAATAATGTTTGATGTTGTTATAAATACCATACTCTGCCCTCATGACATTCTAATTACTTTACAAAAGTTTTGGTTGCTATGTTTCTCATTGCTGTCCCCCTTTACATTAAACTGTGCAAAGCATTTGTAGTAACCATTTTAGAAAAACAATAAGCCCATTGGGGTGAGGGGTAATGTCAGTGTGGCTCATCAAAGTTGCTGTGCCATCATCAGCATCTTGTTCAAACCATGTGCACGAGTACAGTCAACAGTAGCTGCAACCAAAGCCAGATTTTTATCCCCTTAAATTCAGTCAGGGGTCCCCAACAGGTAGTGTGGGAGTTACCAGTCACCCGCCGTCTGCTTTAGAGTAGCTGAGTAGCGGTCAAAATAAAATCAAAGACATCTCATAACAAAATCACAAAATGTATTAAACCTGTTAAAATCTCTACGAAATCAAATTCAAACATCCTGCCCTGTCTGGTACAAAATGTCTGGTACACTCTCTGCTGATTAGAGTTAATATTGGTATTGGTGGTTTTAGTGATGATGGTTGGTGATGGTTGGTTTTAGTGCACACCACATTTGGCTATATCTATGGAAAATAAAGGCGCCAATAAAGGTCAGACAACATATTTCTCCCCATACATTTTCATGACACTTTAGATGAGTGTTTGCACTGCACTGTAAGTGTATAAGATGGTAACATTTATCTCCAGGACCATCAATGATATCAATGTAAAACAGTAGTAGAGTAGCCCTCGGCCATGTTTTGTCAAAGTAGCTCTTGGAGGAAAAAGTGTGGAGGGCCCCTGACTTAAGTTATACAGTCCTACAGTCCTGTTACTTCTCGGAAGAAACTGGAGGCCCTGCCACTGATGAGCAATAGGCAATCTTTGGAGATCTAATGGGAGAAATAAAGACTTGAATCATCTTATAGTAGTAGTCCTTATTTTACCACCAATATCAACAGAGCCAACTTCTCTAACATTACATGATGATCCAAATCTTATCCAGCTGCTCATAACAGCAGACATGCATAAAGGTGGGAAAAGGAAGGCTATCCAGCATAGTATGGCTAGATTTTTTTGATGCTGTTACCGTTATGAGATGCTCTATATCTAATCTTTATTGGAACATGAAACTAGGAAGACTATAAGAACTTGATGTGGAACATGCCAGTGGGGGGACTCAGCTTCAATTTAAGACATCTGGGATTTCAACCATTTGTCAGCTTTGCCTTGCTACTAACCCCATTTCATCTTATCCATAGTTTGCCTCAACCTGACACACGATTACCTTTTCTAAACTAATATCTTTATGTTTACAGACTGCTTTGAACTTTGAACTAAAATATGAGTAACTGATATCCAGTTATCTTTTACAGAAGGTATATATGACCTAACCTACTTCAAATTCATTTGACAGCATGACACAAGCAAATGATGCAGACAGCACCCTACAGGCTAAGAGAGGAAGGATCCCATGTTGGACCCAGCCCTATAACCTTTTTAACACATGTGTACGAATGGTATTGTATGGTAAGTTGCATTTTGTTTAGGATGTTAATTGTTTAGGACTTAGTTTCAAAACACCAGAAAAGACCTATGTGGACCCGCAGGTTCTTTACACTAGGGCACTGCCTCCTGGACTTTGGCCTGTGTAATACACCACCCTTTGTTGACAGTCGCTATATATATGCATAGGTACATATGTTGGACACATTGGAATCATCACAGGCAGACTTGAGAGGGAAAGGAAACGTAACATACTGGTAAGCATTTAGGGGTTCATTTATGTGTCTTCATTAGAGAGACAGCTTTCAGTTTAGCCCCTCTTCTGTTTATTCTTTATTCTTCTGTTTCTTCTGTTTATTATCAGAAAAACAACAACAGCAACAAAAAAATGAAGTTTCTTGTAGTGCTCATCTTGTCTGTTATTACTGGCAAGTATATTTCATCCCAATAAGTTTTTATTAGAGGGATTTTGAAGGTCATGAGAGCATGTTCAGTATCTGGATAAAGTCTTGATGTTATTTTCATTTTGATGTCTAATCAACAGGTTGCCACAGCAACATATTGTAAGCTGATGAGGCCAAACCACAGCTGGATCAACTGACGGATGCCTTTTGGAATTATGTTGCGTTGGCAACTCGTACAGCTGAGGACACATTGCAGACAATCAGGAAGTCCCAGTTAGGGCAAGAACTCAAGTGAGTTATTCATCACTCTCAGCTCTCCAAACATAAATAAAAGTTTTATTCTAGAATAAAATGCTTTTTAATCTATCATGATCCCCACTGCTTTTGTTCTGGACTAAGTATAATCAATGTATGTGAAACTTACCCAGTCTTCATTTCATACGATGTTTGGATAAGCTCTTATTTGGATGTAATTTCCCAATTGCAGCACCAGGTTGCTTGAGAGTGCAGATGTGGCAGGCAAATATGCAGTCACTCTACATCAGCACATGCCACCCTTGGCCCAAGAAATCATGGCAAAGATCATCCAGGAGGCTGAAGTGCTGAGAGAGCGTCTGGAGCAGGACCTGACCACCGTCAAGGAAAAAATGGAGCCCTATGCAGAGGACATGAGGAACCAGGTTCTGCAGAGGGTAGGGGAACTCAAGGGTTCTTTGGTACCCTACGCTGAATCCCTCAAGGCTAAAGCCCTGACAACCACCCTGCTCCAGAAGAGTGAGGAGCTGAAGGGGAGTCTGGAACAGAGTGTGAAGGACCTGCAGTCCCAGCTGGCACAGACAAGGTCAGGCAGAAGGTGGACCAATACCTGAAGGACTTTCAGACCAGCGTGGCCCCCTTGGCTGCTGACCTCCAGACCCAGATAGCCCAGAGAACCCAAATGGTTCAGCAGAGCCTAAGTCCTTATGCTGAAGACCTGAAAGACAAGCTGGATCCCTACGCTCAGGACCTGAAGACTAAGTTGATCACCCTCTATGAGGCTTTCACCACAAGTTAAATATGCTAAATGCTAAATATGTTAAATATTCATTATTTATAGCACAGCTGATAATGCCAATGTGCTGAATGATTTTCTACAATTATGTCTCATTTACTGAAGAAATTCACCATTTTCCATATTTCCCATGGGAAATCTATTTTAACTAGTGCAATGACCGAACAAAAAATCTATTCCAGGAAACTGGTAGCGCAGTGATGTGCTGGTAGGTCCATGTTGAATCTCATGGTTTAGGCTGGATTCAGGCCCATTCAGTTAGAAGAGGCACTTGTTTATTGAAGGCTACAAACACTGTAAAAAGTAGCATTTAATTGCAATAGGGTACCATGTTTGGGTTGCAGGTAAACACAGGCTGTGCACTGGATAGCCTAGCATAACCCGTGTTTTTCCTTGTTGCGAAATGATTAAATGCATAATGTTAATGCTAATGTTATTTGTCATAGCTGACATCCAGACACTTCAGGCAACAGCACTTATTACTTACTTACTTATATTAAATGTAACAGACTGCTAACCCACGTGGGTTTGTATGTTGGCACATTGCATGATCTGTGAACTTGAAACTATTTGTATATCGTTGAGATGGCATCTTAATTCCCTTCAATGGTAGGCTAAGAGGTGAATGTCAGAGAAATGGGAGTGTGCGAGAGAGGGAGTGGCCACAGCAGATAAAGTGGCAGAAGGCAACTGTGTTTCTTTTCATGATATCTTTAGTATTTTGTCCAAAAAACACCAAACTTGACACTGCACTCATTCAGGCATTCAGTAAGACACATACAATTTGAGGTCAATCGGATGAGTGATACATGGAACAAACAGAAAGACAGAGTGACAGACAGACGTTCCTTGCATTTATAGATAGATGTAGCATTGACATCAAAGTTTCATATGTTAACAGAACACAGTAATTTCTGTCTATCAACTCTAATGCTGCTTCCTCCTGAATGACCACAATTTCAGGTGCTGGCTGACCATTATATTTATGCGATTTCACCTGACTGTACTTTCACTGATATGACAATGTAATATTTCCATGTCTTTATACGATTATTCATCTCATAAATTAAAGCTTATACTTGCATACATTTGATGTATTGACACTGTGCTTTTTGGGAGCAAGTAGATACCACTAAACAGAATTGAGATGTTGTTCAAAGTCTGTTGAGTTGTATAAGTCATACAAGGTCAAACTAACTGCTATTTTTCTTACCGCCATGTGTCTGTCTACCATGTGGCCTCTCAGAACACAGAGCCCTCCCCCTCCATATTTGCATTTCAACCTCATTTGAAGCAACATGCCAAATTTGTTGGAAATAAGAGATCAGCCTTGCTGATTAAACATGTATGTAGCATTAAAATGATAGGAAATAGGTCTATAGCTCCCAAAATGTGACAAAACTTCCAAATTTTGCTATTTATTTTTCTTACCACCATGTGGCTGTCTACCATGTGGCTGCCTCTCAGGACACAGCCCCCACCCCGTATTTCCATTTCAGCCTCATTTAAAGAAACATGCCATGGGAAATAAGAGATCAGCCTTTCATGGCATAATTAATTTAATTGGTAGGAATCAGGCCTATAGCTCCCAAATAGTTACACACATATACAAACAACACTGTAAAATGAAAAAGTGATTTTTAAGGAAGTACATACTTTGAATATTGAATTGAATAATATTAAGACTGAATATTTGCTCTGCCCTCTGGTTACAGTGCTTTCCCCTCAGAGTCAGTACACAATGCATTGGTTTTGTTAATTAATGTTACTGCAGCATTTTTCAGGTGCAGCATAGAGTGGAAATCACTGTACCAAGATTAGATAGATAGATAGATAGATAGATAGATAGATAGATAGATAGATAGATAGATAGATAGATAGATAGATAGATAGATAGATAGATAGATAGATAGATAGATAGATAGCCTTTGTTGCAGAAACTTTTCACAGTTGTTTGTCACTTCCTGGGAGACTGGAACTCCTTGTTCTGCTATCACGTAAATAAATTATGCTAACATAAGATAACAGCGTCAACGCCAGACTGAGTTACTGCATGCAGTGTAATGAAAGGGGTATGTCTAGTTCTTGTGGAGATGATGAATTTGAGCAAAAAACTCAGTGAACCTGTATGTTCTGGTTATTTTACAACAATAACCTCTGCAGTCCAAAACTGCTCCCAGTCTCTGTCTCTATCTTGCTGCTAAGATCTCTCCTGTGCTTTCTATGGTTTGGCAAAAACAATCTTACATTGGTTATACCTACTGAAATTGAAACTGAAATATAAATTTAGCCAAGACATTACATTCCTGTAAGTAACAACTGGAATAGAATTATAATACATTTGGAAAGTTATTTTAATTAATTTTGTTGTTTCCAATACTAAGGCTCCTAAGGTAAGCCTGTAATGCAAGCCAGAGGATGTTTTTTGGACCTTTCAGCAACTGACACAAATAACTTTCTTGTTCAAACCAGCTGGCCAGGGTGAAAAACAGGGGAAGGGTTATCTCATTACAGACATCAGAGGGGAGGGAGGAGTCAGGGAAGGAGTTCTGTGATGGCAGCTTTTGAAATGTTTTGCAGTTCAGTGAGAGTAGATCACATCTTCATCTTTCATGGTGAGGGTTTAATCTTTTCAGGCCACAGATATCACATATTCCAGTCTTCTCAGGGGACCTTTCCCTTTGTCTGCACCACTGGGCAGATGTGACACAGAGGTGGACCAACAGTACAGTAGTACTGTTGAGGAGTATGTACAAAGATGCATATTAGTATACAGCATGACACAACCAATCTGTGTGAAAAAGGAAAACACATGGATTTAAGCCAGATGTTTTTACACCATTATAAAAATGTCCAAACTATATCAGAGTTTATAAGAGCACTGATGGTTTGAGACGTTCACTCATAAGAGTCTGCTACTTTGACCTACAATTGTTCCATAGAATGTGTTGGCTTCCTGCATAGCGTAGGGAGCTCTGTAGGTCTATAGGTAAGTCTAAGCAGTTTTATGTATATAGCGCATTTCACATACAGGCTAACTCAATGTTCTGTGCCCCCACCAGTCAGCAAGAATTTCAGACAGAGGTTAAACTAAAAGCAAGCTAGAAAAGCACTCGGACAGCGCAGACTTCTGCCAAGGCAATAGCGTCACTGACACAATACAAATTCCAGATGGTGTTCCAGATCACCAGCAAAATTGAATCATCTATTCCTTGTCCTAATAAGCATGTTGTCCAGGGTACAAGAAATAATCTACCATCGAGCTGAGTATTACAGTTACAGTAAACAACTCTAAAACAACTTTAGGATGGAGGTACTGCCATCTAGTGGTGACTTCCCATATTGTCATTATAGCATAAAGGACTTCCTGCAACTTTACACTTACGTAATGAACCACATTTTGTGGTGGCAAAATGTATGTGTGTGTGTGTGTGTGTGCACATAATTTTATTTGTGCTTGCATATCTGTGTTTGTGCATATGCATATGTACTTGCAAACATAGTGTGTTTGTGTGGTTATGTAAGTGTGAATTCATACATGCCTATCTGGGCATGTTTCTGGGCATGTTTCTGTGTATGCATCTGTGTGTGTGTGTGTGTGTGTACATGCGCACTGTATCACTCTCCTGCCCACCCCTTCATCTATACACAGTGGGTGACCTTTCATCTTCCATTTGCCTTCTCTTTGCAAATGAGATCTCACACTTCAGCTCACACACTAATCACGCCATACAGTCTCCAGCTGGAACATGTCTGGGGCTGCTCCCATGGAGAAACAAACTTAAGATGCCCTTCCGTCCCACACCACACACACCCACCCCTTCCCCATACAGCTCTGGCCTGCCGTCTTCCCCAACACACTCTCTCTCACACACACACACACAAATACACTCCCCCTACGCTCATTCAAGGACTCAAACTCTTCAGCTCTGGCATGCATCTACTACAATCCTTTGAGTGGAGGAGACAGACCTTGCACCAGCTTGCACAAGCTCTCAGATATCGAAGTTTCCTGTGAAGACCTTGTGTCCATCACTTTAAAATCATTGGGCACATCTACTAGCTAAACCACTGACTTGCAAGACACAAATATGTAATAGCACACCCAAACCACCACAAATGATTATTATGACAAAATATTTCCAGACATGACACTAGCAACACCATGCAGTAATTCAGGACTATTGCTATGGGATTACAATTAACAGGCAAAGGTGGGAAGTAACTATGTACAGATACTTACATACTGTCAGTAATGTACTTTACTTGAGTATTTATTTTTCTGACAACCTTTTACCCCACTACATTTTAACAATATAACAAAATATCTGTACTTTCTACTCCTTGCATTTTCAAAACAGACTAGTTACTTTTGTCTTGATGCATGTGACAGAAGTTGTCAATATTCTCAGTTCATGGCAATATAGAGTGCCTTCCCAACATTAAGGCTGATTCCAACATGGACGGGACAATAGCAGTGGAGCTTCCTGGTGTCAGAGGCAAAGTGTTAGACCTACATGGCAACAGAAAACATTGTTGAATCCGGTGTTTTAACAGAAAATGTAGAAATTGCTTGTCCTAGTCAAGTCAAGTAGGTTTTTTCATTGTCATTTCAGCCATATACACAGTACATAGTGAGACGAGACAACGTTTCACCGGGAACAATTGGTGATACACGTAGCTGTTAAAACACAGTATGGACAAGACAGATACGTAACAGTGCCTACATACACTATTGCGGGACTACACAGATTCACTCACCCACTCACACACGCACTCCACACACAAAACTACACAGGCACGCATGCACACTCTTGTACACATATGTACATACATTACAACACAGTTGTAAACAATTGGCAGGTCAACATATAGGTGACCTAAAACAAACACGCTAGACAGGGCATGGCTTTTAGCAGAGCACTGTGGCTAGTGGTGTGATTTGTAAACAGAAGACTGTTCAATATAAATATAAATAATAGTAGCAAGGCTAGGGGTTATGATTTGTAAACAAGAGACTATTCTACATAAATATAAGTGATAGCAGCAAGAAAGTGCGGGAGGTTGTTCAGCAGTCTGACTGCCTGCGGGAAGAAGCTCTTCCCCATTCTGGAGGTGCGGGCAGTGATACTGCGGAACCTTCTGCCAGATGGTAGTAAGGTGAATAGTCCATGGGAGGGATGGGTAGTGTCTTTGGTAATGTTCTTGGCTTTCTGCAGACAGCGGGTGCTGTAGATATCTGAGAGGGGGGGCAGAGAGACTCCTACAGTGTACATTCACTATTTTGCCAGCGACCCTATGTCAAACAATATCTGTTCTTTATTTTATGCATGGTCACCAAGCTGTTTTGGATTTCTTATGAAACAGTCAAATAATTGTTAAGGATTGTTACAGTAGCAAATTTGCAATCTCATTGCAGGCTACAGTCTGCTTCCTTTAACAAAAATAACCATCAAAACAGTCCTTCAGGCAAGAGTACATTTTACTTTCATACTTGCAATACCCTTCAGAGCTTGTACTCACTTTTACATGACTAAAGTAATCATTTGCACATAAAGTAATCATTTGCACACACACACACATGTGTATATATATATGTGTGTGTGTGTGTGTGTGTGAGAGAGAGAGAGAGCAAAGTGCATGGCATAGCATAGGATTGTAGTGTGGCGGTAGTAGGCTTTAGCAGTATAACAAAGGTATGGTATATGACAACTCAACACTACTGCAGTGATGATCAGTGTCTGCTATGCCTCACGGAGGGCAACAGCAGAGGCAGTCCTTCCCAAAAGATCCAAGAGGAGTGATGGCCTACCATGCACCATCCCTAACTATGGGGAGCAGTAAAGAGGAAGGTTACAAGTCTAGACTTAAAGGTATTGAGCTTGGGCTTGTGGAATGAGCTTGGGCTTGTGGAATGGGGTGGGGGGGGTTATTCCACAAGAGAGCCCCACGGTAGCAAAAAGCTTCCTATTGTGAATTTTGATATTCTTGGGATTACAAGGAGACCAGCATTCTGGGATTTTAGGGGTCCGGCAGGGCAGTAAGGGACAAGTAAGTCTGTAATATATATTGGAGCAAGGCCATTGATGGCTTTATAGGTTACTGAGTTATTTCACAGATACAATCAAACCTCAAAAAAAACAAATCAATTGCTGACTTCAGGGTTTGTTATAGAAAGTGCACAGTGCAATTTACTGTGTCAGCAAGAGCTTGTACTGCTAACCACTGTTTTTGCAACCAAAACAAAAGAGAAAAAATATTTTAACTGGCCTTTCTGAGAAATGAGTCAACTTGAAATGAAGTGAGTCAAACACCGGTGACTACTTCACTGAGTGACTACATACTCCACCAGAGCAGCTGAATGACCTCTGACCAACCATCTTGAGTCAAGATGAAATCAGTGAGTGGGGTAAAAGCAAGTCCCCTGACAGTTGACACTCTCAGAGGCCAGACCACAAAGCTCAAAGTTCAGACTGACTTGATGTGCTGTTTAGGGGTTACTTCTAGTCAAGAGCTCCCAAAAACCTTTCACCTTTAACCGCTTTCTGCCATAAAGGAAGACATTTGAGTAAAACATAGAAAGGCCGCAATTTAAATATCATTCAAAAATTATACAGACAATAGAACAAGGTGCCACTGTGAAATGCATGTGAGCGATTACTTATAATTCAACAAAAAAAATAGCCTTGTGAATCTGAGTGTCATTCTGATGAAGACAATACTTACTTATCTTATTGATTTACTTTAAAAAACAGCAACAACAATAATGAAACTAAGAATGGAAAATTTTTGTATGATGATTTATAGTGGCAAAGTTCATGTGAAATGGACATTGTGCTCAGCATGTCAGTTGGTTTAAAATCAGAGTGCACAGGCATTCTGATCACATGAAAGCTGACACTAATGCGCTTAACATTTAATTATGGAGGTAAAGCAGAGTTCACTTCAACATGCATTAACTCGTCATGTTTTTGTGACTAGTTGCTGCTGATTTAAGAAATCTACTACTTTCATCTAAAAACATAATAGTTTAGTTTTTGTTCAGGGACTGGTTTTTGATTTTTGCCTTCATGCTTCATAATGTCCCTAGCATATCCCTACTGTTGGACCATTCCTCTACCAGTTAATGTAATGAATATTCTATCAGTCACCTTACAGTACAGCCTGACACTAATACTTAAGATTGCAAAAGCTATGAATTAGCCCAAGTTTTCGCCCCAAGGAATCGCTCAGAGGGCAAAGAGTAGAACATAAAGGAGAGAGAGAGAGAGGTTGGATGACAGGTTAAAGATACGTGGAAGGGTAGAGTTTGCAGGTGGTGATAACATCAATGGTTTGTCATCACTGACATACATAGGAGCACCATTACTCAAGAAGCAGGTATCTTTATGCAGAATAGTTAGGGCAGCCGCAAGGTTTTGACCTTATTTTTTCTGCGTGTTAAATAGGACCCATTCTTTAGGTTAACCGAGAAATTAAACCAAAGTCAAATTTACATTATTATTACAATTTTAAATATATAATTATTGATATATTTAATTTTGAATTATAGCCTATAATTCTGGATAGGCTGATTCAATGTGGGATAAAATCATATCAGTGGAATGTGGAAAGCATTGGGTCATTACGATGACCTGCTGATTGTGCCATGAACAACATTTACATTTAGCAGACACTTTTAACCAAAGCAACTCAGATTTGTCAACCACCAATTACATCAGGGCCAGTTTCCCCAAGAGCAACATAAGTGGCAACAGGGCACAACAGCAATAGCTGGGATTCAAACCCACTATATCTAGGCAACTAGCATGCTAGGCAGGTTCCTTAACCACTACACCACATTTCGTGTGTGCTTTATAGTTTTTTCAACTATACTCAGCCCACAGGCCTATATCTTTCAACAGTACAATTAGACTACCTGACTAGGTTAAACTGTATCTAATTTAATGTCATTTTTTAAATATCATTGATATCACTATAAATTATATATATATGTTTAACTTCTATAGTTACATTTTAGCCATTTGTTATTTTTTAATAATGCTTTTTCATTGTAAATGTAAAGTACATATAACATAGCATAAACATAAACATACAAAACAGGCACATCATTATGTGTGTGTCCCAAATTTTGTTTATCTGGCAATAAAAACAAAAGACTTTGAGCACTAGGCTATGTGGCAGTGTCATGATCTGCTTTTTTTATCAGGTTACTATATCACCGTCACTGGTGACACACTAATAACTTTCGATTTACTTACTGTCCTAGTAATACTGTTATGGCATAGAAAGAAAGAAAATAAGTATAACAAGTAAGAAAGAAACACAAACAAAAGAAAGAAAGAGAGAATGTAGCAAGCAAGTAAGAAAGAAAAAAAGAAGAAAGAAAGAACAAACTGGAGCTGTGAGTCTTTGTCCCTACATGCCTTCATCTTATTTTGTTTGCGTGAGTCACAGATCAGAGTTTCGGTTTCCCAAGTGTAGTGAGCATACAAGATTACATTATTTTATACAGTAGTGTTGCTAAATGAAGAGAGAGAGTGATATTCAGAATTATTCTACAGAGAACAACAGGAAAGGGTGTTGGGGGTAGCCTTGTTAGTCAGTTGGCGATGAGGATGTGTTGGCTACCTCCGGTTAAAGGACATTCTTTTGAAGACCAGTCTTGGCGCCCAGGCATGAATGTGTTGTTTGCATAATAGCTGCCTCCGTCTCCCCTCTCACCTCTTTTGTTGAGAGCATCTCAATCCTTTCTTCCACTTTATTGTACAGTATTTTTATTGCACCACGGAGAAACTTCCGTGCATTTGTTTTTAAGTTTTATCAACACCTCTGTTGTTACACGTGGTTGTGAACAAAGTTAAAATGACTGAGATGCTTCATTTGCCATACGTTAAATAGCCCACACCTATTTTCCATGTCATATGTTACCATTTGGTCTTGTTTTTTCGACGTTGATCACAAATTCACTTCAAATGTAAACTACCAAATTCAAAACTTGTACAGCCCAAACATCCCACCATCAAACCCTGAGATACAAAATACTGAGCTTTTTTCTACAAGCAAAACAACATGATACCTGATACCCAAGATTTAATCACGGATGTGATGTTCCTTTTGTAGGGTATTTCACAATAGTTTTCCACGTTGGGTCCGCTGTTATAGGGCCTCAAAAGAGATATGATGGGCAAAGTCACGTGCTCACCAACGCGGGGGCCGTCCCAGTATGGTATAAAATACCTTCGGAATCTGCACTCTGATTACGGAGGAACCCGGACTTCTCAGGTGAGCGATGCAATGGCTTGGCAGCTTGATTGTGACAATGAGCGGACTTCTTCATTTACTTTCCGTTACAACGCTTGTTTTGTTGTTACTGTTTAAAAACGAACTAATAGGCTGTGTAATATAAGGGGTTCAAGCTACGTCGATACTGTTAATTAATAAAGTAGGCTAAAGAATCGAAGCTGTAGGGTATTAGTGATAGGATAATATTGCTTACACATTCAGTGTTTTTAGGCTATTAGTCTATTCTACACTGTTTGGGTTAGTTTACTTTAAACTGTTCTCTGTTTGGGTTTTGTTGTTTAATGTAAAAAGCTCAAAACATCTAAACTCAAAACAGATCATTTTCTTTTTCATACTGTGGTGTGTGTATATAACCGAATCTGTTTTGTAGGTGTACTATCTGTCAATCAACATGAGGGCTGTTGCAGTGATCCTTGCTCTTGCAGTTATTACTGGTAAGCTATTTTTTTGTCAGCAACATATTCTACACTCAAGAAACTCAAGGTTGTTACACAACTCATCCAGGCACTCAGTGACCATTTGATCCTTAGCCATGCTGAGTCTTAAAATTCACATCTTCCCTCCCAATGTGTTCTCCCCACAGGCTGCCATGCTTTCGTCTTGCCCCAGGAGCAAATCCAGTCCAAATGGGAAGAGACTGTCGACCGCTTCTGGCAGCAGGTGTCCGAGCTGAACAGCAAGACTGACTTCATGGTGGAAAACATCAAGGCTTCCCAGCTGGGAAGAGAGCTTGAGTGAGTGTCCTTAGCTAACCCACTTCCCTTGTTCCCCCTCTGGGTCACTCTGGCCAGGCAAACATATTCTAGTTTTGTCTTAGCTTGTCTTGTGGTTTTACAGAAAAACTGGTGTATATATATATATGGTGTATATGAAGTAATTCATTGTAACGCCTCTATCTTAACTGCCTTTTCATTACTTAAACACATTGGAAGATGCTCACCAAATAACATACAATATGAACATGTGCTGATTATAACAGCTTAAGTACTGTTAGGTAAAAAGTGAAATCTAGCTATTGTTATTTTTTCTTGTCCTACACTTCTCATTTTGACTGACTGCCTCTCTCTTCAGCACCCTGATCTCTGACACCATGGCTGAGCTGGCCGTCTACAGAGAGGACCTCAAGAACAAGCTAGGCCCCTATGCCACTGATGCTACCGGCCAGCTGACCCAGGATCTGCAGCTGCTTTCCACCCGTCTCCAGGGTGATATGACTGAGGCCAAGGAGCGCTCCCTCAATTACCTGGAGGAACTAAAGACCATGATGGAGCAGAATGCCAACGAGGTCCAGAGCCGTGTCAATACCTACACCCGCAAGCTGAAGAAGCGCCTGGACAAGGACACCGAGATGATCCGCAAGTAAGTGGCTTTGTGTTATACACACAAACTCTTTCAAACACACTGTACACAAACAGACACATACACACAAACACAAACAACAGCAAACACAAGCTAAATTAAAAATGTACACACAGACACACACACATACAAATCAAAGGAATCAAATGTGCAATGAAGCCGTTATGGCCTGTAGCACACTGTCTGATGTCTCTGTTGGCTGACCTTATCTCTGCAGCACTGTTGCCACCTACCTTGAGGAGGTCCAGTCTCGCGCCACCCAAAACGCCGACAGCATCCGCGAACGCATGGAGCCCTTCATCACCCAGGTGCGCGACGGTGCCACAGAGAAGCTTGGCACCCTGACCGAGGTGCTCCAGACCCAGACCCAGGAGCTGAGCGCTCAGCTTGAGGCCCAGGCTGGCACCATCAAGGAGCAGTTGGAGAAGACGGCTGCTGACTTCCGCACCACTCTGGAGGGCAAGATCGACGAGCTGTCCTCCCTGGTGGAGCCCCTCACCGCCAAGTTCCGTGAGCAAGTTCAGGCCGTCATGGACAAGATCAAGGAGGCCACCCCCCAGGTCTAAATGAACTTGACTAACAACTCAGAAACAACCATGACAATTGGGTGTGCAGGGGCAGAGTGCTTTTAGTATTGCCTTTAGTACTCCCAATGAATGCGGGAGAGACGGAGATACTGTTTTGTGCTTGGTACTGTTTTTTTTTGTTTGTTTTGTTTACGTCTCATTTTTAGCCATTTAACTGTTGCCCCAGCTATCTCAGTATTAACCTCAGTATACAAACTCTACAAATACACAAGAACTTCTGTCTTTAATCCACAAAAGGGCATTGTTTTAAACCCGTGAATTTGTCCATCATTTTCACCCTGTATTTGGGTATTCCACCAGTTTTGGTCAATTTAACTTCACCAGATTTGCCCTTATAGGGCAATAAAAATGGACATGCAAATTAGATGAAAGCTTCTGCATTTCAAACATCAACTTATACCTCCAGGAGAGACACCATAGTGGTGGTCTTGGTTTGTTGGAGTAGGCTCAGATGCATTTGCATTTCAATCATGTTTTCACACAAACTGTAAAAGCAATAGGGTAGAGTAGGCTGGAACTGCTTTGTGTTGAGCAAATGCACCACCTAGTGTGTAGACCTATGTCTGTGCAGCATATGTTTTCTGAGTGTAAGATGTAACACCATGTGAGGCACAACATTCTGCCTTTTGTATGCATTTCCTCTGATCATGCAGGGTTGCACCATGCAAGCCAGAGCTTTACTAATAAAAGCTTTTAACATGCCATGTTAAATCTGTCTATGCTCTCAGTTATTGTAATATTTTGTTATTACTCCAAAAGTGTTTTTTGTAAAAGTAGAATGAAAAAATACATTTATTTATTTACCTGATACTTCACACTTATCTTAGTAAACATCCCAGTGCACAAGCATCCATTAAAAGACCATATATCATGTTACTATAGAATCTCATAACATTGTGTTTGTCATCGCATCCAATGTTTCCTATCAACCATTGGTATGTTCTGTAGATCATTTCACCCAATTCACTGCCCCCATCATGTAACATACAGTGCTAGGGTTGTAAAAATCACCCCACATATTAGTAAAACATGTAGGGAGCTTTTTTAAAGGAGTTTCTGTGTCAGCCTCTCTGCTGGGGAGAAATCATGTTTCCATATTGATTTACCTGTCTGGCTGCCAGCTGTGATCATGTGATAATCACGCCACATCTCCTGGTCTCTTAGCTTACGTAAGAGGGGTGATGTTTTCAAGGCTGTGTGTTTTTGTCCCCAAATCTGTCCCAACCCACAGATTTAATCCTTGCTTCTGTGATTTAGAAAAGATTGGCTGTCACACCACTCCATACCTCTCTCCATTGTACTCACTCACAACTGAACACACTGTGTTCACCCTCGATTTGTGGCCCCACTGCACACACACACACATTCACACAGGAACACACACACAGACACACAAAGTCATTACCCGATCCCATCCCACACTTTCTTTTCAGTGCCCTGTGTTTGATTGCCCACAGCATCACAAAACCTGATCTCCACACCCTGAGCCGCTCTCCACCCCCTCCTCTCCTCTCCACTCTTCCGTCCTCCCAGAAACATGTCCAGAGCTGCATTCACATTCCATTCTTTTTATCCCCCGCAGGAAGCAGGAACATGCTGCGCCCCTGTTTTTTTTCCTGTCCCTACAAATTATTTTGCCCTTCACTCCCTTCCAGTGCACACTGGCAGGTAATAGCACAGAAACCCAGCAAATCTACAGGGATATGCTGCCAAAAACATTTAGGATGAGAAAGATAGTTTGTTATCAGTCATGTATTTGCTGACACCTGGAGGTACAGCATAGACGTCAGAGAGGGAGGGAAGAGGGGTCCCAGTGATCTTTTCAGCTGTCCTCTCAATCTGCTGCTGAGCCTTTCGTTCTGCAGCAGGGCAGTCTCCAAACCACGCTGTGATGGTACTGATGAGGATGCTCTCACTGGTGCCTCTGTAGAAGGCTGTCAGAATGGGGGAGGGAAGGTGGGCCTTTCACAGCTTCAGCAGAAAATAGAGGCGTTGCTGGGCTTTCTTTGTAGTGTATGTGGTGTTCTTGTTCCACGTGGAGTTGTCTGTGATGTGGATGCCAGAAACTGAACAATTTCAACTAGAAGGTTGTTTATGGACAGTTGGGTGTGATTGCCTGGAGGTCTCTCAACTAGCAAAGGCTTTTGATGTTTACACAAAGAGGAGTAAAGTGCATTACAAATGCACCTATGTCTGTATAAGAAGTCAAACCCTTCCCTGCTGTTTTAATTCTGGTAAAGACTGCTTGAAAGTGTAGCCAACATGACTTCTGCTAAGGACACACAAAATGCCCTTTGTCTCATTTTTACATTGTACTATTTATTGTAGAAAACGTCAAGGTAACTTATAGTTTCTATAAGTGATACAAAATGGAAACAAAACAGAAGATAACAAGGCCTGTTTGTTTGTCTGTTTGCTTGTTTGCTTGTCAGATTTATTATCAGATGCTTTTGTGGTGTGGAATCATTTTGGGTTTTTTTCTCAATACTTTCATTTTAAGGTTCCTTACTTATAGGCCTACCAAAGGTGAGGTTGTAATCTGACAAATGGGTACAGATGTGCATGGGAAACTTCTGAAAGGGCTGTGCAAAAAGTGGGTATATACACATATCAAAGAAAAACAAGTTTGCAGGTATAGTCAGAGAAGTTGTTTACACACTGATAATAATAATACATGTCACAACCTTGATCTCTAATGGGGTGTTTTGCAGTGTTTTAAACAAGGGTTGCATGATTATAGTGGTTTTCTTTGCAAGGTTAATAAAGTTCATTGGAGTTTGTCTGTGAGTCAGATGATGACTAAAAGAGAGGTGGAAATAAACAGACTGAAATGCACAACACACAGAGACACAAAACACACACACACACAAAATGCACACACTCACACACACACTTTTGTGTTTTTCAGGCCTTACTGGAAGTCTTGCGATCAGTGAAACTCCTTTTTTTGTCCCATGGATGGCTAGAGCCTCCCTGTAGGCCAAGAGGTCTGTCCATGTTACAAACAGGAAAACCACAAACATTCGACTAGTCAGCACATCACCCACCCCAGACTCTGTTCCGTCTGTCAGGGCACAAGGAGCTCCCTCATGCAGGTGCTGGAAACAAAATAACCTACAGTAACCCTGCAAAACCAAATACCAAACCCTTCTGAGACTGATCTATTTTCTTCGTCTTTCCTCATTTCTCCTCTTTGTTAGAATTTTATGTCATTTCATATGACTTTCTGCAACTCTGTTCTAACAGTCAAATGAATAATTTTTCTCTGTGTTACTTAGAATAATCTGTTCAGTTAAGTCTGTACAGAATGTTCGTTCAACAACTGTTAAACTTAGAGAAGACCTTAAAGGTAGCCTTGACCAGTGATCATCTGTCGATACTTGTCAAGACATTGATGTCAGTATGGGGAGGAATGTGACTGTTTAGGCTAGGTGCCCCCAAAATCTAACATCTTTCTCATCTTCTCCTCCTCCTCCTCTCTTGTTTTGCACCAGGAGTGTATTTGTTGGTTCAGGAGCTTTCGCAACTTGTTTTCATTTATCAGGTGTGTTGTTGCCCGTCACGTGTGGGCTGACATGCATCTTCTTGCCTGTAGTATCAAACGTAGGCCCTAAGGCTCTTTTTTAAGAAGTCAACATGCATTGTAAAAAAGGAAAATGTGAAGCTTACTTGAAAAATTGGTAGAAACTTGTTGCCTCAAATGAGTTAAATAAACATAACTAGTCTTTTTCAAGCAGAGATATGTTTTAGGAGTACCTATAGTTTACCAGAGTTGTTAAAAATCTGTTTTACTTTTACTTCACTACATTTCTTAAGTTAACTGCAATCTTTTACTCCACTACATTTTCAATTGGCAGCATAGTTACAAGTACCAGATTAAACTGAAGTTTTGGGGAAGCCGACTTGTCATTGATCAAGAGCATACAACAAACTCTCTTTGAAACCTGTAGGTGTGATGTAGGCACCATTTTTTATTCTTTTTATTTTACTTTCAGGCACTTTATACAACACTGCTTTTAAGTTATGGTGAGAATAACTTGAAACAGACTACTTACATGTACGTAAAGTAAGTTTTACTTATTCTTTTTTACAGTATGACAAAGACACACTTGTTAGAACCTGGTAAGTGCACAACTACAGTGTGTATCTGTGTGTGTGTGTGTGTGTGTGTGTGTGTGTGTGTGGTTGCGGGGGGGAGGGGTTAAGGGGTTGCAGATGACATGCACACAAACACAATCAATACAGAAGAATGTAAATCTGTGTGTCTGCATGTTATCTAATTTATCTGCTCTGCCTGATGCTAAGATGGTTTGCATATGTGGATACACAAAAATATCAGCCTAGACTTTAAGAAAGTACAAATAGTTGGATAAAAAGAAAGCAAAAAATTTGTTCTGTCAAAAACCCTTTTAAACACATGTATGGCTGGAGTCATTCACAAATGTCTGAGAATTGGCAATTGGTCTGGAGCCATCTCATTTGAGATCAATGCCCTCCTCTGAAACAAAGACAAAGATATCATTTAAAAGGTCTGCTGTTTGCTGTCCCAGCTGATAAAGTGTGAAGTGGGGTGCTGTTTTCAAATTCATCAACCTTCCCCCGACTAACCCTTAGCCGTAATCTGCCTCTGCTTGAGTCCTTTGAAAGCACAAAAGAGGTAACTACAGTTCACTTCAAGCACTCCTAGCATGCAGGGCACACAACCTCAGCAGGGCCTGGGTTTTCTTTCATTCCTGTCTAGACAAACTAGTGGCACTCAGCATTTTCAAGAAAGAGGAAGTAAAAAAAAAGAAGACAAATGCAGAGACATGATTAAATGGGCTAATGACACAATCAAGCCGATGCAAAGCCAATGCACACCATCAGTCTGTGTTAAAGTTGACTGGCTTTCAGAGACTGATAATAAACACTAAAAAAGAGGAAGGGAGTCATGCCATCTTTCTCTGCTCAGCTGAACCTAAAATGGTCAGCCTGTGTGTCTGTGCTGACAGCGCACATTTTGTACAGTGAGGTAGCCGGTCGTTGACCTTCCAAGCATCTCCTCAGTGACACTACGAGACAATACAGCTCGACTTACCTCACCTGTGTCAGGGAGGCTTGCGTAACATGCAGGTAGATAGGCCCTCTGGACCTATACATACTGCACCTCACTGATATGATAGCAGAAAACAGGAGCAGGGGAGTTCTGTCTGTGCAGATAGCAACAATCATGCATGCCTGAACCCATACAGTGTTAGGCCACTTTCCCAGAAAGCTGTGCATAACACAATGGAGGGTTACTTGAGTTCAGACTGTGGTCGCTGCAGACCCATGCTGGGCACATCTTTGAGAACATGGTGGTGTTACTGTACGAGTTGTGGAAAAGTAACTCACAAAATGCCTCAAGCTATAGTCAGACGGCACAGTCAAAGTCAAGCAAAAAAAAAACAATGCTAGCTAAAAGATTCCTCCAAACTAATACAGGCTCACAGGATGGCAGTCCCTCTTTAATGTAGGTGGGACAGATCTTGCTCATAAGTCCATCAATCTCCAAGGATCTCTTTCATATTCAATTGTTAACCATCAAAAATATATATATTTTTAAAAAGCATTCATGTGTGATTGAGGATTGCAGAAACATTTGCAGTTATCTTTAACATTCAATCAATGCTATTCATATAAACACCTCAGAACATTAATTAGGATCAGTTACATGTCAAGGCAGTCTAAGTATTTCTTAATATTATGGACAGTAGGTGGCAGATAAAGAAAAGTAATTGTTATTTTTAAAAGTAATTGGCAGCATGCAACCTCTTACTTGGACTTGACCCACACTTTCCTTGAGCCTCTTAGCAACAGTAGAGCATTACGCTATATAGCAAAGTATAACTCAGACCACAATGAAACGTTAACTACATAATTCACAAGAACAAAAAGAAATCGAGGCAATTTTATTTTCTTTCATTTCAGTATCTCTGACATCCAGTAGCCTACGTATCTTGGTAGGGGCAGCCTACTGAGGTTTGTTTAACAGGAGAGTTTTGAGCCTTATGGCAGATATGAGCGGTGTCAAACCCCGAATTTTATTATATTCCATAAAGATATATATATAAATGTATCAATGTGCCAGTAGTATATCGTCATGACCTATGGAAACACCCTTGTTTATCTGATGAGAGCGTTATCATGACCTACTTAGCTCGCCATCAGCAGTTAACTTCAGAACAACTGTGAAGCTTACGAAATTTCGATTTTTGAAAAAGAAATGGGCCCGATGAAAGGCACATCTAAAGCCGTCCGTCGCAAGAAAACAGAAAACATAGAGACCAATTTTCCCTGATGTTAACAAGATGAGACAGAGTCTTGTCAAGTCACGCAACTTCGTAGAAGTGAAATAAATTTATGCATGAATTGTTTTGATTGCAAGTCGATGTCTCTGTAGGTCAAAGGGGTTGTGAGCGGTTGCGTCAGCATGTCAGAGAACTATTTAGGGCCAGGCCAAACAGACAGTCTTCAGTTCCAGAATTCAGACTCTTCAGTCAACGCTCTGAGGAAAAACAGGTGAGAAGATTAGCCCAGTTACTCAGCTCTAGCTCTGATGCATTTATGACTTTGTGATTTTATTTATTGTGATTATGCATTGCTTAAATCAGGCATGGATTAAATGTTACCTGTTTCTGAACAAAAATAGCGAATTTTTAAAAATAAAAAATAAAAAACTTTAAAAAAAAAAAAAGTTTACATCAGACCCACGCATAGCTGTCGCTCGTTTATAACAGGTTGGCCCAAGCTGCTGGTTACTATCCGGAAAAATATAATTCATTCATTAGCTAGTAATGTTTTCCATGGAAGCTTACAAAATACTTTCGATTTTTTTCTTTTCCTTTTCAATTGCATATCTGTCCCATTACATACAACATTTTAGGCCTATTTATCTATCAAGCGAATTCCTCTCCGTCTCAACTAAATTTAAGGCAGGCTACTGTCGATGCATTGCGTCAATCAGTGGAGCTGTCCAGGTGTTCAGGTGCTGATTCAAGCAGTGTATGCTTGTTCTTGCAGTTTAAAAAATGACATACATTCTTTGTTGTATCCCTCTAAAGGCACACTTAATAGACTAAGTTGAATTATAATTAAAAGGCGTTGTTTTAATTTTCTATGTTTGCAGCCAAATCTAAAGATGAGACTTCTTGTCGCCATTTCCGTGCTAGTCCTAGTGCTGGCTGCACATTCTGGTGAGCTAACTCTTTCACTCCACAACTGTGTTCATTCTCACTTTGGTTGTGGCAATATTACCTCATTATCTAAAATAACACTATATCAAAATAAATTCTCATTTTCTATCACTACCATCATCACCAGACATTATTTCTGGAAAAATATAAATAAACTTGTTGTTATGCACAGATGCCCAGGAGGCTGAGCCAACACTGGAGCAGCGCTTTACCCAGTTTCAGCAGCAGATGCAGGCTCTGACGGACGACATGGTTGAGAAGTCCAAGACAGCCTTTGAGCAGTTTCACACCAGTGACTTTGCTGTTAAGTCCAAGTAAGTCATTCAGTCTTAAACCATTCATCTAGTCAGTCAGTCTTGTCTACACAGATGGCTTAAGTTTTTACAGACTGCTGTAATTACACAACTGTAATTTTTTAGAAGTTTTTGTCAGTACCTCTCATAATCTTTGTGAATGCATGTGTAGTGGCAACTTTGCAAGATGTTGTGTAATGTAGCCTATAAATCTTTTACAAAATATAGCGTCAACATATGAAACGACTTACATGTAAAGAAAACAAAATATTGCCTTAACACCACTCTTTGTGTGTGCCAATAGGAACTTTTTCACTGAGCAGTTTGAGAAGCTGAAGCAGAAGGTTCACGAGACCTTCTCTTCTCAGAGCTAAGGGCCCAGTTAATGAAGAGTCATCTCTCCGCTGCCTCCATTTGTCATGATGCCAAACATTAAACAATTTTGTTACAAAATGTACCATTTTGTGTTAATCCAGTGTTTTTTTACTCAATAAGTAAAATGCACAGAATTACTTAAGGCATGATATGTAATTATGCAATTTTATCTTATGTTGAAAACAATAAAATGTGGATATAATGTGGCAATGGTGTTTTGTCTTCTTGCACATTCATCAAAGTTAAGACTAATAATTAATGCATTGGCACACTGTCATAGCATCTTAAAAAATAATCTCTATGTGTTTAGTTTAACAATTTAGTACAACAGAGTTGAAACTGCTAATTTCACACAAAGATAAAAGCAAAAATAATGTGCAGCTATTTAAGTAGATTATTGGTTTTAAAAGCTACAGTAATAACTATAATCATGTCTCACGGCAACCTAAAGCAAATTTATTAACGTTATGACATTATTTTACCGATTCTGAGACATAAATGAATAGTATCATGCACATATATTATGGCATTAATTCCTTTATCAGCTCATGTTGATAACATTGATTTGTGGTTAATTGAAGTGAAGAGACAGGATTCATTCATTGTTGCATCATTTTAGTGAAAGGTGAAAGTCAATAACAAACTGCCAACAGGACAATTTTTGGCTTTCACAACAGCTGGCTTTAGCAATTGTTTATTCTCTGTCAATGATCACTGTACTCTTCTTTCTGGAAATATAGATTTAGTTCCATTCCAAGAGAATACATTCTCTCCAAAACCACAGTTCCAGTGGTGTGATTGGGTAGATTTTCCACCCACCCCATTAGTATAGGTTGGGTGGAAAATTTGGTATTAAAGATACACAAAACTTCATCTACATTTTTTTCGATGTCAGGGAGTAAAAATCTCAATTAGGAAGATGAGAAAATCTAAACGTATTGTATGGAAACTGTCCCATATGTTTAAATACCCTGCCATGGTCATCTCAGAGTTTATAATCATCTTCTTGAGGTTTCCACTGAAAGCTGTAACATGTAAATTGTTCCCTCTCCTTTGGCAAACTGCAGAATCAGTAACAAATCTTCAAAAATTTGTTTGTAATCAGTTGAGTCTCAGGCCTGTGCAAGTCTCAGGTGGGTCACTCTCTCACCAATATGGATGAAAGCAGGAAATATGCCAAAAATAACAAGAAGAGAAGACATAACTCCACAAATGTGGTGAAAGCTGACAGTACAGACAGGCTGACGTGGATAAAAAAAAAAACTGAAAAAAAATTTAACTGATATGTCTGACCTGTATATAGGCACAGCCCGCTCAATGTTTGTTGTGTGAAACACAGAATATTTAAAAAATAATAATAATAACAAAACTATACAAATGACTCTCTCACACACACTCACTTCCTCTCTATTTAAATTCATCACTGAAATGACATAGACTGCTGAGATCCTCTTGACTGATCATTAACAGAATCAAAACCTTTCACCCACTATGTGTGTGTCCAACTTTATCCTGTCCTCCCACTTACCTCAAAATCAACTTGAAAGGCTGGCATGCAAAACTCCACATGAAGATTTCAATCTGACATCGGTGACAATATTTTTCTGGAATCATGTCAATGAAATTGCCACTGCTCATTTTCTTTTTTGTTTCACAAGGTAAGTTTGTTTTGTGGATTCTTGAGGGTAACCTAGTACAGATTCACAAATGTATCACATATCCATTGATGAAAGTCTGGAGTTTGTGACACAAGGTTCTGTGTGTAATCTGTGTAAACATCTGTTTTGATTTGTTTTGTTTTTTGCTTGTCTGCTTTCTCCTGTGACTCACAGGATGCACAATGATGGCACCGACCCGTACTGATCCCCCTTCTCCCCCGACAGGCATCATACAGCGCGCAAGAAATGCATACCAGTAGGCTGTGTGTGTGTGTGTGTGAGAGAGAGAGAAAGAGAGCGAGAGAGGGAGAGAGAGAGGTTGTGTGTGACCCGTATGAAGCTTATGTCTAATATATGTTGACTATGTATGTAGCGTATGCATGCATGGTCATTCAAATTCATGTCGTTACTGTAAATGTCTGCTTTTTTCTTTCCCGCAGGTCAGCCAGAGAGAATGTGAAGACTGTCAGTGAGGTGTTGTGGGGGTTTGGTGAAACGTACTATGAAGACCATTTGAAGGGACGACTGGACTCTTACCTCACTTGGCCTTCATTCAACTACACTTCTGTGTGGAACAGTGTCAAGGCCAGACTGCCATGGAACAGAATGGACTAGCCAGCTCCCGTGCCCAAAGGCCACAGTCATGAGTTGTTTTGGCACGTTTTGGTTACTTCTTGTGACCAATAGGGTGCAATAGAAATGATAAACATGTTGATTAAAAACAAGACTGTGTGTGTGTGTGTGTGTGTGTTTCTGCATGCAATTCAAACAATACTGTAACAACCCAGTAGTTGTCACCAAGTAGTTGTCAAGTGAACTGCTATGCTCACTGTTCACACAGACAGTGTCAAGTAAAAAAGGATACATTTAAACCCCAATAATGTATCAGAAAAAAACGACAAAGATATTTGAATCATACATGTTGCGTAGTTCCAGTTGATATATATTATGAACTATGTATTTAAGAATTGAAGCAAGGAGGAGTGTGCAGAACTTGTGTGCCTGGGATGCAAGTGTGTGTGTTTGGGGGGGGGTGTTAAAAAATCATGTGATCAGTCATCCCTCTGGCACTCCTGTCATAGACAACCTGTGGCAACTACACTCTTTCACATTGGATGTGTAGGAAATCGAGGAGCGTCACTTTGCTGAAGCCTACGCCAACCAAAGGCATGTGTGACATTCTTTCCATACAAAAAATAAAATAGAATTCTGGCACTTTAAATGTGTGAGTAATTAATTGTGATTAACTTTTTTTTATCAATTGACACTAATAATAACTTATAAATGTTTTATAAGTATACAAAACACAAGAGTTATATAAACAAAATAAAAGTCTTTGGCGTAGGCCCCATCCATAGTCCAGGATTTTGAAGAACTTGACCCAACAGATTCTGCCTGATTTTATCTTGCAGGGGTGGAGCCTGTCCCCTGGAAAGGGACCCAACTGGTGGTGGAAAGGAGGGAGGTGGGGATTTTAGAATGCTGGTGCCTATAGCAGCAAGAGCAGGTATGTTAGACAAGTGAATAACTCAGTGAGAGCAAGTGATTGGAAAGGCAATGAATGATGTAATGTCTTCCTGGTAGAACTTATGCTAAAGTTTTTTATATCTCCACACAGCCTACCTGTGTAGGATACCTGTGCATTTACCCTGACTGTGCTTTGTTAGTTATACAAATATCATCAAAACATAGTTTTTTAACATTAACATTACAATTTTGGGAGTTATTTTGAAGCAGTGTGCTACTGCATTCCTCCAAGGAGCGCTGTAGCACTGCCAACACCTTGCACGGGTCCAGATTATTCTCATCTGTTGTTCCACACTGGTGGAATGACCTTCCAAGTGTGAGAGTAATGGATACCCTCTCTACCTTCAAGAAATTCTTGAAGACCTAACTCTTCCAAGAGCATCTCTTGGCTTTAAATTTCTAACTACCTGGAATGCACTTACTATGCACCCCTCACTCTCTCTCTACTGCAATTTTACCACTCATTTGACGATTCATTCTCAATTGTAGACCTGTTTTTTCAAGCCCATCAAGATGATGGAAGTCACACTTTGCAATGATTTTTGTGTCAGCATATCAGTGAACATATCTGACCACTTGGTGAATTTCACGTCCTCTAAAATGAAAGTTTAATGCATTTTAGGAAAGACTGCAGCAGTGCACCTATGCCGACATTATGTAGGTGGGGTGGTTCTACCTCAAGAACCGAAAATTCTCGGAACAAAAGCCTTTGTCAAAATTTTAATCTTAACGATTGTATTTTATTATAGGGATTATAAGGATCAGAAAACAAGGCTTTAAGTGTAAAAAAAATAACTTGTCCTTTAATGAAGTGTCAGTAATGTTCATGATACACATTCATAATGTCATGTCATGTTTATAACAGGCTCATGTCACTCTTATGTAGACACCTTCAAGGTTACTCTCTCCTCCCCGGATAGTGTTACATTAAGTAAAGAGATTGCGGTGTGAATGCAATTGGTGTCACGCTAATACTACACAGTTCACTAACCACATGCTGTGATAGGAATCCTGTGTCTTTATAGCTGCCTGTCTGTAGGTCTGTCTGTCTGTCCATCTACCCATCTACCCCTGTCATGTAGTCATGTAGCATTCACATTATACAAAGGTAATCTCATAATGCAATGACTTTTCTAACTATCGTCTGTTCAGTGCAGTGGACAGATGCTGGTAAATTACACATCTGACTCTAAACATGCAAGTAAATACTGGACAACAGCTGTTTAGTTCTTGCCTGAATGAATGTGAACTGTATGTTATATAATGGGATAAGCAGACAGCAAGGGGCTGAAAATGTTATGGAGAAGACATACTGTACATTAAAGAAAAATATGATAAAATGATACTAAGAAATAGAAAATGTAAATAGAATAAAAAGGGGAGAGAAAAAAGACAGACAGAGAGAGAAAGTGAGAGAGAGAGCTGAAATAAAAAATGGCCCAACTCCAAAGTTTGCTGATACGTTTGTACTGCATCAGAGGCAAAGGCAAAGGCAAAGGTTGTCTGCATCTATCAGTCTGTTCATCAGCCTAGATCCGTCAACCTTTGGACAAACATCAGTAACATTCCATAGCTTCTCACTTTGCATGAATGAGAAAGTCATGATCAGGGTATTGTTTGGAGAAATGTGGCCAATGGGTGCTAAAATGCAACATTCAGCAATTCTTCATGCTATGCACACGGATGATGTATTGCTAGAGCAATTAGTCAAGATCATTTGTTGAATAAATCTGAATTGTGTCATTGCATAAATTGTGTGCAACATTCTAGCAGAACAACCACGTGGCTACCAAACTAATGAATGATAACATTTTGACAGCACATGATCATCATGTTCATTGAAGTTGTAACAGCTGTATATTTGCACAGGGCTGTTAGCTTGACGCGTGTAAGTTCATGTCGAGGGTGAATTGGACTTTGTGAAAGTAAACCAGTCTATGAGTGTTTGTCCCATAGGAACAGTGGGTTCATCAGCTGCTTGTGCATCTGGTGTGCGTGTGTGCATGTGAGTGGGCGGTTGCGTGTGTGTGTGTGTGGATGGGTGAATAAATGTGGGAGTGGGTGGGTGAATGAGGATCTGTGGTGTGTGTGTGTGTGTGTGTGTGTGTGTGTGTGTGTATGCATCCATGGCAGAAACAGAGGGAAAAGAGGGTGGGGAAGAATGAGACCAAAGGGGAGTGTGACCTATAGGAGGGTTCATTACATGTGCTTACCAAAGTGTATGTGTGTGAGAAAGTGTGCCTGTGTGTGTGTGTGTGTAGTCCTCAGATGACGTAGGATTGGACAAGCAGACTGGCTACGAATGGGCCGAGAGCCGGCAGTATAACTGGGGCTCCAGGAGGGCTCAGAGGCTGTCAGTACCTTCACTGCCCTCAGACGCTCAATTGCAGGACACTCAGAGCTAAAGAGAAGGAGGTACCGTACAACTACAGTGCATCTTTACTGCTAGCTTATGCATTTAGACACTGCAAAGCTTTCCTTAGCTTTAAGAGTGCTTTACTTCGTTTAAGTTAAGAAATGGTCAGCAGAACCTGTTGACTTGATATGCTTTCTTGGGATCTGCCAAGTTTTCATAGCTTACATAGCTTACCCGATTCAAAAGGAGATATTTGCAGCCTGTATATGGTTTGTGGAGTGTCAAATCCAGTGTTATAATGCATGCAGTAATCCAGAATTGGGACCTGGTTTTCTCTTTCAGACATGTCTGCAAAACTGGCGTTAGCCCTTATTGTGGCACTGCAAGGTAAGCCTGTGCGACAAGCATACAAATGGAAAGGAAAACATGAAGGCCCACTCTTTGGCTTTGTTTTGCCTCACCTAAAAATGTGTATTCATCTTGTGTTCTGAAATCTTCACAATGGGAATACTGCATATACTGTAATTTTAGTTTTATTATGATTTTAGTCTCAATATTGTTACTCTATATTTGATTGCCTTCTCCTGAGCTTTCTTTGCATCACTAAAAAACCTTTGTCCAATAGACTTAGACACAGAAGCACACACACAGTCTGATCTGTAGGTAGGTGAGGTTATCAGGCCACTAAGACTGACAGTTTCAACCGTCTACTCGTGACTTTCCAATTACACTTGTGCTGCAATTCCAATTAACCTTGTTTTGAAAAATTTGATTATGAGTAGTATTTCGGACTAGTCCCCTATCACTACTCCTCATCTGTGCCTTTCACTTTTAATCTCCTCTCTTTCTCATTTCCCCTTGTAATCTATCTTTCTCTCTCTCTTGATTCCTCTCCCTCAGTGTCCATGTGCCTGTGCCAAGTCCCTGAGCCTGACAAGGAGCTTGTGGACAAATACGAAGACCTGAAGGCCACCTTCTACAAGAGGCTGCTGAACGCCTACCAGAAAGTCCAGGGTGCTGTAGTCCCCCTCACCGAGGGCAACCCCCAGACCACTGTGATCAAGGAGTACATTGAGTCCCTGCAGGCTGATCCCAAACTGCAGAGCGCCGTCAAAGTCATCACGTGAGTGCTAGACTGTTCATGACCGTCCTGCTCCCTTCCCTGATTCTCCTGCACTCCTACAACCTACAGCTGAGGAAAAACTATTCCTGTTTAAAATGCAGATAAGCCTAATGCAGTACAAGACCAAGAATCTCTAGATTAGTTACTATTTGTCATTTGCTCAGATTACTTGTCATAAAGACAGCTCTTCTAGTTATACATCATAGCCACACTGATGCTCCCAGTTTGTCTTGCCATTTCCATGAAAACAACCACATAGCCCAGCAGCAGTGATATACACAAAGTAGGTCTAGATTCTAGAATCTAGCCAAACTCGTGTAATTCTCTCTCTCTCTCTCTCCCTCTATCCTAGTGGCATGGCAGGTGAGCTGACCCCTGTGGTGGACAAGGCTCGCGCTGGCGCCCTGGGAGTCTACGGCGAATACCTGCGCCCATACATCGGCACCTACCTGGACCAGGCTATCCACGGCATCAAGCCCGTGTTGGACACTGTGCTCCCCACCGAGGACTAGAGCTGCTCCTATCTCCCTCAACACCTCTCTGCAAGCCAATAGCCATGCTGATTTTACCTGCTGTATAGGTTTTATATAGAACGAAAAAGAAATATACACCAGCATTCTTGTCTTGCAGGGTAATAATTACATATGTGATACAAAAAAAAATGTGCAAAACCGATTTATTTCTTGTCATGGCCTTGCAAACCAATATAGTGTTACAAACTGTGTGTATGTATATACCTGTGGATTTACTAACTGGGAATGGAAGTAATATGAAGTGGAGTAAATAAAATGAATTTATGAACTCAAATAAGGTTTGCTCTTTTGTCCATAATTACTCTGCACATTACACTGGCCACCAGGGGTCCAAAGGTGAAATAAATGTCACTGTGGTGGAACTGGGTCATTTACATCAAAGCTGAAGTCCAAATGAAGTGAGACACCTTATGTAAGGAGAAATGAGATAAGCAAATGTTCATTTATTTTCATTAATGTTCATTTATTAGTGGAGCCAATGACCTAGATACCCTATAAAGGGTGCTAGGCAACAGAAAGGGCTAAGTCTACAGATCAGAAGACGAGTGACATTTTCAACACACCTGACAGCTGTGTGCAATATCAAGCCTGTTATAAAGCTTGAATAAGCTTGTGTATGTGTGTGTGTGTGTGTGTCACAGATGTTTTTTGACCTGCTCTAGATAATTTTTTACTATCTCTAGTCTACAGTCTACATGCAGTATTATCTCCGTAAAGTCCAGACACAGAATACATGATTTGTCACCGTATCAGTAATGAATTATTTTTGAAACACACATACACACACATATACAGTACATGCATGCACACACACACACACACACATAAACCTACTCTTGTTCACCCCCAATACACAGACTGCCGCCTGTGTCATATGTCTCTCCACAGGTCTTGTTCTCTTTTGATTCCAACATGATTACACAGCTGTTATTTGCTCATCCTATGGGGCATGATTTGAAGACCTAGTGAGAGGAAAGAGATGGGGAGAGGAAAGAGTGTGGGGCGCTTTTGATTAAATTCATCTATTACCAAATGATCACACATTAAGATGTGACCTTTGACTTTGCCCAGAACTCCACTGCTGAGACACAAGCAGCCACCATTATCCTCTTTCCAGGAGAAGATAAGATCCAACATGCAATGTGGAAACTAGACAAATGCAGGCATGAATATAGATCTAATTACAGTAATAGACCATGTTCTTCACAATGAGGTACTGGAGCTACATGGAGAACCTATCTCAAAGAATGAGCCTCACTTGTTCATTGAAATATACATACAGTTGGACCAATTTTTCCAGTATAGCCACACAACACATTTCTATGTAGAACTATTTCAGAAAGAGTCAACAAAAAATTTGGCTTGAATTAAGGAACCTACTTCAAACTAAAATAACAGACATGATAAGGACAGGTAGGTTTTGCAGATCATCACTTGTCCTTGGGTGAATATTTCCTTCAGCACAGGATACTGTATATTGGCATCAAAAATCTCTCCTATAGTTAACATTTATATATCTAAAACTGAATCAACATTTATATCATTCAGGGACACAAATAAACAATCTGGAATTCAATTTAGTGGCGAAAAAATAAAAATTTAGAAACAGCACCGTAGTATTTGAGAAAAAGCGCCATAGTATTGTCTCATGGCACTTTACAGAAGGAAGGAATTGCATTCTTTGTTTTCATTTTCATTTTCATTTTCAAGATGACAAAAACAGTTCCAGACACCAGACAACCAGTATATTTCCAAGAATAGTGTAATTTCAAAATAGTACATAATGAAGTGTCTGAATTTCCCCAATACCTCTGCTGTGAATCTGGGGCGCTAACCCCAGGTACATGGCAGTGTTGTCCCAGCTGTGTGGATGAGATGCTAAGACATGTTTTCATTTGTTTCTCTGAATTTGGATTCAGCGTGCATCTTTAATCAGTTGTCATTTAACTTTTTATTGCACTTTGGAATACACCAGATTCATTATCTCAAAGAAGCTTTCAGTGAACATGGCCTAAAGGCCTACATTGAGACGCCGAGGTATATCAAAGGGGTACTGCGGTGACGTGTCTGGGTCAGAGTAGACTTAGGACAGGCTTAGTAAATGTGGATAGGTCCACTTTGCGCAATAGGGTGATGCTTATCTGGTTTTGGGAGGAGGGTGGGCTAATGAGGAGGGGTTACTGAACCTTGCTGCACACACAGTAAGGTTCACAGTCAAAGAGCACAAATACATAAAGCACAAACAAAAACACCATCAACAAATAAGGAAAACAGGAAGTGAGGGGGAGAACCAATAAAGGCCCTACATTTACTTGTGTTAATGTTTCAATGTCTTACCATCACTCTCCTTTAGTCACTCACACTGTGGTTCTTGAACAGTCGCACAAACAACTCACTGAGTTTCCTGCTCTGGGCCGTGGTTATCACTGTGCACTTTGGCATCACAGCTGACGAGTCAACACTTTGTGTTTGTATATATAAGGTAGGCCAGAGGTCCCTACAATTCAATCTGCCTGTCTGCATCAGCTGTAAGGAAGTGACAGTAAGTGCTAACATTTTAATGCTCCTTGATTTTACTGTCTTTATATGTTCCAACGAGACAATAAGAAAAACAAAAGATCTCCAAAGAAGTTCTGGCATAAATTCTAATAATTTGCATTGACCATTGTGAATATCAACACTCATCCCCTCCAGCTTTGGGTTCTTTTATGTTTTAATTTAGTGATTTGGTGAATTCATGTTTTGATATAGCTCATTCAATGTAACAGTGTGATTTCAAGAACCAAAACTGGATTACACGATGGTGAAGGCAATGTGTGTGTTTGTATTGAGCTCTTATTCATTCAACAGAATAAGTCATTTTGTCTTTATTTGTGTTAAAAATGGTCTAACATTATAACATACATCATTCAAAATACCAAAAAACCAAATTATTTAGATAAACTTTGCTGACTAAAAAGAGATTAACTTAGTAACGTAAGGAAGTGCTGCCATCTTCTGGGTGTTCTCAGTCTTCTCTGTCATCTCACTTGACATTTGATCTCTTATGCCACAGATTTTGCCATCATCATGAGGAACCTCCTTGTTTTTGCAGTGCTCATTGCACTTTTCGCCGTTGGTAAGTGAGGACATCCACCCAATCCCAAAATCACCAGGAAACAGCATCTGTGCCATTTCAATAGACTGCATAATTTACCTCCAAATTCATGTGGTTAAATGAATAGTCTGCATGCCTCAATAAGTTCTAGTGACAAAACCTTTCATGTGTATGAAAAGTCATAAAATATGATACATCTAAAGGGAGAGACCTTGGACAACCTGTTCAGAGACCCTTCAGGACAACCTGAAGGGGGTATTTTTTGTCTGCTTGTGTTTCAAAAGAAGCAAACCAATTATTTGAAGTGCAAAACTTGATATTTGTTTTTTCCATTTGGGGCATTTTAGGCTTCATTTCATAGGAAATTCAGGGTTGTTCAGGGTGTTAAGAGATATGGGGTGAATCTTAATGTCCCTCCTAAGCACTAAGCTTGAACCCTTAAAGATTTAACTCACATGAATCAGCCGATCATGAAGCAGATTCACACTAGTCAAGTCTTTCAAGGGCCTAGGGTTTAGTGGGGACACTGCAATTCAATCATAGAGTGTGTTTGGGAAATAACAACAGGGTCAGGCTCAAACTTTGGGCCCCATTTGCACTGAGCCCATATGCGGTTCGGCCTACTAACAGAAGACTGGCTGTTTCTGAAATGGCATACTGCTGTACTAACTAAAGTAGCTATAGAACATGTAGGTTCATGGTGAGACTCCCTTTGTATAAGGAGAATCTGTGCTCATCTAACAAAATTGTGCACTCATTTATAAGTCATTTACAAGGGCTCTGCTTTGTCAAACTTGCACAGATTTTGGTAAAAGCGAGTATATTTACCTGATAAAGAAAGGTAGCAATGGCACATGCTCCAGCCTCTATACAAGTTGTTTCCAGTAAGTAGTGGGCCAATAAGCCATTTTGGAAACAGCGTAGGTCTAAATAAGCCCTCTGTGTATTAACCTGCTGATTTCCTATCTGCTGCTGCCCCCTGCAGGTGCAGAGAGCTTCCGCGTGCCCAGGCAGGCTGAGGAGGAGGAGGGCACAGTGACCAGTGTGCTAGGCACATTGAAGTCCTTCTACGATAAGGGCATCACTACTGCTTCCGGATACCTGGACTCTATTAAGGGCATGAAGCTTGAAGAGAAAGCCAAGTAAGTGTGAATGTGACCAATGCAGAAATGTAAAACACACAAGAATACTCACAGATGGACAGTGCACCCACAGTTCACAACAATGTGAAAGCCCCAAATCACCAATTAATGCACACTTTTGCAGAGAGGTTGAATTTGAATTTGAATGTTCTTTTTTATACATTTTTAATTCACAACTCACTTTTAATTGCTATTTCACAACTCTCAAATCCATCACACTCACTGACTCATAATCAACTTCATCAACTTACAGGAACCTGTATGATGAGACCACCTCTGCCGTGAAGACCTATGCCGGGATCATGCAAGACCAAATCTACCACCTCTTCCAGGGGTAATTTTTTTTTACCCCTGACCATCCGGATCCTGACACTCAAGGCTCACTCCTGATTCAGGACAGCCAGCCAATGATGCTGTTCGCTAACAAACTTAGCTTGCCTTGGTTTGGCTTGGCTTGGGTCTCATCATCAATGACCTCCTTGAGGACGTCTCTTTCTGCACACTCATCAGTTCAAGCTTTTGACTCTTGCCATTCACAGTATTTCTGCCAAACTAACAAACTCTTAATCAACACTACTCCACAAAGGACTCTCTGACATGGATGTAGCACTGTCACAGCACCACAGCACCACCTTGTGGTGAGCAGATTTGTAAAGACAATTAATAAACAACTAGTCGTATTTTGTGCCCCTTGATCATGTGAACTGTCCACTTATGTTGTAATAAAAAGCATGTGTTTGTTAAATAAGGCTCCCTGTGTCTTACTTGAGTCATGTCAAGCCTTTTATACTTTTAAGATTTGTTTAATTCATTGATGAGTGTTTCCACATTTACTACAATTATATCTGGTAGTTTACATGTATACTTGGCATGATACTGTAGCGTATACACCAGGGGTGGTCAAACTTTTTTGTTTGCGGCCCAAATACTGAAAAGCTGTCTAAGCTGTCAAGGGCCAGTGCAAAAAAAGGAGCACCAGTTTTAACTAGTTTAAAGTGAAAGAGTGACTGCGCTTTAGATCAGAAAACCCCTAGACCCTCTAATGCTACACTAATGATACCATTGACAAACATGTCATACCAGTACTGAGACTGTGATGTGCAATGGATATATTAGATTAATGTACCACGGGCCACATTACATTTTATTTTTTGACTTTATGGTGGGCTGCATGAAAGAGAGCAGAGGACCGCAACTGCCCCCCGGGCCATAGATTGGGCACCCCTGATATACACAAGGTTCCATTGTTTCCACCTGTGGTCACTTGGCTGCTTCCTAGAAAATTAGCTACTGTGCCTCTAATGCCTCCTTTCAACCCCACCATGATTTTATTCATCTCAAATCAACTATGTTCCCTGTAGTGTAATAGAGCATGTGGGTGCCCTATGTATTGCTTAAAACTTATTTTTTGTTTGTTTGTTTGTTTATTTGCAACTTTGATGCAGTATGTATGCAGTATTGAAATCTATTGTTTCACAACTTGCAGCTAATTCAACCAAGACATAAAAATGCAAAACGTTTGCAATAAGGTTCTGTGGGCACCTCTGCAAGAATGTAAACATGACATATTACGGCAGATAGACATGGGTTCTTAACTTGCGATCATGTGCTACATATCTAATCTTCTCTCTGAGAGAGACTTCTTTTAAATCTAGTACTTAGTATCTAGGCCTATTACCTATTTATAAAGTACACTGCACATAAAGAAAAAATGAATAAAAGAGCTAAATATTGACTTCAATCGCTTAACCAAATCCATGCACATAGTCACCTAGATACTCAGCATAAATTTAAATAGAATCTTTCTGTACCTACCTCTGATTAAAAAGTATATCTGACTGACCTTCCAGGGTGATTTTGAAAACTGAACATTATCAGAATATGGCTGACCACTGCACAAAAGTGTACTCACTTTGAAATGATTGATTCCCACCCTCAATTATCCTTCAAAATGTAAAATACAGTAAAAATATCAATACAATAAAATAACAGAAGGTATTCTGCTAGAATGGCAAAACTGCTGGAACTAGTCAGAGTACGTCTTTAAGTAAACAACCAAAAGATTCTCACCTGGAATTCTTCAGTCCAGTCTCTGAACCTGTCTGGTGTTTCCAAGACATGATTCCAATTTCTCTCACAAACCAGCTCATTTCTAAGCCACAGACACACATAACAAGCTTCATTCACTGAAAAAGAGCAAGGAGATAAACTTACATGTTAATGAATGATAGCAGTGTTTAGGCGTGTATGTGAATGCATGAGTATGTTGGATAAATAGAGAGAAAGGAAAGACAGAGAGAAAGAGAAAGAGAGAGAGAGAGAGAGAGAGAGAGAAAGCAACGTATCAGTGAAGTGTCAGGTGTATGCAAGGTAGAAGCGCCCACTAGACGGGAGAGTCCCTTAAATCCCTTCCCCTTGTTTCAGGTGGGCTGAGTCATAGGTGCAACCTGCCCATGCTGTGACACGCAATGGCCTGAGGGGATCATGGTGAATTGGCAATGAATTATACAGGTTGAAAACAAGCTGTAAATGTGTCTCCACATTGATTGACTGATTACATGAGAAGCACAGCCAATATTATGAATCACAAGCATTTCCATCTTTCTTTGACTGAACACTGAAAAACTGAGCACTGCAAAAACTGATTAGGACAAATTTGCTCAATGCACTGGTAGCAAAATAGTAGAAGTATGCTTAGATATAAATTATTTTGTCCATTTTTGAAGCGTGAATCAATACATGGTCCCTAGACTGATTTGGTGCTGATCAATTTTTATCCAAAATAAAACCTTAGTTTGAAAGGGAAAGGGACTGAAGAGTCATTTTAATAACAACCTCAAATCAACTTCCTAACAACAGGAAACTGCCAGTGATGAGATGAGAGTGCTGATATTTAGGTACGTTAAGTCTAGTAGAAGGAGGTAGTACAATCTCTATGGTAATACTCTCAATAAAATTTTATTCAGACATCTATTATTTTACATTAGTTGCCACTGATATCTTCCTAACAGGACTCAGTGGATATATCAAATGTACATCCAAAAACATCTCTGACTGAGCTTGATTAAAGGGTATTAATGTGCTCATATAATGTGTTATTCATATTCACTGATCACTTATTTTGAAACTGTCTTTACAAAAGAAAAGCTTAAACTTTACAAAATAATTTTTCAGTTGGTTACAGTGGACTTTATGGCAGTTTATGGGACATTCTTTCTTTAGAGCTATTTTGCAAGTTAACACATCCAAGAAGTTATGTGCCTTGCATGATAAATGTATGGACGAGAATTGAGTTAAATTAAAAATAGGTTTATTACTATTGAATTATTGCTTCACAAGTTTCTAAACAAATATTTTTTTATCAGCATGCTCAGTTATATCTTTACTGTTTATACTGTGAAGGTAAAGAATAACATTGTGTAACTGTGCTTGTGTTTGTGAAGATTGGTAATCTCTTCAAAAGCTTTGAGTACACCAACAAGTGCGATAAGATTTTGTCAGTGGCATGTCAATGGATGGACTGTGGTCCTCTTGCCAGATCATGCCTCCCCTTTACATGACCTTTACCTGTCCTGTCCCCCTCCCCATTCAGAAATGTCCTTTGGGCCATTTCAACAGTCTCAGCAGTAGTCTTTCCTCCATCTACCTTGGCAACAGAGCACAGAATGTTCAGTGAGTGTTCCTGATAGCAACAGCAAGGTGCTAACCACTGACCGTTTTTTTTTGGATGTGTTAACGGTTCCTCCTGGTATAGGTGGTGGGCTGACTAGCTAGGCTGACATAAGCCCTTCTCTGACATCTTGTGATTTATATGGCACCTCACAGCTAAACTGCTGAAGGTGGCTTTTTTAATAAAAGCAAAAAATACATTATCACCTCAAATTAACTCATTGCTTCTAACTCTGGTGATGACTGAATGTCCAGTTAATTTGTTCCTTTTACATCCACATTAATTTCAGATGTGTTTCCAAAAAGCATTGTGACATCCATAACGGCAATAAACTGTCAATAAATTTGTATAATGTGAACAATACCTTGAAATTTGAGCATTTACATTTGATTGTAGGAGTATAAAACATTTCACGTAATAATTCATTTCACACAAATACCATGGCATTTCATTGCCGTTGTGACTGTAACAAAAAGTGAATTTTCCATGGAATTGCCCCTATTTCTTCCTTCTCTTGCAATTGTGTACTTCTCCAAGATTAAGAGTACTGTATATGCCTTTAGTCCTTATTTGCATTTAGGCTATATTAAAATGTAGGCCTATATGAGTATGAAACATTTTATCTTTTTACTGCCGACTTGGCCAGGACTGTTTGGAAGGAGAAATATTGTATCTAAGTAGACATTCCTGGAAAAATATATAATCATGGATGGATTCATAAGTGAATGAACGGATGAATGGATGGGTGGATGGATGGATGAATGAATGACTGACTAAACAAACAAACAAACAAACAAATAACTAAAACTTGCCCTTCCATTAAAAGGGTGCCAGCAAGTGGTGCTCCTAACCTCCATCTATTAAAATGGACTCGAAAATTATTGCCACCAAAGCTGACAAAACAGAACATGGGATAAACACATGTCCCAGTGACTGTGTTCAGTCAACAGTCAGCAGTCACCAGTTTCATAAAACTGTCCTTTCATGAAGTGCTCCCTGTTTCTTGTTAAAATTTAAAGTTCTTCAAATCTCTCAGCGAAAGGTTATCTTGATGAGTTGATGGGCAAACTCATGTTGGTCATTTGTATGTGTTTGACTGTCTTATGGCATCAGGGGTTTCTAATTAAACATAGATAACGCAGTTATCTGAGCAAATGAACAAAATCCACTGTCTGATACTGACGGCTTCCACAGGTCCCAACATACAGCGGGGACAGAGGCTAGCAGAACAGAAGTACTAAACATGCTAATCTTCATTACTGTACAGCTCTGTTCCATGGTCTTATCTGATCACTTCAGAGTGCTCTCACTTCATTCCCACTCCCACACATTTAGAGCAAATCTATGACAGTTAAGAACGAGTCATAAATTATTACATGGGTGCTTTCTTTCAGCAGGCTACCTCCAAGGGTCTTGAGTCAGTGGTTTACAACGCTAAGGTTGATTTGTTCTACAAAAACAATGTTGGAGGACAGTAAGACTGATGCAATACAAGATGCATTTCCACTACCAAATCCAATCCCTCTTGATGCAAGAAATAGGCCTACAACAACATAAAACTAAAGTACAGAAAGGTCCTTCATGGCCTGTGCTACGCATTTCCACCAAAAGTTTGGTGTCCCATCCAACAAACCAACAGGGTGAAAACCTAACCTCCCAACACTCTATAATGCTTCTTATTCCGTAATACAAAAGCACACTTCAACTATATAAGCTATAATACCTCAGCTATATAAGTCAAAGATTACTGAATACCTACCAAGATAGAGCAACACAATACGTTACAATGGGAGCAAACGTTAATTGTTGTCTGCATAAGTGGGAGAGTCACATAACATCACTAGCGTAAGAGGACTCGCCTCTGGTCTGCATAAAGGGAAATTTTCCTCCCTCCCCTTGCGAAAATAGAACACGGAAGTTAATGAACTTTTGTGCCTCTCGCTCTCACAAAGTTCTTATTTGTGTGCGAACATCAGCTGTATTGCTCTCTGTTCATTTTGTTCACATAGGTCCTATCAAATGGTGATTGGGTGTTATTACATCAGTGGTAGCAGGTGACGCTGGAACAGACAGCAATTTCATCTACCCGCATCTAGCCCATTCAGCTGCCCACTTGATGTACACCGGGTTGGAATGGTGTGTGGTGTCTAGCTATATGGACCCAAAGGGCCAGGAGAACCTGTAAACAAAAAAAAGAAAGACAAAAAATGTAGTAAAAGAAGAGTATCTAGCTATAGGTAGGAAGAGGAAAGAGAAAAGTCAGTACAACATAGACCAAATTTGCCAAAGTTGCAGCTAGGACTAGCAGAAAGGAGGCCAGAAAGCTTATTTGCCCTCATTAGTTAGCGTTAGCTGTGGTTTTGCTATTCGGTCCTGGTTTCTCGTTTCTCTTCCTAGCAACAGCACTCAGTTAGTTCAAGCAAGGGATACGGGTTGAGTTACACCTCACATTTCCTTTTACTCTTTACCTGTGGTTTAAAAGATCACTGCTTTGTTTTACACCAAGCAGGCTAGTGATGAGAATGATTATTTTTGCAGTTGCTTATTTTGATCGATAGAAATGAATGAAAGCAAATCTGAGAACGAGGAGATGGCAGGAAAAGAGTCATATGAAATGAGCTAGTGTAAAGCCAAGTACATGTATACACTGTATGTCTAAATTCATGCCAGGGATGAATTTATGAATGTGGTTCTTACAAGGTGGTCCTGTGACTCGTGGTCCTAAAGTAGTGGTTATCACCACATGGACTGCACTTTGGCATCAAAACTGACAAGTCAACATCTTGTGTTTGCATATATAGTCAATTAGCCGGGCCAGATATCTGCACCTCTCAACCTGCCTAAGGCTGCATTGGACGCATAAACTGCAAAGTACAGACTGTAAGTACTGACTAGTTTAATCCTATGAGCCCTAGGCTATTTTCAGGATAATTTCACTACCTTTACTTTAATAGCTGTTATCTTACTCATTATAAAGGCCATCGATACATGCTATATTTTGTTTTGTTTTGTTTTGTTTTTTTCAGAACAGCTATCTAAATCTGGCAGTGTTTGATGTAATACTACTTGCTTACATTAGCCTTAGTATCAAGACAAAATATTATTTACTTATTAAAAAATAATACTTACTTAACTTAATAATAATAAAACATTTAGTACCGTATATGTATTTATTTGGTAGCTGCAACAACTATGTAATGGTAACAAAAGGTCACTTATAGACGTGCTTATAGATGTGTTATTGACAGTGATCCAAATGACATAGGCACACTCACTCCAACTTTGGAACTTTGGGTTTCGTGAAATCCAAATAATTGAGATTCAATCTGAACTAGTAGTGAAGTTACGTTGACATATTGGACGACATTAATTTACATATTGACACTAATGTACAGTATGTTGACATATTACTACATATTAGTTCACAGACCTAAGGAAATAGTTTGCTTGAGTTGTTACCAGTTGGAATAGCATTATCCCAGTGTACAGTAAAACCTTGGAATAAATAACAGCTTTAAAGTCATCTTGATGGTAAACACACTGCTAGGGTGAAAGGAGGATCTGTATCACCAGTATCCAAGCTTTATCACAGTCATAAATCACTGTCATAATTGTCAACTTTTCCAGGATTTGCACTTGTTATGATGGTCTGTGTGATACTAGTAGATTCTTGGCAGCTTTCTTGCTCATTTCTGAATGTCAAAAATATTTTTTGTAACCCTGTACTTGCACCTGAAAATCATGTACATGTACCATGTAATTCTCACAAGTCTATCCAAATGCAACAAACAAACAGAAATATGCTGCCAGGATCATGTCACTCCTTACTGAGTTAAATCTCTTCACAACTCTCTGTCACAGATTTTGCTGTCATCATGAGGAAGCTCCTGGTTTGTGCTGTGCTCATTGCACTTCTTGCCATCGGTAGGTAGCCTATTTTTAATGATAAGTCTGCTACACAGTTGAGTTTTATACCAACTGACCTATATGTTCTACTTGTCCCAATTGCTTGTAAAGTGTATGACTATGTAAATATTATATAAATATATAAAAATATATTATATATGAGATGAGATACGTTCAAATGCCCCTTATTTGGGAAATAATCTCAAATGTGAACAAGGGTTCAGCATTGTTCATTAAATAATCACATGAAGGCCAAGAGTTGCCCCGTTTTCAGGGGGAGAGGGGCAGGAAATTTTCTAATTTAGTTGTCAGAAAGAAATCCAGATAGTAGAGGAAATATAAGTAAACAAAAGTTAAAAATTGCATTTCTGCTGACCTCCTATCTGCTTCTGTCTCCTGCAGGTACGGAGAGCTTCCGTGTGCCCCGGCAGGCTGAGGAGGAGGGAGATGCCCCTGCCCCAGTGGAGGAGGAAGTTGTGGCTGCTCCAGCAGAGGAGGAGGCTCCTGCACCGGCTGAAGAAGAGACTGCTCCTGCACCGGCTGAAGAAGAGGCTGCTCCTGCACCGGCTGAAGAAGAGGAGGCTCCTGCACTGGCTGAAGAAGAAGCGGCTCCTTTACCAGCTGAAGAAGAGGCTGCAGCCCCACACGCTGAGGAACACAGTACAGCCAGTCCTACTGAGGAGCAGGGCACTGCAGCCATACTGATGAACAAGGCCAGATCCTACTATGACCAGACCCTCCAAACCGCCTCTGGCTACTTGGAGGACATCAGAGGCCTGAAACTGGAAGAGAAAGCCAAGTAAGTCTGAATGTAAAAAAATATGGCTATACACACAAGCTTTCACACCAAGTCCAGGTACCCGGTCAAAAGCTCTGTAAATGCAAAGAGAACAAATTTCACATGACCACATAACACATAAGACTGCCCAGATATTGTAGTTATTAAATACACAGCCATTAAAACAAGACAGTAAATGGCAAATACAGTAAATGACAAGGAAAGAATTCTAACCATGGTGCATAGAAGATCCTCAGTCCTACTGTACAGTCCTGTTCAAACTATAGTGTATGCATATGTTTAGTATGATATAGTAAGTATGCAAATACTGAGTAAAACCAGACATATGGATATTATCCATAAGAGCTACAGACAAACATAACAAAGGGCATCTTAACACTCCCCTGCCAGGCACAGCTCCATAGCAAAAAAAATCCATGTTTTGACAGAGATTGAAAGTACAGTATGTTTATTTACTTTGACAACTGAGGTCCTACATACTAACTAATGACATCATCATCTCCTTCCTCTCAGGAACCTGTATGCAGAGACCAGCACCGCTGTGCAGACCTACGCTGGCGTTGTGCAGGACCAGCTGTACCACATTCTTGGATCCCACTAAATACATCAGGCTTTCAGCCAGTTTTCTGACACTCCCTGCTACCGAACAAACACGGCTGCCTCCACTCATCCATACATTATCCCCATGTTGGCACATCCATCGACAAGCCCTCAACTCTGCCTCTCACAGTGTCTCTACCAAACAACAGAATTACGATAATACAATTAAAGTGAATTAACAGCGCCACCTTGCGGAGAGTTAAATGTCACCTAAAGATTGTGAGCGGTAGGGATGGATACAGTGTCAACTTCAGGTCCATAGAAACGATAACGTTAAATTATTTAATGCCATTTCTTCATGTCAACTGTCAATTCATGTCATGCAATAAAAATATGTATTCTCAGATTCAGTTTGGTCTTTGAGTACTCTTCATAATATGTAATTTATAGAGCTGTCGGTCACCCCAACATAGAAAACCTGTGGCAACTACACTCTTTTACATTGGTTGTGAAGGAAACCGAGAAGCACCACTTTGCAGAAGCCTGTGATAACCAGGTAGCCTGATGCATCAGCCGGTTTCATATGGTGTTGGAGTCTAAAGAAATTGAGCGGAGGGACTAGGTGGCGCTAGACTGACCTAGAGTGTGACATTCTTTCTTCACAAAAATATGAAAGAGAATTCTGGAACTTTAAATGTGTGATTAACTGTAATTAATCGTGATTAACTAGTGATTAAAGTGATTAATTAGAATTTTTTAATCGACTGACATCACTACTACTACTACTACTACTTATTATTATTATTATTATTATTAAGAAGCATCTCCAGGCTGTTATCTACACACAACAAAAGCATTATTGTGATTATACCACAGGGCTTGCAGACTACATACCTGCCCATTACAGTTATGAGACAAACTGCATTGTTTCTGTTGATTCAATAAATATGTAATTTCACAGCTGAAATATTAGTCTTTCCATAAACTATAACATTTGTCAAAATGAAGATGCTCCTTTAAAAGCCTAGCAAATTCTAAACTGAAATAATGATTTTTACCAGGGAAGTCCATACAATGGGTGTCTATATCCAATGTTTTCCCTCATTCATTTGTTTCTAAGCATCTTGTTTTTAAGAAGTTTTCTAAAACGTCTTAACCTAACTATCAACCTCAGTATCAATCACAGGAGTGATAAGAATTTCTTCATGGTGAGTCAATGGATGGACTGTGGTCCCTTTGCCAAATCATGCCATTCATCTGCCAGACCCCTTTACCAGTGTACCTGCCCCCTCTCTTTTCAGAGATGTCAACAATATAATAGCAACTGTGCCTCCTAGTAGCAGAACACAGAATGTTCAGTACTGGAAGCAGTGTACAAAACTCTGATGATCACATTCTATGATGTGTCAGGGTCAGTGCTAATGCAGATGGCACATACAGTATGTCTGTAACATGCCTGCCTATAACATTCTCCATTCTGTAAATTAGAAACTGAAGACAGTTCAAAACTCATTTGAAGAAATACTGAATCTCTCTACAATTAACAACTCTTTTCATAACCTCTTAGATCTCGTCAAAAAATCTTTTATTAATGAACATATTTACTCTCAGAAACTTCACTTTTAACTTTCCTGGATAGAACAGTCTGTGCCTTGGAATTGAGACTGGGTCTGAAGTTGAGCTGTACATTTCCATTTTCAGGTGCGAAACCAGCATGAAAATGTAAGTGAAACACATTGTTCTCACAAATGATGCTTTTAAATGAAACATTTTCTCAAATCAAACACATGTGTCCATAGATTTAACACAGACATCATCATTGGTTGTGCATCATTATTTGGATTACTTCTGACATTTTGCCCTTTCATGTGGTCTTCTCATCCCTCTCCTTGTCTTTAGGCTACTGTTACTATTTAAAGGCCCTCAGTCATGTCATGTTTGTCTAAATGTAACAAAAGATGCATTATGTTTTGTTAAACTATATGATGTGTCAATAAATAAGCAAATATCAGATTTAAAGCCTGTTTTCCTCTGTTATGTTTATATCCACATCACTGTAATCATGTATACTGCAGACATTAAACTACTGTCATGGGAAATGAAACCTAAAAAAACAAAATAGCCTATGATCTGTGGTGTTCCACAGGGGTCAAATTTAGGGCCACTGTAATTCAGTCCTTACATGTATTTACAGGAACAAATCATTAGTCATTTCTCACCTGATTATTATGTGCCCCTGAGTTCTGATGAAAAAAATACCATTTTGCTCCAATAATCCAATCCACACTGTTTAGTTAAAGGGAAACTAGGCAATATTTTATGCTGTTTTAGGTTAGTTTATCAGCTTTTTATTCAGTCTATTGCTATATGTCTGTCTGTTTAATGTTCTGAAACACTGTCTAATCAGAGAACCCTAATCAGTTAGCCTGTCTACAGTATATATTGCAGCTATTTTGGACCTGTCTCTATCAGGCTTATTGTGGATTCCTTTCAAACGTCTACGTCAGCTTCATGATTCTTTATTGAGTCTTCTAAAAGATAAGAAAGCTTATTTTTAGGCTCTAGTGTTTGACTAATCAGCTACATTGCCCACATTGAGCTGTTAGCTTGATTGAGTATAGATATCCTGAACAGAGGTTACCTGTGGTCAAATCAGTAAGCATACAGGTAGGAAACAGTGAAATGCCATATGAAATTAAACATGATGCAAGGATGTAAAAAAAACCTTGGTTCTTACACGGTGGTCCTGTGAGTCGTGGTCCTCATGTTGTGTTTATCACCACCACGTGGACTGAACTTTGGCTTCAGAACTGACAAGTCAACACCTTGTGCTTGTATATGTATATGAGACAGGACAAAGATCTGCACCTCACTGCTTAAGGCTGCAAAGGACAGAGAGGTTGCTAAGGAGAAAGTAAGTACTAACATAAATGTTATGCTTTATTTAATTGTTGGCACCAACAACAAAATGGTGACGTGACGTCTTATCTACAAACTCCTGGGTATTTGTCAGTGACTTCTACTGATCTGAAAAGCAAACTTACTATCTTAATTTTTACGTTTTCATCCAGTGATTCAGTTACCAAGTTTGGATTGAATAGTTGTGAATAGTGACTAAGATATATATTCCAAGAATATCTCCTGGCGTAAACTTTGAGAATGCACTTAAAAATTTAATTTAATTTCTCTGCACTATTGCACTTTCAACATAAAATGGAGCAGTTTCTGTGTTAGCAATATGCACTCCTTGTTCGTTCTTTCATTGTGTTGTAGCTTGAATGTTATCCTCTTTTGTAAGTCACTTTGGCGTCTGCTAAATGCCTAAATGTAAATGTAAAATATCGGAATACTGAACCTATGGCAATTGGGACTTAAAAATGAAGAGCCTCAGTATGTAATTTGCACTGTTTGCCTGTGACCTGTAAAAGGAAAAACTAAGTGCATTGCAATTCACACATTCTGCTTGTAATTTGACACGTTTGAAAAGTGTACCGTAGGATTTGTGTTCCATTCTGGTGCGCACACCTGAAACGTTTAGGTGAACACCAGAAACGTAAAAGTTTTCTTGTGTGCCTCTAGGGGCTCCATACCATTCTGAGGAATGTAGGCCTACTTTTCTCATCTAATTTTCTGACACACAAGCATGTGTGTCAAAAACAAAAACTACAACCTATTAAATTCTTGTTTAAGAAACAGACAGACAGCCTATTGCAAACCACTTTCATGATGTCATTTTTATTCTGCCCTACATTGTACTGTCATGCATTAAGAAACACACATTGTGTTCACTTTTCTATATTTTCTGATTGAACTAATTAAACAGCTATTATGATGGAGGATATTATAAAGCATGTACTTTATAAAGAGATATTGAATACAATCAGAAATATTTTCTCCTAAAATATTTAAATAAACTTCACTTACTATTATGTTTGGGTTACTGATGGCTTCTCATTGAGTAAAATCTCTTGTGCCCCAGATTTTGTTGTCATCATGAGGAAGCTCCTGGTTTGTGCTGTGCTCATTGCACTTCTTGCCATCGGTAAGTCAAGATACCTCATCATATGAAAATATCCACCTCACCCAGGACCTAACCCTAACCCTAAGCACAACATTTACCCATTATGTCATCAATTACTTCTTTACAAGTGCACTATAGAATTGAAAGAATCTTCAGTTGGCCTATATGTTCTGCACATAAACCCAAATTCTATGTAAATAGCTATGTTCTGCCATCATGCCTTGAAAGCTGCTTAGCTTGTAAGGAATGAGAGTCCATACATTTCTAGAACTTTTTGTAGAGGGCAGGCCAGTCATAGGGTGATGCAAAGTGCAAATCTGTAAAGAGGGGGTGTTCAGAAAATTGTCAGAAAACATAGACAGCAATGTTTGAAAAAGCATTCATTGCCTAACTGCTGTTCAAATTCCTGCTGACCTTCTCTCTGCTGCTGCCCCCTGCAGGTGCGGAGAGTAACCGCATGCCTAGACAGGCTGAGGAGGAGGGAGATGTGGCTGCCCCAGTGGAGGAGGAAGTTGTGGCTGCTCCAGTAGAGGAGGAGGCTCCTGCACCGGCTGAAGAAGAGGCTGCTCCTGCACCGGCTGAAGAAGAGGCTGCTCCTGCACCGGCTGAAGAAGAGGCTGCTCCTGCACTGGCTGAAGAAGAAGCTGCAGCCCCACACGCTGATGAACACAGTACAGCCAGTCCTACTGAGGAGCAGGGCACTGCAGCCATACTGATGAACAAGGTCAGGTCCTACTATGACCAGACCCTCCAAACCGCCTCCGGCTACCTGGAGGACATCAAGGGCCTAAAACTGAAGGAGAAAGCCAAGTAAGTAAAAAAAAAAAAGAATTATACATAGCTCACAATGGTAAGCCCATATAACCAATTAAAATCTTAGGCATACATACATACTTACATACATAGGAAACCCTCACTGCAACATTAAAATATTTCATACCAGTAAATACAGTAACTGTAGTCTACATGAGAAGGCTATTGTAGGCCTTTAAAAAGATATGAAAATAGCCATAACTCCTATGGATACAAGTGAGAGAGGATACCTAAACCATGTCTTTAACAGTTATGATTGCATATCAACAAATTTACATTATGGGAAATTTACATTATTTCAGGAACCTGTACGTGGAGACCAGTTCAGCAGTGCAGACCTACACTGGTGTTGTGCAGGACCAGCTGTACCAGCTGATGGGGTCTCACTAGATAGACCAGATCTTCAAGCTCAATATCCTGACTCCCGAGGCTCATTCCACATTTAGGACATTCATCTCTAATGTTTGCTTACTAGCTACCTTGGCCTGGGTCAAGCTCCCCTGCCACTCACAGTTTCTTTCTGTTACAGCAAACTCGCAATAGAACTTGTCCACAAAGTTTAAATGGCTAAGGAACGGTAGTATAATATTTAAATTATTCCAGATCATGAGCTATCATAATATTATGTAAGCATATTAGGTCTGTGGAAATTATTGACAAAAATAATTTCATGCATTTTTTAAAGTGAACTGTCCACTCACAACATGCATTAAAAAAACAACACGTTTGTTTGACTCTTTGTGCCTCACTTTGTGTTACTACAGCTTTTGCCAAAAGTAAAATTAAAATTCAGTCCAGTTCCAATTAAAACAAAATCATATGACTGCATGAGATTCTAAGGAAAATCTCTGTTAAGGGGGGGTTAGAATGATTCTAAGGGCCTAGTGACAGTGACTGACAGGAGGACTTTTTAATATTATAATCAGTGTTTGGTTGGCTCAAAATTATTTTCTGTCATAGGGCCCAAAATTTCTAGCACCGCCCCTGTCTAGTAGTAACTATCTTTTATTCTGTGGAGTCTCAACAATTGCATACATTGTATCCACACTGTTTTACAGTTACAGTGTGTATGGGGCGAGGTAGAGGTGGATACAGTGTGCTGTATGTAGGGATGGGATGGGCTTGCTGATAAGGAGCAGTGTGCAGGAGGTGTGTGTGTGTTGGGGGGGGGGGGGATCTGGGTCAGTGTGCTGTGTTTGTAGGAAGGGGGCTTACTGGTGATGCAGTGGGGTCGAAGGGGGGATGGCATTGTGTAACCTTCAAAAAAAAATTGAATAGCCCAGGCAGGAATTACAGCATGTGTCAGACATACACTGGGGGCAATATTGAACAGTACTGAATAGTATTGATGTCCACATTAAATACAGTAAATTTCTAATGAGGCTATTTGCATGAATCAGAGGCTACTTGCAGTTTGACCAAACTTTGGTATGAACCCAAAAAATCTACACATGTAAAGAAATCAAGAGGTGCTCTAGTGCAACTTGCTATAGCACCATGTGGCAGGGGCCCACGTCAACCCAGCTTTGAATCTGAACTGCTTCTCACAATCCAGCTCCAGTCTATTTGCTTGTTGGGTGTTCTAGGCGAAACTGGGTGTCCTAGGCGAGTGGCCCAGGTCCCCAATGCAAGGAGCCAGTCCTGTCCAGATCCCACAATGTCTCTCTCTCTCTCTCTCTCCCACTTACTTCCTCTTATCACAATACAATTACAAGATTAAAGCCAATGAATGACTTCATGTCATTTGGTATGCCTCATCACAATAAAATTAAAGCTCATGAATGAAGTTATGTGTACAATAAAGTGTAATGGCACAGGACGAAAAGCATGAACACACTAAGAAATAAAGTACAAGGCAAACAATGGCAGGGACCACCTACAATCTAGCTTGAAGGCAATTCTGTCTTATATCTGTGCATATTGATATCATTTTGTACATTTTGATACGAGGTTTTTGTAACAAAACTGTACTTTTGGTTAGCACCACTGGGACCATTATCTGGAACTAGAAAAAACATCACTCTAATATCAACAAGACACACAATATTGACTGCATGTTTTATATTTTGGGAATCACATAATTATCATTAGTTTTTTTTTTCATCCAACTCATTTTCTATAGACTAAGGCAGATAGTAGTGTGTGGAATGCCAAAAGACATTTAAAGACGATGATGCTTAAACCTTTTAACTAAGTTTCTGAGTTGGTCCCCCTGATCTCCTTATCCAGTGCACAAATTGACATAGCAAGGTGTGGGGCTTTCTGTCCACATGCACTTGTGGACTTTTTTTTAAATGGCCAAAGTCCTTCACAACTCTTAACACAAACAAGAAATAATAAGGAATAAGGAACACGATTTCATCATTCAGGAACCACTTCAGGAAGTACAGTACAGCACATTGAGTAATGACTTCCTTAATGCTTATTTGCTCCTGACTGCATATAAAAGGCCACCCCCAGTGACATCCAGACAGACAGCATACACAGAGAGATCAACATGAAACTCCTGCTGCTGGTCATGGCTTTGGGCTGCATGGGTAAGATGAAACACTAGAGTTCCTTTCCCTGTCTCTAAGACTAAGATTACTTAGTTAGTGATGTATACAAACTATAGGATCATGCATTTTAGATTTCAGATTTATTCAACTTATAGTTATAGATTATTAATATTTGAATAATAATGCAGTGTTTACGATAATTTCAGATTTTGATTTAGAAACTTTTTTTTTACTACACTACATTACTACACTGCTATTTCGCTACAACAACTCCAACTACATTACAACTATTGCTATTGCTTTTACTCTTGCTCCTGATCTAACGATAATTAATCACTGTCAGAGGTGGGGTGGGGGATGGACTGCAGTCCCTTCGCGAGACCATGGCTGGTCCGCTTCTCCTCTGGGCAGACTGGAGTCCTTCTCAATGAGTACTGGGTGCTGACCAAATTCTCCTACAATGATGGGTAAGTGAAATAGGCCTATGTCTTCATTCACAGGGTCCTGATAAAACTCCTCATAAACAATCTGGACCAACCAGCTCTGACACTAATCATCTGTTCTGGTGTCTTTGATGTTCACACCACCAAGATCACAGGATCTGGTGGCTCGACTGGGTGTAGATGACCTGAACGGACAATCAGACACTGAGCAGACGATACCTGTGGCCAGATGGATCAACCACAGCCCCTACCGACGCCGGCGTAAGAGGAGTCCAGTAAATGATCTGGCTCTGGTGAGCCTGGCAAAGCCGGCACTCCTCACTCCCCAGGTCCAGCCCATATCTCTGCCCTCGCAGTGCCCACAGGCTGGGGAGCTGTGTGTGGTGTCTGGCTGGGAATACAACAAAGGTGAGCTGGAAAATGGAAAAAAATAGATGTGTGTGTGTGTGAGAGAGAGAGAGAAAGCAAGAAAGTGAGTCATGATTATTCATCGTCAGTAATAAAGTTTGTGAAATGTAATATTGCTCTATACTGTTGGTTAATCTGCAAGGCCTAAAAAATTCAGAAAGCACTCTAAAAATTGCTAAAGAATGCACACTGTGTCTTTTGTGACACATTCACATTCCCAACTGTTTCAACAGTATCTCTGTTTTGTTGCTACAGTTGCTGAGTCCAGAAAGCAGCAGTGTCTGGTTCAACAAGTTTTAAGTGAATCTGTCTGTAGGCAGCTGAACCCACTACACTGGACAAGTAATGTGTTATGCACTAAGAACCACCACACTTCAGGGGGCAATTGTCTGGTGAGTGAATGTGTGTGGACCAAGGTATCCATACTTAGTTAAAAATTCCTTGCGATTATATTTGTCTACTTTTTTGCTGCAAGTTAACTTAGTCAGTTAAGATAATTCTAGTAACCTAATGGGGTATATGGTGAAAGCCCAAACAAGAAAACAAGTTAAATCACTTCCTACTGAAGGTTAGCTAAATAAACTCACAGCTCATGCACTGAAAATATATTATTGGTATTGGCTGTGTGTTTATGTAGCCGGCTTTCAGTAGGAAGTGATTGAACTTGTTTTCTGGATTCGAACGTTTGCCATATATAAGTATACTGTAGTATACAATCTACTTCTCATTCAGTCCACTCATTTTGTTTTTTTTTCCTCTCTTCTATTCTTTTTTTCTCTGTCTTTCTTTCTCAGAGAGACAGCAGTAGTATATTGGTGTGTGGGGGAGTGCTACAGGGTGTAAATGGTTTTGTATTCATATCTGAGGGGTGTTCCTTTGGGAAACCAGACACCTACTCCAGGATCTGCCGGTACACAAGCTGGATCAATAGTGTCATGAACACTAAGACTACAACAGTGGAGCCGGAGACTACTCCACCTGAAACGACAACCACCCCATCATGGTTGAATCCTGAGTTTGTGTCTTAGAGGAAAAGTCTAAAGTCAATCAGCCCATATCCCTGTGCTTTGAGGCTGCCGAGTGCTGTTGGTAGGTATAAGAATAGCAACATTTGGTACAACGTAGACCAAATTGCAAGCAAAATGGCAGCCAGCACTAAAAGAAAAACAAAACTTCCTGGCCCTGGCGCTGTCATTGCGCTTTTTGGTCTATGTGCACCAAAGTCATTCTCAAACCTACCAACAACACTCAGCAATGTCAAACAACAGGGTTAAGAATTGATTCACTCCTGAAAACCGGATTAAGTCAGAAGAAGACCTAGAAGTGCAATGTGTTGACAACAGACATGAGAAAGAACAAAAGATAGGCTCCTGAAGAAAAGGTTTTAAATAAAAATAGATAAAAATGGAATCATAAATTTCAAACCAAATGTTAGTATTTGACAAGATATACACTGTATCAGACAATTTTGACTGTAAATCACAATAAATCTGATTCAATTATGCTCTCTCATACAACAACATTTTTTTCACGATTTCAATTCAATAATAAACATTTTAGTAACTGAATATTTTTAGAGATCAGAGCACATCGAGGCCACGCCCTTGTGGTTGGGAGACGGGGGACCAGCTCCTCGAATCTAATCCATTTGTTTTGCTGCTTCGAAATGGCATAGGTCTACTGCTATTCTGCATACCAAAGAAGCAGCGTTGCTTGCTAACTGCAGATAGTTGAATGTAGGGTTGCCTTAAAACCTTTATATTGTCATGTATTACTTGAGGGAGTCACTATATGTAGGCTAATGCAAAAATAGTCAGCCATTTCCGAATTACTAATAAATATGAATAAATATCTGCATTTAAAAAATATCATTAGATGCATTTGCAGCATTTCTGAAGTTCTGAGTTCGTCTTTCGTTTTTGTCAAAGTGACAATACAGAATTCCCTGGTGAAACAATCAGAAGACATTCATCCAAACTGGACAGGTTACGTTGCACGGTGCCATATTTACATGGACTTTTACATGGCTTTTACATGGCTTTGATCTTATTTTTTTTTTCTTTTCAGTAGGCCTATTTATTACTTGACTTCTCATGTTATGACTTGAAGGTATTAGAAATATCTGATATGTGTTTGTGCACAACAACTGAGGGGGGCTACCCCACAAGATTGTTGAAAAATTAGATATAATTCCTGCATTCTGGTGTATTTTCATAGGTTGTTAGATCCTATTTTTATAGCAATTAACTCAACAGCTTAATCCTTTTCGGTTGTTGCGGTTGCACAAAAATCTTTGCAAAGTGCGACTTCCACCATTACTTGTATCAAACTTCAAACTCTTAGGTGAAAGGATACAGGTATGATGAGTTTGAAAAACAGATCCACAATTGAGAATGAATAATAAAAATCCTGTTGGAAACAATACAGTTTGCGAATTTTGTGTCAGCATATTAGTGAACATTACTGACCACTCTGTGAGTTTCACATTTTTACAAACGAAAGTTCAATGTGTTTTAGGAAAGATTGCAGCAGTTCACCTATCCAGTCATTCTAGGTGGGGAGATGCTACTACTACTAACTACTAACAACCAAAAATTCTCAGAACAGAGGCATTCATCAACATTTCAGTCTTAACCATTGTATTTCATCATAAACGATCAGAAAACATGGCTTGAAGTGTAAAAAAAAACGAACATACCCTTTAAGTAATTCACTTTCACATGTGGACTCCACTTATTACAAGTTATTTGGTTTTGTTATTTTCTCCATTGCTGTTTACTTAGGTCAAACTTTGTAAATGCATCAGCTAGCTAGCTAACAGGCAACTAGTCAGTAAGGCTCAATTGGTATAATATTACTACAAAAGATTTTACAGTGCAGTGCACTGCTCTTTTGCTACATTGTGTCACAATCTTTTAGGCTATAAGTTTTTAACGTTTTTTGACTTCAGGCTGAGATTGCAAAAGAATGCAGCTGCCTTATTAGCAACATATATTAACTCATCTTAGCAAGAAAGACAAATACAGGGCATAGGTAATAAATTTAGTGAAAAAAACAATAAAATAATATTAATGATTATTTAAAAAAAGATAGATCTAAATTGTGTTAGGTATAACTATTACCAGGGCAACAGATTGACTGGCAGCCAAAATGAATCTCTGTTGTTCCCACGTTACCCACATGGAGCTTTTTTTGTGGGCCTAATGGGACGTTAACCAGACTTACCGTCTGTATCTATGGAGCTGGCCCAGGCAAAGTTTACCTCTATTGCTGAATTCCCAGTCTGAATTATTCTGAACTGTACCCAGGTTGAATCCTGTGTTATCATTTAGATTGCAATGGCACAGCTAATGTTTTGCACAACAGCAGGTATAACTTTTGGTTATAAAACTGTACATAATGATAACTCTTATTTATTTCCAACATAACCCATGCAGGGTCTGTACATTGTACCAAATTGTGTCATTCTTGTTCCTACTGACAGCACCTGACAGCCTTGAACAACAGAGATATGGTTCCTGTGGTATCACCTGCATGGACAGGCAGAGGGAATAGGCTACATGAAGGAACATTTACTTTCTAAAGCTGGGGTTATCTACCTTCATGTTGTACTTTGCGATTAATGTTTTTTGCTCCTGTCATGATCAGAAATTATTTCATTTTGATTTTGCTGGGAAGGAAGTATTTTACATTGACATTTACAATAAAAAATTCCTTTTACATAGGTCTGGGACACCGTTGTCTTCAGTTTGTCATTTTACATATTATTAGCTGCTTAAGATCACAGTTGAGATCATACCACCCTCCTGACAAATGAATAAATACACAATCTTCATTGCCATTGGCATTATTTGGCTCACTTGCGCGCCACCTAGTGAAAATTAAAAGCCTGTGACTTAAGTCTGTAAACTGTCCCTCGTGCTTCCTGTCTGTTGCCTTAATGAATGGGCTAGCGGAAGGATAAACTGCATGCACTTTTGCCAGGGCTTGGTTTTCCTCTTCTGTTCTTGGCAGGACAAATGTGGCCCCAGCATCTGAGCAGAACTTCAGGCCCTCATCGAAAGGGGCTAGATGCCCATCAGTATATATAGTACTTTAGTCCAACCTTCCTGAATGTGCTGAAACTTGATGCTATAAGAGAGAATGTAAATATGGCACCAGGATACATTGTACCACTAAAGCTTTTATTAAAAGGACATTGACACACAACAGTGACACTATTTTAAATGTTTTGAATTGTGGTTTGCAATCTTATGTTTTTCTAGTAGAGAAAGTCTTCCTCTGAGATTCTGGACCTCTGATTGTAAGGATGTGATCAAACTGTCATTGGACAATGTTCCTGAATTAAGAGACATTGTACATGTGTACAAATCAGTTCCACATATCCTTTCCACACCTATATTTTATGTACTTTAACAAAATATATGGTTGATAACTGGCCATTGGTTACTGTCTATGGTTGATTCAGGTCAGAAGTGGAAAAATAAACCAAGAAAATATGAGTGTCAAGTCAAGTAGGATTTTATTGTCGTTTCAGCCATATGCACAGTACATAGTGAGACAAGACAACGTTTCACCGGGAACAATTGGTGATACACGTAACTGTTAATGCACAGTATGGACAAGACAGATACGTAATAGTGCCTACATACACTATTGCGGGACTACACAGATTCACTCACCCACTCACACACGCACTCCACACACACAACTACACAAGCATGCGTGCACACTCTTGTACACATATGTACATACGTTACAACACGGTTGTAAACAATTGGCAGGTCAAGATACAGGTGACCTAAAACAAACACGCTAGACAGGGCATGGCTTTTAGCAGAGCACTGTGGTTAGTGGTGTGATTTGTAAACAATTTATTTTACATAAATATAAGTGATAGCAGCAAGAAAGTGCGGGGGGCATAAAGGTGCAGAACGCTGTGACGCGCTGGTTTGCATCCTGAGTTACTAAGAAACTCAGTCCAGTCCAATTACACTACAGGTTGTTCAGCAGTCTGACTGCCTGCCGGAAGAAGCTCTTCCCCATTCTGGAGGTGCGGGCAGTGATTCTGTGGAACCTTCTGCCAGATGGTAGTAAGGTGAATAGTCCATGGGAGGGATGGGTAGTGTCTTTGGTAATGTTCTTGGCTTTCCGCAGACAGCGGGTGCTGTAGATGTCTGAGGGGGGGGCAGAGAGACTCCAGTGATCTTTTCGGCTGTCCTCACAATCCGCTGCAGGGCCTTACGGTCTGAAAGCGGTGTGAAAATGGCAGAGAAACCAAGTGAGAAGAAAACTGTGCAGTGGTCGGCAGAGAAGACAAAATATTTGCAATTTCCAGCTGAAACTAGTAGTAGCAGTGTATGGATGGTACCATGCTGTAATAAGCTTTGGACTGTAAGTTCAGATATTTATAGAAGATATGCTGTAGTTAAACCACAAGTGTAACCTTTGTCCATTTAATCTTTTGACATTAACCTAAATATTTTTACACACTGTGGCCATAATTTATTTATGGCCTCTTGTACCAGATGTTTTGTGGCTTGTTTCTCTATCTAGTTCAAGAAGCTTTATTGTCACATACATAGAAATACTACATAAGACATGTAGTCAGCCTGTCCTGTACAATAAGTGTGTGTATGGGGTGCACACTCATTAGTTTGTAAAGTAATCTCATTTAGATTAATTAATTAATCTCTCTTTTTATACAGAGAGCACTTGGAAATGTATTTCTCACATCATGACAAACAGCTGAATTTGCAGCGTCAATATCACAGAGTGAATGGTCCCATGCTGTCACAGGTTTTTGTCGGTATGAAGAGAGATTAAGGTATTAAGATTCATAGAATTTGTTAGATCAGTGATGAGATAGCAGCAAGTCAGTCCTCTATTCTGTAGGTCACAGGTGTGTATTAGCGTACAAAATAAATTATGCCAGTTCATGGCAGTCGTTATTGCGTAACTGCCGGGAAATGCACTGATAGCAGACAATGATTTACTGTTTACCTGGATCCATGATAGCACGTCAAACACAAGTTGAAAGGTAAGTGACTCATTGCCTGAGTTTGAGTTAAGGGTCATGAATGCTATAATTAAATAAGTTGAAGTCTGTGATAATGATAAAGACAAAAAGAAAACAACAACCTCCAATGCAGGACACTCAGCACCTACAGCGCTCAGGCCCTAAAAACACAGTGTTTTCCTGGGTTAATAGCATATATCTCTGAAAGAATGATTAAAAAATACTGTAAAATAAACTAAAAATACAATAGCATAGATGCAGTTTATGAATGGTCAGAGTGTGTTGATGTCCATCAAGGACCTTAACAAACATTAATGAAAGCTCAACAAAATTTCTGAATCCTTGGCCTTGATATACTGCCAACAGAGAGCTAGACAAAGAGTATACATCTATAAACGCAGATTGCACAGAGATTACTGTGGACATAACAAGGGTCATGGGTTTTGTGTTTTTATTACAATACCTGGTATGCCTTTAAACATGCTAATTGATGGCAATACAATCAGTGGTTTCCTTCCCTCCACCCAGATCTGCAAATGTCTTTAGAATTGTTGGTCTGATTGGTCGAATGTCTGTTCAATGTGTACAAAGGCATGGGCCAAGATCAATCAAAGATTGAGCAAACGGTCGTGCAAGGCAGGCTACTAAATTGTCTTAGTGTCTTAGTTCAGGCTTGTATTACAGTAAATGCAGTAGCTATTGCAATTTAGGGGTCATTAAAGGGAAGCTGTGATAGTTAGCTGATAGCTTTGCAGTGAGCAGATTAAACATATGACCTTTCACTTTATTTTGCAAAATCAATAGCCAATAATTTAAAACATCCTATGGTGTTTAACAAGTGTTTTTGTAACATTTAGTTACTGAGGTTACCAACTATGACTTACTTCATAACTCCATATATCTTTTTCTACTTTCAACCTCAGACCTCAAACAATTTGGATTTTTCTTGTGATTCTGTATACTAAAATGACAATGTTGCCACAAGCTTACCAACTTAACCTGTGTGTATGCACGTTATACAGTCAACTGTCACCTACCCACAGCAACTCAGCAGACACAAAAAATAGAAACCACTTACTTTCCACTGGTTAGAGGTTGAGGTATAAGTCTCAGTGTTTATAGCTGTGCACCAATTATTCACCTACGCCATTCTCAGCCTGAATCTCTACTAAGCAAACAGCTGGATCAAACTTACTGTAACTTAACGTCACTGAAGCAGTACCACCATGTTTGTATCTGTATCTGTACCACAGGAGACTCAGGAGTCATCTATAGAGGTGCCCTCTACCTACTACTGCTGGTCTGTCTTCAATATATGGTTTTGCTGTACGATATTTGGCACAAAGGCAAAGAAACATTCAGTTAAGGTATGTCAGGAGAGAGCACCAATTATAAATCTTTTGTATTCATTGTATGTCAATACTGTATGTGTTCATTTGTTAATGCTGGGATTTCAGGCGCAGAAATGCATAAGAGAAGGAGATCTGCTCGGTGCGAAGAAAGCCTCTGAGTCAGCATTAAATTTCAACATCATGGCACTGATATGTGGATTGGTCATTTGGGCTTTGGTTGCACTTTCTATTTGGTTTCAATATGGGATTAAACACGTTTAGGTGAAATTCAAATACTAACTGCACTGAACTAGTTGATGTAATGAAATCAGAACAGAACAAGCTGTGTTAACTTTGAAAAAAATTCTGAAGACATGTTAACAAGCATCGACAATGTATTTAAATGTCTCAATATGGCACCTTCTTTGCATTGATGCTTTTAAAATTAAAGAAGCATTTTGAAGTCACTTGTTCTTTTACGTTATTCTGTATTCTATATTCTAACATATAACATTCTAAATACAGTGTGCTACATAATGTTGTGTTCTGTAACCTCAGGATGGGAAACTAATGCATGTCAAACTTTTTAAAATCTTAAATATGCAAATAAGCTCATCTTTACTGCAGCAGCAATTAACCTCTACCTCTATGGTATGATCTGCACCCATATCCTTAATGCAGGCTTTATGCCAAAACCCAGAAGAAAAATCACAAAAGTAATCAAGCTAAAGAGTGCAGTATGCAATGCTGTGAGAATGTGGTGAAGATGACCTAGAAACCATTTCCTGGAAATTTCTTATGGTTCAACTTGAGACCTTTGGTGGGGGGTAGTGAGAGGGGGCACATGGGACATTCCTGGGTTGTGGGGTGGCGGTTAAGGAACCTGGCTAGCATGTAGCACGTAGCCTGAGGTGTTGTGGGAATCCCAGCTGCCACCGTTGTGCCCCTGAGCAAAGCACTTAACGCTAAGTTGCTCTAGGGGAGACTGGCCCTGAACAACTGATAGCTGCCAAAAAAATTTAAGTTGTTTTGAATAAAAGCGTCTGCTAAATGCATAAATGCAATGTACTGCTCTAAATTTACTAAATGTACTGCTCAAAATTTCATGGCAGAACTGCATATTCTCTGAGGCCTTAGGGTACTATACTGCACTGAAGTAGGAAATGTTTTTTACTGACACAGTGTAAACCAGAACCATGGCAAAACCACAACCAAAATGGCAAGACATGGAAAAAATACAAAAATCACAATGGAGTATGGAACAGCAGCCCAAGAGCCTCTCGTGACCAAGACAACCCAAGGGAATCCTGATGGGCAGTGTTTAAAGTGGGATTTTGCAGGTGGGGGTACTCTCAAATGTAGTGTCAGCGCAACAAAGAAAAACGACTCACCCTGTTTGGATGCGATAGTGTCACAAGTATCACACTACTTATTTGACACTTAATGGTTTTATTTTCTACACCGATATAAACAACACGTGATGTTGCACTTTTGCACTCTTTTGAGACATAGATAAATGGGTGTTTTTTTGTTTTTGTTATTTTTAAATATTCATATTGTCAGAAAGTCCAATAATCTGTTCTATGTGAGCGCTACTGCTTGGTTGGTCGGCTATGCTAGGCTGGGCTGCTGATGCTGTGCTGTGCTGGGTTTGGCAGTGGTGCTAACACTGGACTGAGCGGGGCTGCTGAAATGTAGCTGGGGTGCAACTACTGATGTTACTCTGGGCTATGCCCTTGGCTGCTTTCATTCCCCTAATCATGGAGAAAATATAGGATTTGGAAAGTCGTACTTAGAGTCACTTCAGTCATGGTCACTAGACACTAGAAGTTATATTAAACATTAAAATATTTTGTCAAATTCATTATTAAAATATCATATAACCACATATCCATTAGGCTATTTACTGGTGTAAGCTAGTCAGCTAGTCCTTCAGGGTTATTTTCTCCTGTTCTGTCAGCATTTCCAGATCAAGCTTACCCTTGTTACCCTTTGTTTGCATCCTCTCTTTTTTCTCCCTCCTCCATCTTTAAAGAGTTATGTCATGTTTTTGCTGATTTATGTCAATATTAGCCTACCATGTTTCTGCAGATTTATGTCAATATTAGCCTACCAACCTCTTTTCCACTTAGGAAACCAGTGCTCATGGACATTTATCATTTGCTATTGACCAGCAATTGGACAGAAAGCTAGAGCCATCTAGCCAAGTTGTTTCTTTTTCACATTATTATTTATGCATTTAGCAGACGCTTTTATCCAAAGCAACATTTGTCAACTATTAATTGTTCAGGGCCAGTCTCCCCTGGAGCAACTTAGGGTTAAGTGCCTTGTCCAAGGGTCACACAAACAGGCCAATATGGACCAAACTCCTGACCTGGTGCCTGATCCAACACCTTTGCTGTAGAGGGAGTCTAATGACACACCTGATGGAATCAGCATGTTAAAGGAAAATGGAGAGGAGAGGGAAGGAGAATGTGCGCCAGACAAGTAATGTCAAAGAGAAACTCTTTCATCCCTGGACAGAACTCTACAAAGCTTAACAAGAATTTGAGACTAGGCTACTGTAGGCTACTTTGCCATCTCACATCAGTGTGCAAAAAATACGCATTATGCCTGCATCGAGGGGTGCGTTTATTATCGGAAATGAATGAGTCATTGTCCGCTGATCTATGACTAAGGAACTGGTCAGACAAAAAAAAAACAAACATGAGCCCACAAAGCACGTCAGCCATCAGGAAAATACCTGGTATGGCAGATGGCTAGTGTCTATGTGCCTGTAGCCTACAGAAATGTGTTTCAAATTTAAAGACAAGTTCATGGTTGAACATATCTGATCAGCAGCTAAGCCTAAACAACTTGACTAAAAACTAAATGTTATGTTTGAATAACTGTTACACATTATTACACATTATTATTACATATTATTATTACACATATTACACATTAAACAACATTATTCAGTGAGGGAGATTCATCAGCAGAAAATTGGCATAGGGAAAAAATATCAAAAGCAAGACACAATGCCCAGGGCAAGTTCACAGTATCAGAAAGTACACAGTAAGCAAAGTGTCCGCCTATGAGGAGGCTAACGTATGCCTATTGAGAGGTGACTTTCAAGCTCTTATCTCAGATAATATAAGGGCCATTTGCACACACTGCTATGCTATATACTGTTTTTTTCAGCAGTCTGGGATATCTAAATCTGGTAGTGTTTGATGTAATGTAGGAGGGGTTGACAATGCAGAAATTTGATGTGATATTATTTCACAAATTACTTGAGAACCACCGATCATGCTATATGCTGATGGTATATAGCTAATGCTAATTATGCTAATGCTATATACCATTGGCATAGGATCCTGTTTATTTTTATATGCAGTTTGCTGTCTTTGAGATAAGACATAATATTATAGATAATATAGAGATATTTCACTGAGAGGAATGGGTATAAAATAGACGCAAAGCTGTATGTTAATAACACCGTTTCACGTGTTATGCGTAATCCATCTGTTTGATGAAAAGCCAGTAATCTAAGAGAGAAGAACGGATGTGAAGTGAAGAACGGATGAAGAATGGATGTGAAGAACTAACAATCCATTCCTCACACCTATTTTTTTCTGTTAGATTACTCACAGAGTTTTTGTCACATGGCTTTCCAATAGTGTTACTCTCTAGTCTTGATGAATTAAAAAAAAATAAAAAATCAAAAACAATGAGGAAACACAAAGCATTCCAGACCTTGCATCATTGTTCTTGAATGGGTCAACCTATTGCTTACAGCATTAGTTCTCAAACTGGGGTCCGGAACATGTTGCTAGGGGTTCCATGAAAAAGTTTGCTAAAGTATAAACTTGTCTTATGGGGAGAAGAATACTAGAGATCAGAATAGAGGCCAACTGTATTGTGCTCATTACTTATAATATTATTTCGCATAATATTAGGGACAAATTAGCCTACGTCAAACTACGTCAATCTGTCAAAACATTTTCCTTACGTAACATTAACTGCAAGCAAAATTAATATTAGTTATTATTAGTTATGTGAAACAAACAGTATTTTTTAACACAGTAGCCTTGATTTGACCAAAAAAAATCAGTCCTTTTAAAACTGCTTCTGCTGTGTCAACATGCCTATTTAAAGCTGTTGTGGTATTAGCAAAATCTGTTTTCAGAATAAGAGTTCAAAAGCATCTGAAAGAACAAATACTGTAGATATAATCCTATGGTTACATTTTCACGATTGACACAATTATTAAATTCAATTTCAATTCAATTTTATTTATACAGTGCCTTTTACAATAGTATTGTCTCGTGGCACTTCACAGAAGGAGCACCCAAGAGCAGCAGGGGCAAGGAAAAACCCCCCTATGTTCAGTTAATCTAGGAAGAAACCTTGGGCAGATCCACGACTCAACCCAACTGCCGGGGGTCATGTAGAAAAATTACAATCAGTGGTAACCATGACAGACTACAAGTTGCCAATGGTTTTAGCTGAGGTTCATAACAGTTCATAATGGAGTGTTATCCCACTTTACATTATATGGTAGTCAGACTATAGGTGGTTATCAGGAACTATGGCTGGACAATGTAGCAGTGGCTACATTGGGGTCATGGGGGTAACAGTAAGGGTCCATTTGACAGTGCTATTGTGGGGGGGGGGTCACAAAGCCTCAAGGAAGGGGAGACAGGCCTAGCATGTGCATCCAGGAAGGGCCTCTATGATGGAGAGTCGGTCCTGACATGGGCCTTCCTTTAGTGTTGGTTGCAGTCCACTCAGGAGGGGAGGGTGAGAGGAGTCCGCTGGAATGAGGCAGGGATGACACTCAGCAGAGATAAGAGGAGTCCGCCGGAATGAGGCAGGGATGACACTCAGCAGAGATAATTGTGGACAGAGGAAGAAAGTGAATTAGGGCAGGTTCTCACATCAGAGAGCAAATTGTGTAATTTGGGCATACATATATATCGATACATACATATACACACATACACACACACACACAAATACACATACATACATACACACACATATATAAACATAAATATATATATATATAGTTATATATACATACACACATACATATAAAAAGAGAGAGAGAGAGTTGTACGGCGTGACACATGAAGCTTTCGTGGCGGCACTAGGCTACAGCAGCATAACTAAGGTATGATGTGTGGCAACACAGCACCACTGCAGGGATGGTCAGTGGCCGCCATACCTCGCAACTGGGTGCACAGCAGAGGCAGTCCCTCCCAAAAGACCCATGAGAACTGATGATTTGCAATGCACCATCCCTAACTATGGGAAACAGTAAAGAGGAAGTTTTAAGTCTAGACTTGGGATTGAGAGTGTCCGCTTGTCGAATATGGGGGGGGATTATTCCACAGGAGGGGTGCACGGTAACAAAAGGCTCTTCCTCCTATTGAAGATTTTGATATTCTTGGGATTACAAGGAGACCAGCATTTTGGGATCTTCGGGTTCTGGGAGGGTGGTAAGGGACAAGTAAGTCTTTAATATATGTTGGTGCATCGCCCTTGATAGCTTTGTAGGTTAGGAGGAGTATTTTAAAATCCCTTCGACTTTTAATAGGGAGCCAATGTAAGGAAGCAAGGATAGGAGAGATATAGCATTTTTGATACAAATGGGAGGTTAGATATGGGTCGGTAATTAGCAAGGACATCAGGATCAAGGTTTGTTTTTTTTAATTGATGATTTAATAACAGATGTCTTGAAAGATTTTGGGACATGCCCAGCTATGAGTGAGTCATTTATAATTTTAAGAATCGTCTCAGCCAATAGAGGGAGAGCAGCCTTAAGAAGATCAGTTGGGATAGGATCCAATAAGCATGTTGAGGTTTTAGCTGAAGAGATCAAAGATGTAATTTCTGATATATTGGTGGGTGTGAATGAATCAAGGTATGCTACAGGTTGACTAGAGCTAGCTGTAACCATTACATGTGGTCCAACTGGATTTGAGGTTACAAGGGAGTTGTTTATTTTAAGTCTAATAGATTTGATTTTGTCATGAAAATAGTCCATGAAGTCATTGCTGCTTAGAGTTATTGGAATGGAATGGGACACCTCGTTCCTGCTTTTTGTTAAATGGGATATAGTGTTAAAGAGGAATTTTGGATTATTTTTATTATTGTGTATAAGTGAGGCATTGTTAAGTGCTGTCTTGTACTCTTTTAAACTGTCTTTCCAGGCAAGGCGGAACACTTCGAGTTTAGTGGCATACCATTTCCTTTCAAGTCTACGCACAGCTTTTTTCCGTGAGCGAGTCTGTGTGGTATACCATGGGGCAATTTTTTCTTGTTTCCTAGTTTTCTTTTTGAGTGGTCCAATTGTGTTGAATGTGGAGTATAGTGCATTTACAACACAATCAGTTAATTGATCAACTTGGGTTGGGCTTGGCGTAGGGCCTTCTAATGCAGGGCTATATTGGCTCTGTACAGGCTCAAGGAGAGACGGAATTTTTGCTATGAAGTCATCTGTAGTTTTGGGGGTTATGTTTCTAGTGTAGTAGTAGATTGAGTTAGGTGCTACATAGTCTAATATGATTTTTAAAGTTAATAAATAGTGGTCAGATAGTGTAGAGTGTTGAGGTAGGGTTGTAAGTTGCTGTATTTGTACTCCATGTGTCAGAACAAGATCAAGGGTGTGGTTACCTTGGTGTGTAGGTGTATTTACATTTTGGCAGAAGGCAATGTGATCAAGCAGAGATTGGAATCCAATTGCCAGGCTATCATTTGCAACATCCATATGGATATTAAAATCACCTATTCTAATGACTAATGACTAGAGAGGACAGGAAGTCAGAGAATTCTGATAAGAATTCAGTGTAGGGGCCTGGAGGTCTATATAATGTTACAATTGTTAAGGGTTTAGCACCATTCCTATCAGGATGAATCAAGTTAAGGACTTCAAAAGATTTAAAAATATAATCAAGCTTAGGGGCCATAATGAGAATTGAATTGTGAATTGTGGCTACTCCGCCACCACGGCCATAACGACGTGGTATGTGATAATTTAGATGACTTGGGGGGGTAGCTTCATTTAGTGGGAGGTATTCATCAGGTTTTAGCCAGGTTTCTGTAAGACAAAGTATGTCAATTTGATTATCATAAATAAGTTCATTTATTAAGGTCGTCTATGAGGAGAGCGAACGAATATTTAATAAGCCAAATTTCAGTTGTGATTTCTGCCTATATTGTTTTTTGTTTTTGTTTTTATTTTTGTGAGATTGGTATAATGTATGCCCGTACCGTGTCGATTTGAGTGTCGCTGACACTCTCACTGTCTGTCTGCTGCTAGGGTGACGGCGGGGCTGCAGAGAACTGTGTAGGGCAGTAATTCTGCCACCTGGACCAAACTCTGGTTCGTCAGGAACAAGCCGAGTTTAAGTGACGGTCAATGTTCCTAGAAAGGAGTTCTGCACCCATCCGAGACGGATGGATACCATCTCGATCAAAAGTCCAGGCTTCCCCCAGAAGGAGCTAAAGTTATCGATGTAGCCCACATTGTTATCGGCACACCATCCCGACAGCGTTCAGTGAAAAAAACTCAGCTGAGCATTGTATGGGACCAGAGAAAGTTACAGTCTGACATCGTTTGTGCCAACCTGCACAAAGAAATAAAACTCGTTTTGGTGATCTCCGACTGCCTTAGTAGGACATCGTTAGTGCCAGTGTGGATAGCTATCCGGGGGTACTTCACTACTTGTTTAGCCGCCAGCACTTTTAAATAGGCTTCGATGTCGCTTGCTCTAGCCCAAGATATTGAAGTGAAGCGATTAGAAACATGAAGTGGTTGGTGGTGTGCAGGGGCTTCGTTCTGCGACTACTGCCCCTCACCGTAACCCACTTTCCCTGCTGCGAGGGAGATGGCGCCGGTTCACTGGCTAGCTTGCTAGGGGATGATCTCTCTGGTGCATCCACACTTGCTAGGGGGGCAGACTGAATCTAGCATATTTGATATTATCTTGACCAGTCCATTATGTAGTTGATATGCGCTCATAATTAACTCCCAATGGACTTTGTGCACGGAAGACATTAAGTAGAAGGACATTTGTTCAGGATGGTAATTCTTTTCTGGTGAACGTCTATTTTTGTGAAGTACAGTGGGCTAGATTGACATTAGGCATAAGTATTACCGGTAGTTGTATAGTGTAGTTATGCAGCTTTGCTATCCAAAGTAAGCCTAACTCATAAGCTCTCCATGTTTCTCGACATTTGTGCATTTCATAGTTAGCTCGTAGCTATAGCCTCATTAGACAATTGTTTACCAATGTAAAAAGCTAATAACTGGAAAAGAGTGAGCATCATGAACAAAATTCCTTCTGGGACTTTATGTCTGTCGTGCACAGAGCCCATCGCACCTAGCTCGCTCAGTATAGATTTGATTTGCTCAATCTCGTTCTAACTCTAATAAGACTGAAAAAGTCTGTTCTGTTCCAAGCTTTAGAGTAGTGTATTGTGTTGCAATCAACTGCTGCTGAGACTGAGATTGTGCTTAGTTTTGCAAATGTAAGCAGATGTTTTTTTCCTTACAGTGTAAGGTTTTGCTAACCGGAATATCTTTCATTTTGAGTGTAAGCAATGCCAAAAACTGTTAACATAAGCTTCTGTAACTCCATTTGTTACACATAGTATGACATTTAAGTTGACATAAAAGGGTGTGAAGTTTGATAAAGGTTTTCCCAAGTACTACTTCCAAGAAATCACAAACAAATGCAATTTCAACACAAAGGACAATTGCCAGGAAACAGATTGTGTAATAGCTCCACTCTCGTGATTGTAGATCTATAAAGAGAGAGCTGAAGGATTAATACCAGGCACAAAACACAGAAGAACTACCATGAGGCTTCTGGTGCTGCTGGCTTTGGGCTGTGTGGGTAAGATGGCAAATTGTTACCAACATGCAACATATCTTGGGATTTATTGTGTGAGACTGGGAATCATCATACTGAACTGGCCATTTTGGGACAAATAAAGTTGTCTGATTGTCTTACATTTAAGATTGTCTTACACCGAGTAGACGGTGTGTGTGTGTGTGTATGTGTGTGTATTTTTGTACTTTCCCACTGGTTTTCAAACTGGGGTCCAGGGACCCCCAGGGGTCCTCAGCATGTTGCCAGGGAGTCTGTGAAAATATTTGCTATAGTATAAACGTTAATTTTGCTATAGTGTATATTTTGCTGAGTGTAAACTAAGTGTAAACAAACAAACAATATTTTTAACAGTAGGTAGTAGGCCTTTGACAAACAACAACAAAAGCAAAATATGTTATTAGAATAAGAGTTCAAAGGCATCTGAAAGAGCAAATGGCTATAATCTTTCAACAGCCATTGTGCATAAAGGTCTGTTCACACCAGGCAGTGATAACGAAAGTCTCTCGTGTGAATAATGTCTACAATTTTAGAGTTTCTGATTGCCTGTACATTTTTTATTGTTCTCAGAAAAAGAATAAAAACACTGAGACTCACAATTAAACTTTTTTGAAAGAGGTGAGTATACTAACAAATGTTATCCTCAAGGGGTGAGTTTGGGCATGGACTGCAGTCCCTTCGCCAGACCGTGGCTGGTCCGCTTCTCCTCTGGGCAGACTGGAGTCCTTATAAATGAGTATTGGGTGCTGACCAAATTCTCCAACAATGGTGGGTAAGTGAAGCAAGCCATATAAATCTACTAAACCAAAAAAAACAAAAACAAAGATTTTTGCTGTTCGTTCTCGGTTCCTGTTTACTTATTGCTAAGCTTGAGCACCTAGTCCGAAGAGTGGAAACTCTGAAACTGATCATTGACTGGTCAATACATAGACCATTTCAACAATAAAAACAAAACAATGCTTTCGTTTCCAAACTATCTCTTTTTTACCTACTTTAAGATAACATATGGAAATTATTAAAACAGAAGCCCTGTGGGAACAGTTAATCAAACCTTCTTGAAACGGTCTTACCCACAGGTCCCAGCCACTGGTGGCCCGACTAGGGGTGGATGACCTGAATGGACAATCAGACACTCAGCAGACGATACCTGTGGCCAGATGGATCAACCACAGCCCCTACCGACGCCGGCGTAAGAGGAGTCCAGTGAATGATCTGGCTCTGGTGAGCCTGGCAAAGCCGGCACTCCTCACTCCCCAGGTCCAGCCCATAGCTCTGCCCTCGCAGTGCCCACAGGCTGGGGAGCTGTGTGTGGTGTCTGGCTGGGGGTACACAGAACCAGGTGAAATGAAGAAAAATATTTGTTGTTTTGTGAGGCAACATCACCATTATTGTTTTTCCATCTGAGAGGGGGGGTTGTAGGGATAAAGCATTTTGTGTTCTTGTCATTGGAGATGAACACTGTAGAATTTTTTTTTTCTTTAAAAAGTCATTCTAACAGATACGTCCATCTCTATTTCGTCACCACAGACACCGGGTCCAGAAAGCAACAGTGTGTGGTTCAGCAAGTTCTCAGTGATTCTGTATGTAGGCAGCTGAACCCAATGTACTGGACAAGCAATGCGTTCTGCACTAAACCCAAAAAGACAACAGGGTGTAGCTGTTTGGTAAGTGTGCCTGAGTCTTGCTGCATGAATACTGTTGGAACGAATAGCAATGGAAGACATATTTTTAATTAAAGTCAAACATAAAGGTGTCTATTGTATGTATCAAAAAATTACAAAAAAAAGCATTCACAGTAATTCAGCCTTCATAAAACCCACTGTCTATCTGACTTTTTTATCTTTCTTTCTCAGAGAGACAGCAGTAGTATATTGGTCTGTGGAGGAGTGCTGCAGGGTGTGAACGGTTTTGTACCCATTTCTGAGGGGTGTTCCTCTGGGAAACCTGACACCTACTCCAGGATCTGCAGCTACAGGAGCTGGATCAATAGTGTCATGAGCACCATGACTCCAACTGTGGGGCCGCCTTCTACTTCAACCACAACCACAGCCATAACCACAACCTCTGTGTACATAGCATGTGATTGGGAGGATATCTTTGGCAAAACCACTCCACCTACTACCATCAAAACCACATGGTATGATGAAGATGAAGAGTGGGAAGCTATCTATGGCAGAAAACGAACCTCAACTGCTCCAACTACCACCACAACCACCACCAAACCTACAGGGTATGATGAAGATGAAGAGTGGGAAGCTATCTTTAGAAAAAAACGAACCTCAACCGCTCCAACTACCACTCTGCCATCTACCACTAAAACCACCACCAAAACCATATGGTATGACAAGGACAAAGAATGGGATGCTGTCTTTGGCAGAAAACAAACCTCAACCACCACCAAAACCACATAGTATGATGACAATGATGGGTGAGAGGCCGTCTATGGTAGAAAACGAACCCACAACACCAACACAAAAATATGGACAGACTTCACAATTTCACTTGGGACTTCGACCAATGCTGTCAATGCTTCATCCTTCACACCAGTTCACCACCAGGATAGCTGTTAAATGTTATCTAAATCATATATATTTTGGAATTCCTACATTTAAGTTCATATATTTTCTGCAAAATGTTATGATCTGTATTGAAAGGTATATCTCACGGGTTACTGACTGTGTCACTGTGTCTGTGTTATGTAGGCTGCTGAGGGAAATTGATCAAGCATAAAGACAACGCAGATGCAATTCATTATGTTTTCTATGTTTTCGAATTATTTCGTATAAATTGTAAAAAAAGAAGGAATTCAAAGAAATGATGGTGTGTCTCTTGCAGTCATTTCTTTGTTATAATTCACCAAATGAGAAGCAGTCATGACAACATGAGCTGACTAGATAAGTAGAGGAGGTATCTCGATGTTCAAAGCTGGTAAATTATCCTAAACATGTTCCTAAATCTGTGCGCTACAGCCTAACATATTTGACAAATCACTCATTCTCTACGGGACTGTTACGTGCTGGAACACATTGTTTGTATTCAACATTATTGCTTTCAGCCCTCCCTCTATTCACTGATTGTCCTGTCCCAGTTCAGAGATGGTGGAACCAAAGCTTACGCCTGGCTCCCTGACGCAGTGGTGGAGCTGAAAGAAATTATACTGCGGCGCTAGCCTGGCTAATCAAAGCAGGCCAAGCAGCATCAAAGTAGACAAACAGCTGTTGCGTACTGGCTCATTTCGTTCATTCACTGGGCTGAGTTTGTGGAGCAACCGCTCTGCCAGCAGCACATCAAATCAGAAAGCATGGAGCTTAGTCAGCAGCAATCAATTTTCTCAACAATTAGGAAAGTGTCTCACATTGCGCCCATTCAACCAGGGTTCTAGTTCTCTTTCTAGTTTCGGTCAGGTCAAGCAGGTCAATCCTGATGTGCAGCCTCTAAGGTCAGGTCACTTATGTAATCATTAGTTATCAACAAACTTGTTTGTTGATTACACTCTTTTTACAAATTTTACAATTTGGCAAACTGCATTAACTATGACTGACCTCCTGGGGGGTCAGAGAGCCCTCTTTTGATACATTTCATTTTTTGTTGACCTGTTTACAGTCTGAAAAGAGCTGTCTATGTTTTTTTTCTCTACTGATATTTTTGTAATCCTTAATATACAATTCTAATGGTTCTAACCCTCTCAACTTGTCAGACTTTCAATGATCAATGATAATAGCAGATATCTTCTTTATGACAGCATGAGAACTTCATGCTATTCTTTACGTGCCTATATGGGCCTACAGCAAGTAGCCTATTGACATTTCTGTTGCTGTCTCTTTTAATTTACAACTATACACGATTGGTCTGAAATTCCAAATATTCAAATGGGACATTAAATGTTGACATTTTATGGAATGTCAATATCAGCACAGCAGTCTTCAGGCTACAAAGTAGGCCTACATTGGAAGTCATGAAATACCATAGCCATAGTTTTGGCCTATTTTTATGATGCGGGTTGCAGGAACTAGGCCTACCTCCCTTAATAATACCAGCAGTTGTCTCTAATCAGGTTTATGGAACAACTGACAGATTAACAGGACATTTTGTTTTAGCCTACTTTCAATAACATTGTGCCAGCTGTAAAGTACATTTTCTGGGTGAGCTCTTAATGCATGTAGTAGGCTATGCGTGTTATGAAGCGACTTTTTTCGCAACACATGGACTTTCCCAAATGACTAAACACGAGCTAGCTCGCAAATACACTGCAACGTTAACGTCGGGCTAACATTAGAATAATTTAACTTAATTCATAACCTGTTGCCCATTTCCCTTCCGGACTCTTTACCTTTGTAAAGCAGCTCATAACCTGACGCGAGGAAGACATGCACAGTAGGGAGGGGTCAGTACTTGAGAGGTCAGCGCTGCTGCTGCCTCTGCACTTTAATGGTTCTTGGTATTCTTCTCTTTTTATAGCCTACTGGAGGGCCAAGGAGAACGAATACTGCACTATGATTGGTCTAAAAAAAATTTAGCTGGCAATCTTGCAGTCTGCAACAGCACTGGCCGTCTAAAAATTCAGGTTATTTCAAATTCACCAAAGGCAAAGGCAAACTCGCCAGATTTACCTACTTTTAAGTCGCAATGCGTATCATTGTATTTCACTGTCAAAATGCGTGGTTGCTACGCAAAATACGTACAGGTTGGCAGGTCTGTACTAATGAACATCATATACTTTCTACAGAGGTGAGTCTGGGGTTGGACTGCAACCCCTTGGACAGACTGTGGCTGGTCTCCTTCGGCCAGTGGCTGAGGTTTTCTGAACCAAGTGTTAAACAATCATTCAGCTAAATTCATACTAAATTGTATTTATTTACCAGATGCTTTCACTAAAAGCAACATTATTATTACTTTATAATGTCTGACTTAAGTACATTTAAATGCTACTGTAGTGTGCATTGCTGCTGTTGTTCTATGTTTCTAACATCAAGGAAACAAACTGTTACAAACCCACCAGCAAATTCTTACTTCCTCCCACCCTTTCTTATTCAATTCAATTTTATTTATGGGGGTGGATGACCTAAATGGGAAATCTGTACAGCAGATACCTGTGGCCAGATGGATCAACCACGACCCCTATACTGACTACCAGTGGCACAAGAGGAGTTCCTTGACTGACCTAGCACTGGTGAGGTTGGCATGGCCAGCACGTTTCACCCCGCAAGTTCAGCCCATTTTTCTGCCCACTCAAAGGCCACTGGTTGGGGAATTGTGTGTGACATCTGGTTGGGGATTCACAGCACGACTCCAAAGTGACTTGGGTGGGTGAGTTTGTGTACATAGTACTGAGACATAAGCAATAAGCGATAATAGATATAAGCGATGAAAGGGCCTTTACTTGGATGGTTAAACTCAGCAAATCTATTATTTAGGAGGCTGTGTTGAGAAATGACTGCAAGTGTCAATAAATTTATGAACTCATATTAGCTATTAGCATTCCAGACATCCTGCTATGCACTTCATTGCGTAGTGCTAATATTTATTTATATTTTTATTTTATTTATAACTATATTTTATTTATTTATTTATATTTAAGTCTACTTGGTTATATATCATGTTATGGGGGGAGGGGGACCTAAGATTTTTGCTTGTGCATAATAATTTGAGATGCAACAATAAACTTGAACATCTGCAGCAAGACTTGTATGTTAAAGGAGAAATCCAGTGTGAATCAATCCATTATTTGAGGTCACTGTAAGTACTGTCAGCAGGAAAAAGAACAAGACAATTTGATACAATGTAGACCAAAGAGTGAATTGGCAGTTTACGTACACTAACCAAATGGGGCACAGAAACTCAACTGAAAAACTTTTAATTTCATTTTCTTATGCCCCATTCAGTAAATATCAGCTGTCGGTTTGCTATCCGGTCTATATTTTCTGGTTCTTTTCCCAACAGACATCACTCTGACTTTGAACAAGAGAGCCTGTGTTAACAAGCTGAGTGCAGAATGTGTCAAGTGTGAAGATGAGAAAAAAGGGCCACCTTATTAGCAGATTCACCTGCCATCAGGTGAGGGGCATACATGCAAAGATTCACCTGCCATCAGGTGAGGGGCATACATGCAAAGACAGTGGGACTCAATCCAATCAAAGGAATATAAAAACATGCACACGCAAACATGGATATTAATTCAGAGAGGCTTGCAATATAATGAACGAACCCACTAAACTATGGTCACCTAATTCAGCCATTAAAAATGAACACAAATAAAGGCAAAAAGCCAAAAGAACAGAAAAAGAACTAGTGTTGTCGTACTCGAGTCCGGTCTTGAGACCATTTTCTGCTTTCTTGGTCTCGTCTCAGACTTGACTCTTCAAAGACTCTGCCTTGGTCCATAGTGGGAGCAAAGGGACTCATATTTCAGAGTGAGTCATCGAGACCAACAGATTTTTTTTTATGGTCATGTTATCAAATATATCCAATTATCATTACAAATCAGTTTAAATAATTAAAATACCTGATCTGTATCCCATGCTGTAAACAATGTTTAAATGTACTTATTAAGAAGGAATAAAGTTTTAAAGGATATTGAATATTATATTCTAGTGCATTGTCAAAATTATTAAATTTTGGAAAAATGTTGAAGTAGCCTACTAATCTAGACAAACCACTTGCAAATTTTAATTTGCTCTGCAAGTCTTAACTATAATTCAAATTCAGGTTGGGCTTAACATGTTGACAATAGAGCAGCAATGTTGAAGCAGTTTTGAAAAGCTATCCAATAAAGTACAGAGGCATTTTGATATGCATCCATTGGTGCCGCCTCTTGGATTAGATTTGGTCGTCAGGGCCATACCTACAACTTTCTAGATGTGGGTCTGGATTTTCAATCCATCTGTAAAAATATTTACATTTACATTGTATGCATTCCCTTTTATTTCTAGCTTAGTATGTAGGCCTAACTGTTGATTTTTAATTCGGGTGATAAAATCATGTTTATGCAGATTATTCAAGATTGTTATATGAAGGAGGGCCCACCACGCCATGCAGCTCTTTGACCATGCACAACCTCTTCTAATTCATCAATGCATCAATGGTTTTCTACTCTGTGTCTCATTTCAAGACTCTGGATAGCAAAAGCTTAAAGGATAATTACAGTATTTTGTACGTTGAGCCCCATTTCTTAGTTGTCTAGGATGCAATATACAAGTATCGTTGCGAAAAACTGTTTCTGTTGTTTTATTTGGCACCTTGTAAATTCTGGAACTATTTTTTCAGATACCTCACAACCGTGTAAACTTCCACTCCATATTTGAATCTGAAGCAATGCACACTCCAGACCACTTGATGGCGGAGTGATATCAACGAGCAATGAGTCTTCCAATAGAGATCAATGGGATTTACAAAATGCCAAATAAAACACCACAGAAGCTGCATTTCACTATGATTCTTGTTTTAGAACATCAGTGAACACTACTAACCACCCACTTTGCTCTTTCAGAAAGGCCAGAATTTAGGAGTGACCAGACCTCTTAAGCTTTTGGAACGTGCATGTTAAATAAAAGTATGTAAATTAAAAGAACTACATTTTCTACATGTGTTGTCACAGAACCAATCATTAAACAGCACTGATTGATTTGTAAACAAAGGATGTAAGAAATACATTAAAATACATTATTTTGTATGAGAGTGCAACACAAAACTGAATGAAATGGTGCATGTACAACAGTGCTTTTGGGGTATGACAGTGTGGGGGCCTGCTCTAACGGCAGAGGCCAATCAGCTGGAGTATGAGCAGGAACAGAGTGACTATGTCCAGATAAAGATTCAGAGCTGCGAAGATGTACTCCTCTGGGTCTAGGCTGTATCTGTGTTTTCCACCTAACATCAGCTGGGTATCAAAGACCAGATACTAGAAACACAGAAACACAGAGAGAAACAGGAAGACCAGAGAAACAAGAGGAAATAAATGTTGGATGCTGATATCCTCAAAAGTCAAAGCTCATATGAGGAATGGGTGTGTGGCACTCCTACCATAGAAAAGAGTGTTGTCCCAAGACATGCATACACAATGTAAACATACTGTTCACAAAAAGAGAACAGAATGGAATTAGTTCTACAAATACATAGACATGTCTGTTTTTAGTTAAACAAACAACAACAACAAAAAACTCTACAACTACAGTACCTGTGATCGGAGAATGGCACATAGGAGTCCAAATGAAAACAGAGCCCAACACAAAACCCACAGGATTCCATTGCACTTGGTGAAGTCCCACTGTCAATAAGCATAACAGCACAGAGTAATCAATATCGCAACTTTGTCAAAAAAAGATTTCTCTTTCGATTTGAATAATCAGAGCATCCAGCAAGTTGCAAGGCTTTTGTCAGTCTGCTGGTCTGAGATTTACATTGCAAAATGATTGTATTAAATCTATACATTTGGCTCTATTATTACAGTAGACTGTTGGCTAATAAAAGTTGCCTTTGAAATGGAATGAGTCAAGACTCGTCATGTTTACCACTTATCAATTTAACTTGTGCTAAACAGAAGCATAATAAAGATCTGTGTTTTCTCACATTTTCAGAATCTGGTCATTAGAACATGCAACAGAATGATAACTAAAAGCAGAAATGTCTTATTTCAAGTGAATCAGCCTATATCCTTGTTCTTTGAGACTGCTGAGTGCTGCCGGTAGATATCAGAACGACAGCATTTGGTACAACGTAGACCAAATTTGCAAACTGGCAGCTAACAGCTAATGCTAACAGATGCGCATGCAGGCATAAGAAAATTAAACTTTCCCGCACTGGCTGCCATTTTGCAATTTGGTCTGTGAAACTATGTCGTTCTCATACCTACTGGTAGCACATGAAACAACGGGGCTACGGGTTAATTCACATTGCTGACGTTTTTTACAGCAATAGAAGACATACATGTTGAAAACTACATTAAGGCATACACCTACTTTGGACTGCATCGCAAACAGGGTCAGTGAGAAGGACACCAATGCGGTGGCTCCCACAGCCCAAAGAACAGCCTCGGCATCGTAATACCTAGAAATCATTTGCATTGCACTTATATACTTGAAATCAACTTATCGATCTAATCAGTTTTGTATAGAATACATAATCCCATAATAAAACTGAAAAAAGGTTACAAATATTTACTATGAGATGAAAATGTTGGAAAGTATTTAGGCCAACTTACACTGTAACTGATCCAAGCATGAGTCCTTCTACAATTGTCTAGATGAAGAATAAGATGTTTGCATAATTGTTTGTATAATTGTATGCATCATCACACTATGTTGTTCTGTCAAGTAAATTGCCAGACACATGCACGCATACTTACAAACAGGCCTAAAAACATGAAATTCATTGGTACTTTCCGACGTATATCACCACAGCAAGCTAGCATGAGGATGAGAATGAAAGTTGCTGGCCTATTGAGAGAAAATGTCAAATTAATCCATTGCATCCTCATACAATTATTTTTATAAAATCTTATGAAAACTTACATCATGGCCATTGGGAACCAGTAGGTGTCTAAGGTCCAATTCCTTAGAGCCTCCCTGAATGGAGAAATAATAATAGTTGATATTTCAGCACAACATCAAAAAAAAAAAAAGAAACTGAACGATGTTGTGAATAACGTTGTTGTAATATATTTTGATGTGGAATTGAAACATTAAAAGAGACAAAAATAATGTGAGAAAGATGCGACACCATGCATATTCTCACCAGTACAGAAAAACACAGATGATCCCAGTAGTGATCAACAGCTGGATCATCAGAGTCAAGTAGACCTTCCTCACAAAACCTAGGGCATTTATCAGTGTCAATTGATGAACCATACCTGCTAAGTCACTTCGGGAAATATTATTAATCACTGATGATAACTTTTAAGTTGACATGGGGGAATTTCAAGTAGGCGATGAAGTAAAACTAAACTTTGGTAAGTGTTTGAAAAGTGGTAAAACTCTTTATAGAGTAGCCTTCTTGCTTTGTTTGAGAATGAGGAGAGAGAATGAAGGCTCCAGGCTCTTCTATTACCAGGTTTACCTCCAGCTTAACTTACCCAGGTTTGCTACTTAACCTCCTACTGGGAATACCCCACCTGTTATTTCTTCTGCTCAACATAAACACAGTTGTTTTATTATCCATGTAACCTGCAGTTATAGTAGCCTAAGGTTTTGTCTTTGGGACAGTGGCAAAACTTACAAATGAACAGTATCCCTGGATAGTTTATTGTAATTCAGAGACAAATTTATTGGTCTCAACAAATACCGTAATTTGATTCCATAGACAGAGGGTAATCTACTGGAATGCCTCTGACCAGGGGTGAAAGTAGGCCGGTGCGGGCCAGTACTGCGCACCCCTAAAAGATTCAGAGGCAGTGCCAAGAAATATCAGATCTGCCATCTTAGCATACTGAACATGAGACGACCTTTTCTCTTGCTAACTTTTTGTCTATGCTTTTGTCCAGTAGTCCTATATGGACCTCATAGGTGGCTGAAGCCAAATCGTTCTTCACACCTAACACTGGGGTTCAGACTAGTGCATGGAGATTCATATTTGTCTTTGACCTCCAAAATGACATCAGCAAAACGTAATTGAAACCATGTCCACATTTCCATCCTAAAAAAAACTATGGAAACTAATAATTGGTTTCTGAATAACCTCTGTTGTCCAGCTCAGTAGGTGATGGAGAAATCTGAGATACAGACGTTTTTGCCTACACACTTTTCTCATCTATTCCTGCTTGATGTTTGTGATCCTCGTTGCCTGTTAAGAATGTTAAGAATGATTGATGGTTTTTGCTAACCAGGACCTAATTTATGCTACTAGTCTCTGCGTTGGCTTTGCATCACAGTCACAGTCACAGTCTCTCCTGAGGGTTTCATGGCAACTGTAAAGTTTCACAGTTCATATCTGCACTAAACAATTGTTACATACCTTACAACTGTATGTCATTTATTGTTATTACATTTGTGAATGTTTTGTTATTTGATGCATACAAACTTTGAGACTTACTATCATCATGCAGCCCTCTTGAGAGATCATGAAATGCAAAACCAGCACAGAGACTAGTAGCATACGTTAGCTCCAAGTCTATCACAAACATCAAATGGGAAACGACAAGAAAAGTGTGCAGGCAAAAACAAAAAAAATCTCAGATTTTTCCATCATCTACTGAGCCGGACAGCAGTGGAAATTCAAAAAACAATTGATAGTTTCCATAGGCTTCCATCACACTGCCAGGAAATTATGTAGGCGCTGTCATCTACATGTATTATGTGAGGACAAGAGTATGTATTACGGTTTTAAAAACATGAAGGTGTAGTAATTTATGCAGTGTAATACGAACCTCTTCTAATTGATGCATCTGAAAAACGGTTCATTTCCTCTAGGCCCTCAGCATAGTCTGGTGGTGGCATGCCATATGTCTGATTCTCAGGTACTCCCATTACTGTTGGGGTGATTACAGCGATGTTTCCCATGCCACTGTTTACCTTTTCACAATCAACATTTTGTGCCGGGGGGAACTGAGAGTAGTCGGGGTTGTAGGGTGGAGGAACAGACCCACTATTTCTGTTATCTGTGGCCATATTTACCTGTCAAGGGGACATGGCAAGTGGAACAACTGGTCAATACAAGTTATATTTAGAAAATCTCATGGAAATCAGATTATTATAAAATCAATCAAAAACCAAACTAAACATTTCATCGACTGGAGAATATTTTAGAGCCGCAAAGCTAACGCTATCAGTGGTCATACAGTCCACTTATTTTCTTTTTAACTATAGGACTACACTATTCTGTCATAATTACATAACACATTTCTGAAATATGTACTATCACTTCAAAATCAGTTGAGTTTTTTCTGAGTTTCAGTGACAAATTCTTACCTTTCTGCCAATGTGCTGCTCCCTTTCAGGATGTACTTTTTGTAATGGTTCAGTCAGGCCAAAGTCTAAATTTGATGCCCTCGTTTCTAGGGAGATAGGACTTTGCTTGCTTGTCAGTGATGTAACATTAGCATTATTTTCATCATAAAACTGACACGTCATCCTATGAAGCCATGAATCATACGCTGCATCCATTTACGCAAAACATTAATGCAGAGGCAGCAGGAAAAAAATCAAGTGACATTAACAAGCTATCCAGTGCCAATCAACAAATGCAGCAACACCTTTCGGTCACCCAACACATTAGTACAAAGATGTCTGGAATGTTTGATGTCTGGAAATGGAATTGTTTGTGCAGACAAAATTATTGATTATATATGTATATATATAAATATATATAACAGTACATATAAACAGTAACAGTCTCATACAAACAGTATTTTTTTTGCTAATACCACTCTTGTGGTATTAGCAAAATATGTTATTAGAATAAGAGTTTGAAGGCAGCTGAAAGAGAAAATGACTATAATCTTGTGGTTAATTTTTTTGTTGCGATTATGAGGAGTCCTGCTTTATCGGTCTTGTCCCAGGCTCGAAAGTAAAAATACTCTGTCATCACTCAGTCTGACTCAGACTGCCCACGTGGGAGGAGGAGTCATAGTTTAAGAGCGAGTCCTTGAGTTATTTTTTTTATTCAAAAGATGTTTGATAATTCACAAAACATCCATCAATTTACACAGCAATCACAGAGCGAAGACGCGAGCCTGTATTATAATCACATCCATTTCAGTGCAGAGGCATTTTGATAGGCATCCATTGGTGCCGCCCCAAGGACTGGGAAGGTCTATCAGTTGTAGCCAGACCTAGATCTTGAGATCCAGGCTATCAGCTAAAAGTCCACATGAGGAGGTTAAGTGTAGCATGAAAGTGTAGCAGACTGCTCATATAAATATTCCTGTGTACCTTTTAAATATTAACTGGGGTAATAGCCTACTGAATGGTCTTGGACTCGACCTTTCAAAGACTCAGTCTTGACTCTGTCTCTACAAAAGCTTTCTTATCCCCGTCATTGCTCAAGGCTTTGGTTCCCCCTTTGGTTTCAATCAACCAATCAGGAAACAGAAATTGAAGGCAGGACCAATATGTTTAAACTTTAAACAAAGTGCACACGCACTGTAAAGTAAATGTATGACTATCAAGAGTGTCTGGACTCTGCACAAAGTGATGCAAAATTAAAGAGTCTGGTACACCAGGCTAACAAAAAGTAGCACCAGGTAGAGTTTACTGTTATCTAACCAGGTATTTTCCTTGTTTGCTTGCTGGCCCTCTTATAGGTCCTGTGCCCTTTGGCAAACCCCTGCTTATGTGCTTCTTCGAGATTAACCAGGTTAATAAAGAGGTAATGTCCTTGTTAAAGGTTCTAGGCCAATGTTGTATAGAAATAAAACAACTCCAAAAGACTCCACTAGATGACAGCAAAAAGCATTTTTCATTGCCTAGAATTGGGTTGAGTGATCTGGCCAACAGGTTTTGGAGGAGAAATTATGTGTGTGTTGTTGGGGGGGCAGGGGGTGAATGTAGCAAAGTGTAGCAAAGTTGATAAGGAATTTTACGTAGGCTTAACTGAAATAGGAGAAGCTATTAGGCTACTAAGTAACCTAGTTCAGTTCACTGGTTTACTTTAAATGATCCATCTTTATTAAGACATGTTGGCCTTATACGACTGACCATATCAACTATATTTAACAGGATTTAAAAACACTCAAAATGCTTTTTTTTACTAAAGCTTCCAGAAAATCCCTTCATTTGTAGACCTTGTAAGCTGCCATTGCATGTATGTCTCAATGCTTTCAGGGTACAAAGAGGCTGGTTGATGGTCGCCGTTTCCAAACCACTACTTGCTACTATGCCTACTACTTGCCTAGTGCGCACCACTCGTGTACTGATCTCAACAGAAGACAGGACTGTGTGGTATCCCGCCTGGTAGAGCACCTGCAATTAGTTACTTAATGAGGTGCTAATCATGTCATTGTAGTAGACCTCTTTTACTGCTTGCATACTGGGGTGGGGAGTAGTGTGTGAGGCAGTGTACTGGGGCTGTAGCATGTAGCATGGCAGTATGCTATTTTGGTAACAGGTGTCTGTGCCGCAATATCCTGAATCCTGCACCTTGATTAGATTCAACCAGGTGATGACACTTTTTACAACAATGGCAGTTTACAAGTGAAAGGATTTTCTAAACGTCTTACTAACCAGGGATCTAGTCGTGGTCAAAGGTCAAATTTAGGTCATGTTTTTGACAACAGGCACATTAGGCTTTGTCTGTAGGCCATTTTTTGTAATCTTGGGACCATTTCCTCTGCACTTTGGCTAATGACGAATAGCAACATCTGTTTAACGGCAACGGTAACTGTGTGAAGATGCTTTAAATCATAATGCAAAGATCTCATGGTCATGGATTAGGTTTTTCGAGCCATAATCTCCAATGGCTATGTTTTTCTTTCTTTTACTGTCTATGAGAATAACAAAGTGAGCGAGATGAGTGTCTGTGCGAACGATTTGACAGAGAACCCCAAATTTTATGACGATGTACTGTCTGCATCCAACAGAACTGCTGACCATAATACTTAATATTCAATTACCTCGTACCTAACGGCGCAGGGGGGCAGGAATACGTCAAAACAACAGCGGTTCATTCATTTCATAGTCGGAAGTCCCTGTTGTGGCAACTACTGAATGTCCGACACTGCGTCTATACTTAGCCTAAACACTTAGCTATTACAAAAGTTTTGCACAAAACACAAATTTCCAAAACTCCAGCATGGAAGTGCATCTTGTATCGTATGCAAATACGTATGCTGACGTAGATGATCATGTGGGTTTTGGCGTAGATCCCCCTGTGATCGCGAATTTTTTTCGGCTGTTGTCTTTAGGATTCGGTAGAATCTTTACAATTAATCGTTGTATTTGCCCTACCTTGGAAGACAAACCGATTGCTGGAACCTGTTTGTCAACAACCAGCATCCTAGAACCCTAACGTCGTGGGCAGGTAAGAACAAGAAAATCTAAGTGGAATTAATTGTAACATTATATCAGCAAAACACGTTAAAGTTAAAAAGCTGTATCGTGAGATTAGCTTTCAGCTCGCTCGTTCTGCATTACCGATAGATTGTCTAAACTTGGCTTTGCTCTGAACTTTGGCCGTCCCAGCCATATTGAGGAAAGTGGTCATCTGAATGGCCGCGACTTTGTTAACTGTCCATAGGTATTGAGATAACCAGCACTAGCATGTTTACTAGGCCATTATTTTTTATTCTAATCAGGAAGTTTTGGCTGTATTGTAACAGTGGAGTAGATTGTATGGGAAAACATGTCTTCTCCCGATGTCGAAATAACCAGCAAAATATGGCTTCCAATGTCGACATGGCGTTACGTCGGTGAGACCGATTAAAGGACCATCGTTTATCCGCCAAATATCATAGTCTGAATTTAGTTGTACACGAGTGGTGTCAATTAGCATCCCATAACTAGTGTTATAAATTCATATTGTTGTTTTGAGCAAACGCGGGCGAGTTAACTGGCAAACCCCCCACTTTGATTTGGGGCTCGTGCGGTATGATGTAGGCAGCGGTGACGCCTTCCGCGACCATACTGCATGGCTCACGTAGCCCCATTGCAGTAGCTAGCCACTCAGACGTGGAGCCCACACATTCTTCATAAAAACTGCAGACCAGTGCGACAGTACAGTAAGCTTTCACTAAAGTTGTACGGACAATTTTACTTTGATGGCAAGTTTTGGAGATGTATAATAGCCAGGGATGTTATTTGCCTGCATTGACGTGACTGGTGATAGAAAATTCTAAAATCTGAATTGGTCTTCTGGTGGTCATCTTTCTGTGCCACTTTTGGCCATGCATGTAGTTATTCCTGTTGTACGTGGCGTATTTGTTTGCCATGGTTGTTTGTGTAGAATGGGTTAAAGGCTCACGTGTGTAGGCCATCACTGTGGTGATCATCTCCTCTATGCTGATGCTGAGGTAGCGTGTTTGTCATAGGTTTTAGCATAAATTGCACATGTGGTGTGTATGAAACTATGTTTTTGCCTTCTGTGTCTTTTTGCGTGATCAATTTGGGTTTCAGGCTACACTTCCCAGCTCACTGCTCTCTGTGAAGTTTTTTGATTGGGTGATGTGTTTATCTCCAGCTGCCCTGTATCTAGGCAATAGATGCAGCAGTTGTGCCATTTTTGTGCAACACGTTGTTGCATCCCGTTTCTGGTCTGCTACTTATTACTTGTGTTCAGTTCTGTTGAATTTATTTTCTTAGCTATCTAATTATTTTTTACCAAATTACAGTTGATTTGTAGTTCTTCCTTCTCCTGTGTTAAATGTTTTATGTATTTATAAACCAAGTGTTATTGGTGGTAAAGGCTGCCAAGCAATGTGTGTGAGCAATAAGTTAACAACCAAAAAATTAACTTTAACTTCATAGACAACAAAACTTCTGGTCCCCTTCAAATTTGTTCCACTGCATTTCCCCCACAGACATATATGTGAGCCAGCTCTAGTGTCCAGCATTTATGTCTAGTCGCAAGAGCATTTGAATATTATTAATTATAATACATTTCCTTAAGTAATCTTCTGTTGGTTTTCTCAAAATGACTAATTACTTAATGAAAAATGGGCAGCACATCACAAGTTTTTTTTTCCCCCCTTTTTCTTTCTTTTCTTTTCCCATCATTACTAACACACACTGCATTGGAAGTTTGAAGCCTGTATTAGCCTAGTGACGGGGGTGACCACCCCAAAATTCACTTCAGCTTCCCCTGTTCTGTGACTCAAAATGGCTGCCTGTGTTCCTGCTGAGGCGCCTGCAGACGTCTTTGAGGAGGAGGCTGCTGCTGCTGTTGCTGCCGCCGCTGCCACCACTCACTCCCCCTCCTCTGCCCCCCTCTCTTCCCTTCTTCCGTCTCCACTCTGGCGGTCCCTCGCCCTCCCACTCCCCTCCACCCCGCCAGGCCAGCAGACAGAGCTGCCGGTTGACTAAGCCGGCCAGGGCCGTGATGTCATACCTGTGGGCTGGGCTCGCTTTCTCTCTACCCCCCAACCCCACCCCCCTTTCTGTTTCTTGTCCGAGGTGGCAGTCATGACTCCATGGAAAGGAGAGTCTTGCTGTGACTGAGGATGGTCTCTCTCTCTCTCTCTCTCTCTCTCTCTCTCTCTCAGGGCCTGGAGCCATGTTATTCATTTGGCCTAGTGTCGCCCCCTCCTTGAGCTTCTTATTTCCTCCCTGCGCAGGAAGAGCAATTCCTGAGGATTGTTGCCCACAGCTGTTAAGTTTCATATGGAAAGTGAGCCACACCATGGCCCACAGCTGTTTCACACTTTGGATTTGATGTTTTGGCCATGTTGATGAATGTGACCTTGCATTCAAAATAACAATAATTAACCAACATTAATCTATTTCGGAAAAAAAACCTTTGTCTTATGTTTAAAAAGCAGAAGTTGATAATGGGTGTTTGCTGTATCTGAAACTAGTTAGTCTTTCAAAAATTATGTGCAATGAAAAAAAGGGGTCTGTCAGTTGACTTCCCTGGACTTTCCAGGTGTGCTCACTAGTAAGAGAACTTCCAAGGAGACATCTGTGTCTGCTAGATGTTTTTGCCAGGACATAGCTCTCTCTCTGTTTGCCGATGGGCTCTACAGTTATTTTTTGGCTGAAACAACCTAAGCCTTTGAATAGGTACCTGACTAGTAACGTAGAAAAATGTGATTTTAAGGGGAAGCAGTAGGTGGCGCTAGCCTGGCTAGTGTTTGGTCCTGTTCACTTGAAAATACTGCAGACAGCTAAATACTACAGATACACATGCGCACAGGCATGCAACATTTGTCCATTTCCCATAAGATGGGTCTATGTCTCTGTTAGCCTCCCAATCACTTGTGCTGTTTGTTTATTTATTTTTTCTTTTTCATATGTGGTTATTATGTTTTGAGAATGTTACTGAAATGAGATTGTCATGCTGTTTGAGTAACAAGACAGTCTAAACCCAAATCTGAAAAGGGAATAGGCCTACAAAGGTTGACAAATTGATGGCTGTTGGCATTGCAGAGGGATGATTCAAACTCACAGATGGTGTTTGTAAATAGTCTGCTGAAACCATCCTTGTAGTGTGCAGTATCCACGGTAACCTTGCCTCTTTGTAACTTTTGTTGTGTTAGTCTGCTTAAGACCATATGTAGAAACCTCACATGGTTTGTTATCCCTGAAAGACACCAGTAGCCTATAGTAAACAGATCTGATGAGTACTGTTTAAGTAAGGATATGAAATCTTTGCAAGCAAGCTAAAATCTGAAAATACACAATCAAAACGCTAACATAATGCTTGTTTCACATTTTGTTAGACCTACTCATCATTTGGTTAGTTGCAAAGTATTCAGGATAATTGGATGGGTTTTTTTACAGCCTCTTACTCTTTCCACAAATTACTGATATTTTCTATTTTGATGTCGGAGTATTAAATTAATTGACTGTGAATGGAGTGTGAGGATTTAAAGTAATTCAGCAGAAATGGCTTGAAAACAGTAGGCCTAGGGCCTGTTATATCCTTCCTTTGAAGGGTGCAGATCTTTCTCTTGACATGGCCAATGGTTGTGTCTTTGAGTCATATGTGAGTCAAACTTTTTTCTTCTGTGCGTACTTATGGTTAGGCCTGTCTCCAGACAGTTTTTGCATACAACAATATAATTCAGACTAAACCCTAGCCACCAAGTTACATAGGTAACCTTTGTAGTACGCTGATATAATTCAACCCACACCTGAAGACGATGAGCATCATGTCAATTAAATCACTTAGACCAGGTGGGTTAAAAGATTGCGGGAGCAGACGGCATGGGCCAGCTGCTGTTATGCCTTAGGTGCTTGAGTGTTAGGACACTCAAGCACCTTGCCTTGAGTAAGAATGGGCTACATGTTCTCCAGGCCCTAGGTTCTGTATCAATCAGCAAGATTCTTCAAATGTTAAATGGAAAACTATAGGAAGCTGTTTTTCACTTTTGGCATGCTTTTGAGAAGACTACTGTCCTCAGAGGTGTAATAAAGCCTGATGGCACACCCACCCCTCTATGTGCTGCCTCAGATATGGAGGCCGTTAGAGGGAGGGAGGGAGTGTGTGTGTGTGTGTGTGTACGGACATGTCCATGGAGGCGAGCGTGTGGCTCAGGAAGACGAGTTTGCACATCTGTGGGATCAGCTTGATTCATCGAGATGGAGGCTGTGACTCAGTCTCTCGGGTGGACATGAGCTGCAGTGGCAGCAGCAGAGATGACATTCTGGTAGCGTGAGCCATCGAGACAGAGTGGCGGGTGGGCAGAGCGAGCTTCTCAAACAGGATGGCTGAAACGGCTTATGATTATGTGGTCTGAGAAGACCAGAACCAGGCAGTGAAATGTTAGGCATAGTTAAGCCAGAGAAGCCCTTCTTCTGGCTGCAGGTTTAAAGTTACCAAATGTACAAAATAAAATCAGTTTTTCTGTGTGTGTGTGTGGAGGGTTGCAAAGGGGTGGAAAATTTCAGGAAACTTTCCAAGGAAACTTTACCTCTGGAAATATTCCAAATTATGGGCATATATGTGAGTTATGGGAATTAATGGGAATTAACCCTGCAATTTTAGGCTATGTAATGGTTGCTTAGTGGAGATATGAACTGTAAAAACAAGAGACTGACGTGCAAAGCCAGCACGGAGACTAGTAGCTACGTTAGCTCCAGGTTAGCAAAAATCGTCAGTCATTCTTAACAGGCAACGAGGATTACAAATATCAAGCGGGAATAGATGTGAAGAGTGTGTAGGCAAAAACGTCTTTATCTCGGACTTCTGTCACATACTGAGCTGGACAGCAGCGGCTATTGAAAAACCAATTGTTAGTTTCCATAGGCTTTTTGGGGATGGAAACGTGGGTGTGGTTTCAGTTACGTTTTGCTGATGTCACTGCAGGGGTCTATAGAATCCCTTTACACTTTACTGCATCAAATCTGATTGTTTAAGACAGGATTATACTATCATATGTTTTTACCATCTCTCTCTATATAGGGGGCAGGTGTGGGGGGTTGGAACTGAACACAAATCAGCCTTCTCTTTTATTTTCTGCCTTCCTCTAAAACCGTTCTAATAAAGACACAGTGCTGTGTTAGGCTACACCCACCACTTCAGTTCAGTGAGTTCAAATCCATTTTAGTCTGGGCAAATAAGTTTATTTAAGGTAGGACTGACTGTGGTGTCGCGACACAGTAAGCCCAGGTACAAAAACACTCGGGGGCTCTCACTCTGAAATGCCTTATGATTTACTGCACACTGCTTGTTGTCATTTGTGAGATCTGAACACTGTGAAATCTGAACTTAAATGATCCCAGTCTGAATCTAAACTGTGTGTTGTTCACTGATGGTAGATTATGGCTAGCCTACAGTATAGGGAACCTGGAGGTTTGTAAACAAGTCATTGGTGTAAACCTGCAGTCAGAAAATGTTTTTTCATGAGTTTTCCCATTTTCCACCACATTTCTATGTTTACATACTTAACCTTGATTTGACCGTGTTTGGGTTAGTTACTACCAGGAAGTCCCTGTGATGTAAGCCACGCGTTTAAACTTTCAACCCCTTGGAGTAGACTAGATTGTCTGTCTTTTCCTCTGTCTCGTCTCTAGGGCATTCACAGATAAATGATGCATACTTAGTTATGTAAGAGCCAGCGTCTGTCTCGCGGCCAGCTGCTGTGGATAGCGGGCGCATCTCTGCATAAGTAAGCATGTAAATATTTATCCTAGATTTAGATCAGTGTATTGTGGTGACAAAAACGAATTTGAATTATTTTTTTTCTCTGTTTAGGTTTACTTACAACAGCTGTAGTCAGCATGTGTTGGACAGGCTATTGTATTTTCACTTACTATTTAAAAAGTTTGATTGATTTTCTCCAGATTTTTTAATCACCCATCAAATATGAATATCTTTGACATTTGTACAACATGGTCATCATCTCTTACATTCATGAAAAAAGCACACATTGTTTTGGCTTCTCTGCATAGCTTTGAAACAAAACAACAAACGTCTCTCTTTCGGCTTGATTTCATGGAATGAACCTGAAGGAGGTGTGGGGGGAGGACATTACTGCTTCAAAGATCATGACACTGATCATAACGGCTGCCTTGATCTCTCTACCATCAGCGTTTCGTAAGCATCCGGGAAGGCAGCCATGGATGAGGGAAGTACAGTGGTAGAGGCTGCTGCAGCAGTGGCAGAGAGATTTGGTTTCTCCTGGAAAAGCCATACATGACCATGGGGCATGGTCCCCACAGATGGCTTTAGCAGACCATCGTCTCATCCTCAGGCCCACCAGCTTGCCTTGATTTTTTGCTACTGGAGAGATTACATGTTTGGGTCGTGACTTGTCTTGCCATTGATTTTCCTACCCAACTAACCATCTAGTAGGCTATACATTTACATATACATATACAACTAGTTTAGTTTCACTGGAATGCTGGCGTAAGATTCTTACCTCAGATTTATATCCTTGTTTGAATGTTAATTTCAAACAACTGCAAATTAAAACAAACAAATGTGCTGCTGGACCTTCAAGGCAGTGAAAGGCTTGGGGTTTTGAATGTTTGTCTAAAGTCTTTTGTGACAGATTACTGTCTTATTACACCCTGTAAAAAGAAAACCCATTCACAGTTATGGAGTCTACATCTGACTCTCAGGTATAAAGTCTACATCTGAAAATTTGAGCTGAACTGCAGTGTTGCTTTGGAGAGAAAGGGAAGGGTTGTTTTGTCCCGAAGGTGACGAGCATCTTGTCAACTCTAGAACCGTAGCAGGAAGGAGAAATATTTTTCTGCGGAGCCGCAGTGTCCTGGTGTAGTTTTATTTTTAGATTGGTGTTTCTAAACCACAGGCCCTTCTCTGCCTTGAAGATCCAGCAGCAGCACACTTGTTTGTCTTAATTCGCCTGTTTTCCCATTTATGGTGGCATGAGGCATTGATTAAGGTGGCCAGGAGGAACCCAGGTGAACGTAAAAGTAAAGTAACTAACCTTGTGTTTGTGAATGGGAAGGTGGGAGAGGAGGGAGCATCCTCCAGCCAGCCTTCATCAGCAGTTCAGCTTAATGCCCACACCCCCAACCACCATCACTTCCACTCCACCCCACCACTACTGTCAGTAGACTGGAGCCGGAAGGATCCGAGCAGCCAAAAATAGGAATGCGGAACATTCCTCCTCTGGTTTTCCGAGGATGAAAATCCCTCCCACCAGCTGGTTAGGAGTTGCTATGGCAACCAATTAGTCCAGCACAGATGAGCTCCCTCACATCCCCCCCTCCCCCCACTCCCCAACACACACACACACACACACACACATACTCCTCTGATACACACACCCATCAGGTACCCCTAAAAACAGACACATACACATAAACAAAGGACCTAGGGGAATTGTGTAGGATCAATGTGCTGCATCAGTTCACCCCCCTAAAAGGGTTGGTGTGAATGTGGAATGAGCAAATAAACAAGGTGTTTCTCCTGAGTTTGTTTTAAAAGTGATGTAATCTACAGACATGTAGCGTGATGTTTACTCAAGTGCAATTACTGTGTTTGACTTGATGGCAGAGAATAATAAAGAGCATGCTATCTTGTCCTTCAGTCTAGTAGTTAGGCACTGTGGGGAGGTAGGGTAAGCTAATACTGCAGTAAGAAGTTTGAGTCCATTGCTTTGCTACCGTCCCCACTTTAGACTGCTACAATAACCGAATGTTTTGTTGAGAGTTCTAGATGGTCACACAATGAGGAATAACAGTTTTTAATCAATTGGATCATCAACCACTGGGCTGGGAGCACAGGGCCAGGCAGATAGTTATGAGCTTTTGCAGAATAAATGCCGCACTGTTTTTCATACCACACAAGCGTACGTCTTTCCCAGTGACATTGCCCAAGCGCCTTTGGCTGTCGTCTGCAGCTGCAGAGTGTCGGGGTGTGCATTGTGGCGGCGGCACATGGCTGTTACCATGCAGAGCTGCGGCGTTCTCAAGGCCCCACCGCCCCTGAAGAGATTTAAATGAATTCTGCCCCCCATCCGAAAAAAAAACTGCCCCCCTACCGTGCCGCACGGCATTAGCGCAGCATTGGCTCCACCCCCACATGGCAGCACCACGGCAACAGCAGGCCTCTGGAAACACTGACTCGCTGCATGGAGGAGGGAGAGAGAGAGCACGCGCACGCTGAGTACTCCAGCATCTGCCGTTCCATTCCCTCCTCTCTCCCAGCTTACAAAACTGCAGCCACCAGCTGCCTTGGTCCAACACTGGCCATCCCCCAACACACACACACACACACACAGATTTACCGCTTACCCCTTTACACACCGCTACCCCATAGACACCACATCCCATGCAGCCACCCCCAAAGAGGAAGTCACATCCGCTTCTGCGTCAGAGGCCAGAGTGCTTCTGTGAAGCACAGCAGGTGTGCTCGCCTTGCTGCAGAGACAGCATGACACAAGTTGTGGGTGTGCTCACTCAGCTTCCTTGCTTGCTTGCTTGATTTATTTATTTATTTTTACTATTAGTCATTTTCCTGAAGCTTTAAGCAAGCGACTTTTTTCCACATCTGTCTGTCTGTCACTCCTCCGGTCTTTGATGAAGGAGAGCACGGCAGTTAGGAACAGGAGGTTGTCTGCCGGAGCACGTCTCTCTCGCTCCCCAGGAGATCCGCTCTGTATTTACACACGCCAGCTGCCATCCTCTCCTCACCCAAACCCAACCTCTCCCCCTCCACCCCGAAACCCCAAACCCACCCCTACCATCGCACCCTGCCATCAGTCATACACTCTTCCTCACACAAACTGTCACTCTGTCAAGTGTAGTTCTTCATCCTTCCCCATCAAACACATCTCTGCTGAACACACATCAAATACTGTACACTGTGTGACAGATGATGCCGCTACTAGCTCTTTGGTCTTTGTTTGAAAAGACAACATCCCTGCTGACTGGGACAGGGACATGATTTTGTATTCACAAGCCTTGCTAGAGTGCACTCAAAGAGTATCTATCAAAGCAATGCCTTTGTGTGAAAGATTACCTTCCAGTGGTTGTTGCCTCAATCCTCTCGCTTATCAAAATATCATATCTTCATGCCCTGACAAAATCTCTCTGTGTGTACTAATGTTCCAATTAGTGTGTGAACTTACCGTAACTTGATTTTATGCAAGGTGCTCAGTGAACATACTGTACGTGATTTTAACCCATTAAACCTGGAGCATCTATGTGTTTTAAGACCTGGAGCAGCATATATGTCACTTTCAATGTTTTTGTCAATTATTTAGGGTTGTAACCAATGACTTTCAAAAAGCACACTTGAAGATCATGGCTAAGCAAATCAATCCAAATACTAGACAATGCTGTAGGCTCTCATTTTTTTCCCCATTTTTTTATTTTGCACTTCTGTTTGCTACAGAGCCTGATAAATGAAGTATTTAATAGGCATTGACAATTGTTTTGCATTTTCTGAAAATCCTAGGTTTTAGGGGGTCTTTTTTTAGCAGGCGCTTTCACATTAATTTTGTCAGCACATTGTTGCCATCTCTTAGTTTAGGGAGTAGTAGGTTATAGCAAGCACAGGCAGAATAACCCCTTCCTCTTCTCCTCTCCCCTCCCCTCTCCTCTCCTCTGCTCCCCTTTCCCTCTCGTCCCTTCCCTTTTCTGACTCCGCTCCAGACTGGCGCTCCTAGAGTGAGTTAGGGATGTTATATGAGAAGGCCGGAGCCTCATGCATCTTTAATTAGCTTCTGCTGCACACAGCTCCACCAGGTCCACCGCAGGCCAGGGGAGCTTGGCACTAGAGACTGGCACAGCAGAGCAGAGTCGACTCGGCCGGACCTGGCACAGACTCTCACTCTCACCTACCACATCACTTCCCGTCTAATTAATACCTGCAGGGATGTGTTTTTTGTTTGTTTTTTTTTTTTTCCCCTACTTCCCTCCCTCCTTGTCTCTGTCTCTGTCTCCCCTCTCCCTCGTTTTTTTCCGCAGCTGTAGTTCTGCACAAGGGCATCTTCGTGTCTGCTGTTGCCATAACTACTGCATGGAAATTAAGCTGGTCTTAATTTTTTATGAGGAGCGTATGTGTGACTCATGAAGTTTGGATTCACAAATCACCCTGACAGGGAAGATGTAGCCTAGTATTTGGGACATATTTTCAAATGGTGAACATGAAGACAATGCATGCATCCAAGAATGGTGCAGCTGTGAAAATAGTCAAACATTAGTTTGTTCACTTATTCATTTGTTTGTTCAGTCATTCAACCATTGCTTAATTTTGTTGTGAGCTCAGTAGAGACTGGTCTCCAAACATGCTTTTATCGTACTGTTTTTTTTGTGTGGTTCCTCATTAGGCTGAAAAGGACACGATTACCTAACGTTTCATACAGGCTTTTGGGATGACTTGTTTGTTTATTTATTTATTCAATCAATCCATTTTTGGATTGAAGTACAATGGTATTTACAGGGCAAATTCCAGTTCTGCTAGTGTCAGTATGACTAATATTTGCTTTTGTTTCTTTCAACTCTGTAGGTCTACTGATCTGTGATGAAGTCTCATGAAGTCCTCAACTGGAGCTGACGTTAACAGTCAGCAGGAACGCCCAGTGAAGATTCTCCAGCAGACAGAATCTCACCACATACCCACAGTTTCTCTCCGTGGCCATTCCACAGCCTTTCTTAACAATGGCCAGCCGAAGAAAGTCATCAACACCCTGCATGATCCGGCCTAGCGACATGATGGAGCAGGATGTCTCCGATGATGCAGATGCCCCAGTCACCAGTGCTGTGGAGAATGGATCTACTTCACTGCTCCCAAGTGAAGACTGGGTGTCAGCAAAGAGCCCTGTAAGCTCGGCGCGCGAGACAACCGAACCAGAGAGAACTGAGCCGGAGCCTCGGCCCCAGAGAAAGCTTCAGGGAGGTTATGAATGTAAATATTGTACGTTCTCTACCCAGAACCTGAACGAGTTCAAAGAACACGTGGACTCTAACCACCCTAACGTCATTTTGAATCCTTTGTACTTGTGTGCTGTTTGCAACTTCAACACAAAAAAGTTTGACACTTTAACAGAACACAATGAGAAATGTCACCCTGGGGAAAGCAACTTCAAGTTCAGAAGAATCAAACTGAACAGCCAAACCATTTTGGAGCAAACCATCGAAGGTTCAAATTGTGCTGTCATTTATGATGCAACCAGTGCCCAAGGTGGAGAGGACTTTGCCACATTTCCTCTAAGTAAGACCACTACAGTGAAGATTGGTAAGCCAAAAACAGACATCAAGCGTCCATCCATCGATGGTCAGATGGAACTCAACACAGACCTTCCTAAAAAGCAGATAACTGCAGTGAATGTGAACGGAACTGTGATTATTCCAGATGCATCACTGAAAGATGGACTCTGTCATATAATGCCCTCTCTGCAGCGTCCACCTAACTTCAACCTTGTCCCAAAAATCGCTGTACCGTTGAACACCTCTAAGTACAACCCCTCTTTGGACGGTAATTTGACGCTTATCACTTCTTTTAATAAATTCCCCTACCCGACCCAAGCTGAGCTGTCTTGGCTGACGGCCGCCTCTAAACACCCAGAGGAACAAATCAAGGTGTGGTTCACAACTCAGAGACTGAAACAGGGGATAAGCTGGTCACCTGAGGAGGTGGAGGAGGCACGCAAGAAAATGTTCAATGGAACCATCCAGTCAGTTCCACAGGCATTTACTGTATTACCTGCACAGCTGACCCAGTCGAACAAAACTTCACAGTCCCTCATCCAGACCGTCCCTTGCCAGCTGCTTGGGCAGTCTAGCCTAGTGCTGACACCAGTCGCCAATGGGTCAACTGTGACATGTGCACCAATTGCATTGACTGTAGCAAACCAAGTGGCACAAGCGGTCAAGAGGCCTCTCACAGCGCCCATTGTTGCTCCAGAGGTGAAACGGCCTTCTATCATTAAGTCGCTTCAGACTGTGCCCAAATCGGCCTCCCCTACCCCCATCTTATCAGACTGCAATAAAACCCCTAATCAGATACGAGAACTTAAGGCTAGTTATAGTCTTTGTCAGTTTCCAGACGATGAAGAAGTGTATCGCCTTATTGAGGTAACTGGTCTCTCCTGGGGTGAGATCAAGAAATGGTTCAGTGATCAGCGTCACAGCAGCCACAAAGGTGCTCAGCAAATCAAGTCTGAGGCCCTACTGCGAGACAGCCAACCACAAAAGTCTGTTCCCACGCAGTTTCCGCTCCTGGAGAGAGTGAAGGGCAAATCCTCAGAGCAACTGCAAATGTTGGAGGAGAGCTTTCAGCGGTCCAGCTTCCCGACACAGGCCGAAATTGACCACCTTGTGGCGGACACAAAGCTCTCCAAGAACGAAATTGACTGCTGGTTTACAGAGCGTCGGGCACTGCGGGATAATCTGGAGCAGGCCCTGCTGAATTCCATGGGCCCCAAGCGGCACGAACAGCGAGGCTCGCAAAATGGAGTTCATGATCAGGAGAACAGAGCCAGGTCCTCGCCTCTGCCCATTCTCACCACCTCCGTGTCTGCTGAGCCTATCGACACCAAGTCCCTAAGCCTCCTCAAGGACGTTTTCACCCAGACGCAGTGGCCGTCACCGGAAGAGTACAGCCACCTGGAAATTCAGACAGGCCTTGCACGCACAGACATTGTGCGTTGGTTCAAGGACAGCCGTCTGGCTCTGAAGAATGGAACCCTGGAGTGGATGGAACAGTTCCAGAACCTAAGCAACAAAAAGCAGAACGGGCAGAGCTCTGCTTTGCTCACAGAACAAGCGCAGAGTGTCCTTCAGAGGCACTTCCAAGACACAAAGACACTAAAGGGAGAGGACACAGAGAAACCACCAGAGCGGGTGAAACTCACCAATCAAGAAATTGTCGACTGGTTCACTTCCAAGCTGGGACACACAATGTCAGACATCAGCAAGGGCAGGGACCAACACGCACAGACGAGTGTGGATCATGGAAGATGGGTTAAGGTTACAATGGCAGCTGATAACGAAAGGACCTGTTTGGAGACACCGAAAGTGACCCCAGATCTTGAAGTACTTACTGGAGAGCACCCTGGCAGAGTAACAGGGTGAAATAATAATGGTAAGTTTTGTTTGAGAGGTCAGTAGGATGACGGCCATTACTGTTAGAGGCTATCCTAAAATTTGGTTTCTTGGTGGGAAGAAAAAGTAAATGTTTGTGGGTTTTTTTTTTTATTGAATGTTGTAAGTCAAAACAAATGAAAAATTTGTCTCTACAATTGCTTGATTGATATTGAGAGACCTTTCCTGTAAAAATGCAAGTCAAATGGGTTAACTAGAGTCATTCCACTTGATTTTGCAGCTGTTGCTTTCATCCACACAGGATGTTGGCAGCCTGTAATTTAGCTTTTCAAAAAAAAAAAAAAACATCTTGGCAGGGTAAGAACCTACATAGCTATTGTCTGTATTTAGGGATATTTACTGGTCTGTTGGTACAGGGGAGTAGAGCAGTAGAGTTTTCATGTTCATCCTTGAACGTGTAATTGTCCTTTGACCTGATATAAATGAAATAGTGTTTGTTTTCAAACATCTATTTTCCCACCTTGAGCAAAATATCCCTAAACAGAATATACAATGTTTGTTTTTCTCCTAAAAACAAGTGTGAAATTAGATTTTCATGTTCTGTTTCACATTCTGTTGTTCTGCAGGACAGAGCCAGGATGTTACGTACTTGCCTATGCCGCAGGAAAGGCAGCGTTGCATTTTAATGCTCAGAGCCAATGATTTCACACCTGGATTGTGACATCACAGGCTCCATTCACAAGAGTTTGTGTGAAGCACTGACCTGGAGGGCTGAACCATGGAGTGCCAAAGCCAGACTGCTACATCATCACACTCTTTAGAGAGAAAAAAAGGGCCCCTGTAAATATGTTTTTCTATATGGCACCAGATTTGTAAAATTTTCTTTTTGTTTAGTTTTTTTCTTTTCTTTTTGGAAAGGCGAAGCGTTTTGTTACATTTATAATAGGAGTCCCTCGACCATTTCGCTTAACCTTTGCAAAGGAATGTTAAAACACTTTTGAGAGGGCCGCTAACCAGCCTGTCTGTCTGGTTATTTGTCATACTTTTTATTCAAGAGACTACAGTGTGGTCTGTGGTGGCACTTACTACGTCAGAAAGGACAAGCAGCATCAGCATAATGAAACACTTCTTGGAATCCTGGACGTCTTTTCATTGGACCATAGAAACACTGCCTGCAATCTCATTAAGTAACTGTTTACCGTGGAGTCTGACCTGAGTCGCAAGGTGAACATAATCAAACTGAAATAATAGTTATGCACAGTACTTGTTTTTTGTATTAGTCATTTCATTGTTTGCAATATTTCTGCTGGTGGTCTTTTAATCATGTTGCTCCTCTAGTATCCAAGGTAGTTCCATTTCAACTGCAAAGACAAGACTTGCTTTCCAATAGCTCGAACTTTTTTTTTTTTTCTCTCCTCCTCGGCTGCTGCTGTGATGTCATGTTCAGACATGTATCAGGAATACTGTACTGCTGCCGAGAATTCTGCTTGCTCTTTTTTAAGACAGTCTGCTGTATCTCAATAAACCACAACCAATTGATCACTCTGTGTTTCCCTTAAAGCAACAATACACTTAACAAAACCTTTACCCATGGGATTACATGTGTGCGTCAGCAACATGCTGCTGAATCTGTTGAAGTAAGTTTGCATGTTCCTTCATGGTCTGTCTACTGGATGTACAGTAGTTAAGTGTTTCTGCCATTTTTTTGTGACAACACAAGAAACTTGAATACTTCTACATTTTTGTTGCTTTTTGCAACCAAAAAAAATCAAATCAATAGAAACTCTTAAATGCTAAAATAGCATGTTTATTGTACTTCCTGTTTGGAGGGGAAAAAAGATTTTGGCAAGCTATTGATTCTGAGGACGTTAACTTGCAACACAGTGGTATCCCGTTTGAATTCGGTGCCAACAAAGCACAAGAGGGAGAGATGTGATCTCTTGCCATAGTTTTTCATCATCAGTGTGGGAGGAACCTTTGTTCTGCAGACTTGCAGAGGCAGCCCTAAGCAGACTTGTACTGTGCTACAAAGTACTTCCACTGGCCAGCACTATCATCTGCAAAGCTAGACTACAGTTTTCCATCAGTGACTGTCATTAAGGACAGCCCACTGAAGTATCTTTTTTTTTTTTGCATTTCATTTGCCTTTCATACTTAAACAACAAACTGCTTCACAATGGCTTCAAATCAAACAGGTATATATTTTTTTGTTATTTTCTTCTTGTGTTTGCATAAATTCACATCCTCCAAAATTACCCAACTTAAAACAAAAAAAAAATCTTTATATTCATCCATCCCAAGATGTTCTCAAAGACAGCACACACACAAAAAAAACTAAACAAAACAAAACTGAAGAGAACATTAAGGATGGAACGATCAAAAACTATTCCACAGGTGCTGCCTATTAAAAATGAAAAAGGAATTGAGAAGACTGAGAGCAGATCAGGTTTGCCCACTCACTCCTACATCTCCTCAAAAGCTGGCTGCGAACGTGGAGAACATTTTACAGTGTAAAAAGACATGGCATTGAGAGCGCACGGGAGAATCTAAGAACTTAGTGATCTGAATCGGCAGTGCAACACCTCACATCTTTACAGTCTGAGGGAGGGAGAAGAATGAGAAAAAAAAAATTATAAAATCCATGTTCTGCATCACTGACGTCATATGTCCCATATGTTCTGTCTTTGCCCTCCACGTATTGAAGGGGGGGGGGGTTAGTTTCCGCAGTGCATGTTTGCACGTGCTTGTGTGGCACCTCATTCGTCCCCCAACCTGAAGCCTTGACCCCAATTGTGGCGCCCTCCCCCTCCCCCTCCCTGTTCCTGTGGCACTGGTCTTCTGCTGGGTGGCACTCCAAAGCCAGACACTCCACCTCGTCTGTTGGGGAAGTAGCGGTACCTGCAGACAAAACAAAGTGACAATGTGACTGGAGAATATTTATTTACAGTCGGATGGTATATCCATACGAAGGGCGTAGAGGCATTCCAAGTGCATGCATGGGTGACATTACAAGGTAGGTGAGCTTCTCATGAGAGAAAGAGCCCTACAGCTTCATTTGCAGTCTAAAAAAAAGCCATGGGGCTTTTCCATTCGAATGTTTACAAGTTCCTTCTGAGACAACGTACCCTGGTTTGTCATTAAACCATATAATAGGGATAAACCTCTGATAAACTTGTTTTGAGCATTATTCATCCAGGACGATTCAGTATGCCGTTGCAGAACACATGAAAATTAAAGAAAAGATTTCACAGCAGAGGTTGAAAGAGAGAAAATTGATACAACGTATTATTGTCATTTTTTGGCAAGACTAATAAATAATGAAGCACTGCAATATTGTAAAATGTATTCAAAATGGTGTAAAATTAGTTTGGGTTCAAATGTCTGATAACAGCCTCCAAAGTGTCTCTTTGCGTTCTCTGCGTTACAGAGGACATTGGTCAGAGCAAATTAACTCCATAAACAAAGCTGCACAGTACATGACAGCATAAATGGCAGGTATAAATCACAATGAATGCCATAATAAAATCACAGTACTGCTAGCCTGACAAGCCAAACTATAACATAAAAATGTATAGTCTGGCCACAACCGATAGATTGGGCTCAATCCTTGGGGCGGAATGAGTGGTTGTCTTTCAAACTGGATAGTGCTACGACCAATCAAAGCAACGTTGGCAAAACAACAAATATGTCCTTTGAAACTAATAACTTGAGTGCCTTTTTCTGCTCAATTTTCATAGAAAACTAAACTGGATAGTGCTACGACCAATCAAAGCAACGTTGGCAAAACAACAAATATGTCCTTTGAAACTAATAACTTGAGTGCCTTTTTCTGCTCAATTTTCATAGAAAACTAAACTCTAACTTTTCCAAAGTCGATGCCAAAGCCAATTCAAACAACCACTATTCCTTGGCCAATAAGTTGATTTGTACTGTCACAGCAATGCTAAGCCCACCCAACGACTCTACAAAGATAGAGCATTGTGACTGGTCTTACCAGAGCATTGTGACCTGGTCTTGATAATATTTGGGATACAGTGTTTAAATGCACATGAAGTAGGCACTTGATATCCAATCACATTCGGGATACAGAAGTCGACGATGTGGCACAATGGACTGTCACTGTGTGACTGAATGAGTCTTGCCCAGCGGCTGCACAGACTTTGAGGAGAAACCGTCTTTTCAGTGGTAGTCTATGATCAAACTAAGGAAAACTCACTCATACAGACAGGCAATGCTAAGTAAATGTCAGTGTTTTTCGACATGCCAACACCTATTACCGTTGCAAAATAGGTTGAAAATCAAGCACTGCACGGTGGAAATGGAGAAGTGAATCACTGTTATGTTTGAGTGTCTCGCAGTCAGGGCCAACTTGTCCCTTTGACAGGCAAGGCTGTAGCCTCTATGCAGACCTCTATGGGTAATGCATTTGGTTTTCTCCTTTTAGACAACCTAAAGTGTATTGTTTGCACTTCCATGGAAAATTATTCATATGGCAGCCTACTATTCATTCAATTTAAATGTGACGAATTTATCCACATTAATTAACTTGATCTCATGTTTTAATTTATAGTAATGATTAAAATTACTTTGAAAAAAACTAATTAAATTACAGTTACTTTCAGGATTACAATATTAGTAACATTTGAAAATCTTCTGCAGAAACAATGCCTATATGTCAGTATTAGTTTTGTATTGCCATTCTTTTTTGTGCACAACATCCTCCATTTACAGATGAAAGTCTGATGCTATTCTGATACATCTAATTTGTTCTCCTGTCATGTTTGAATTGGCAAAACCACCCACTTGCTGCTGGATCTACAGTCTACAAGCAGTCTGAACAGCAGTTGCCAGGAAGCCTAAAATGCCATATAGAAAATACAATGTAGGCCTAGCCCATTGCATGAAGACCAGGCATACATTTGCACAATCAATCCCACATGAATAGACAACTGCTTACACAGTGATGTTATGAGCTATGATCTCACCGTAAAGCGGTGTTTAGGTGTTAAAGTCCAACACTGCTGTGGCTGTGTTGAGTGAATTTAAAAGGCTTTTAACAGCAGTCAGTGTTAAGTGATGCTGTAAAGTTACCCTGCCAGGCTTCAAAATGTAAATAGTGGACAGTTGAGAAAACTCATTAAAAATGTAGAAAAGTAAAATGCAATTAGTTGCATTACTTTGTCAAGGTAATTGAAATAGTTACACTACTATTACATTTTTGATGTAACTTGTAACTGTACCACACTACATTTACAAAGTAACTTACCCAAACTGCTAGATTGTGAAAAGGAGGGAACTGTGATACGTTGTGGCCCACATATCATGACTATCAAACTGTCGTATCTGCCCTGTTTCACATCGCCAAAACATACTTGTTAGCAAGTTATCAGGCTTTTGTCTAGACCAAGTAGGCTGTTGAAGGCATTTGCAAGATTTTTGTCCGTTTCATATAGATAGCTTGATTGCTTTGGACCAAAACCCCTCACTGGAGTTTGGAGGTCATAAGTAGTAGTTATGCACATTAAACGACACATACCTTTGTTTTATTCATCTCATATTTAAGACTTGCAACTCTACCACTTTTCTGCCCATCTAGATATGCCTCAACTTCATTATAGGCCCTTCAACTGAAAATGCTTTTAGAGGGTTTCAGACTGGAAAAAACCTACTCCCCAGGAGTGCAGCCACGCTTGGCTTATGTCAGGGCGAACAGATGTTGGACTCACAGGATCTGTGGAGTGGAGAGGAAGGATCTGCCCCCGAGGTCCATTGGATATTTAAACATCAGGAAGAAGTACAGATGGCCGACCAGATTCCCAATCAGCTCGTTCACGACTCTGGAGACCAGAGAATAACCAAAGTTTCCACATGGTTATCCACATACAACATCAGACTACATCTACAGAGCTTTAATGAATTAAGTGACTCTTGTTTTTGGAAATTAAAGAAAGATGCATGTAAAGATAGAAAGATGCATCTAAAGATAGAAACATTCTAGCATGTTACACTGTAAAAGACCAGTAAGAACACTTACGAGCCTCCAATGATATAGTTGAAACCCAGTATTACCCAGGGAAGATAACATGCCTGAGGATCACATAGAGCACGTATGGTTCATGTGATGAAAGCTAAAACATTGATTCTAGGAAAAAGATGTGATCTCACAATTGCTTGATACCTTGAATCTAGTGCCAAACCAGAAAGAGACGATCATGTCTCGGTTGAGCTGAGCCCAAACGTACAGGACTGACATAATCAGTGGGATCATCAGGAGCTGAAATGCATTTAACGCTCATTAACACAAAGCCATGACACATGCCATACAATACGAGATGCTTTCATGGGCCTTCAAATACCTTGTATATTATTTCAGGACTGGTCACACATAATTGACTTTGTACACTTGGGAAAACAAAACTATTGTGCGAGATACAAAAGTGTTGAAAGCAAGTGCAAAAACATATTTTAAAAATTCCAACTCGGGCTAGTGACGTCCTCTCAACCACAACCAAAAAGCCCCTCTTCCTGACATCTCATTCACAAACTTAGGCTCACACCCACATCTGAGATGGTGTCAAACGACAACAGAGTTGTGTGCACAACTTAGCATTGCCCATTTCAACCTTGGACAGATTTATGAGGCCGCGCTCCGGCAATGATCAGAGACGGAAGTGGAAAAAACTTCTCCCTCAGCTGTCAAGCCGTGCTGATGGAGGACTCTTTCATGGGGCCTTTGTAAGTTGATACACTGGCTTATCTCTCTTTTTCAAGAGAACAGAAAGCCGTCATCTAACTACTTGAAGCACTCACCACTTCTCACTGTGCACACCTACTAAAAATCAATACATTAATTAGAAAAGGAAGTTATAAACAATCATTGTGACTTGACATATACAATTTAGTTTAAATGCAGGGCCTAATTATGTGCACTGTACATGTCTCACTCCCTACATTTGTGAACTGCGTAGAGAACTCATTTTATTTTTATAACATCTCTTGTATTACAATATCAAAGTTTTGACTAACCTGCATGTCCATCATTAAACCAGTTATCTGGGTGGAGCAGTCAAGGGCAAGTAAATGATCAATTCAAAGGGTCTCTCACTTCAACCTAACAAAAAAAAATCCTTAAACACAACAAGCTGGGGTACACACAATAAACATGTTGTATACTTTCATATACAGAAACAAAATGTGAGAAACTGGAGAATCTGAAGAATACAACTGAGTAAAAAGTCAAATCACATTTAATGCTGTTGTCTATTGATAACTGCATAAAGGATACAACAATACAAATCCAGTTGAACAGAAGCATGAATACATAGTCAGCAGGTCTTCCATCAAATACTCCTATAAAGCAAGTGACACAAATGGATCATGATCATACTGCTGCATGACTGGGTACACATCAACACATTCTCTCTCTCTCTCTCTCCCACACACAGACACACAAACAAAGAACATGAATGCAACACCGCTTTTGTTCAGTTAGGTTTAACTGTGTTAAGTCACTAATGACGTACAGGCCACAATATAAATTGAATCAATCTCATTAAGAAGGATTTTATTATTGCATGCCTGCCTGTACCAAACACTGATGGCATGCTAAGTATCTGTCACTTCTCACCTGTTTCAAGCCGTGTGGAGTACTGGTAGAGGAAGTATAGATTAACCAGGTATAAGAACCCTGTTCCTGGGCCGACGGGAAAGTACAACGTGGACGTCACTGGCCTCCATAACTGCAGAGAGAACGAGCAAGAGAGAGAGAGACAAGCATGAGTGTATTACTGATGAGTCATCAGATCAATACTCGCTCTGTGTGTGTTTGCCTTTGGCTTCTACTGTGAGTCTCAGCACATGGGGCAGCGGGGCAGGGACAGCGGCTTCAGCTGCCAGCCTAATTACATTCTAAAAGGTTGGCACTGACGTGAGCTTCAGGTTCCTGCAACTGTAATGTATGTTGTACACTGATTGAATTTAGTGGGAAGGGGGTGGGGGCAAAGGAACAGAGTGAATTTGCTTTGTATCTCATAGGGAACCAGCCACTTAGCCTATCTGTTCTGAGGGGGGCCTCTGAAGCATGTGCACGTGTGGTGGTGGTGGTGGTGGTGGTGGTGGTGAGGAAGGGGGGGCTAAGTCTTGCTACTGTTGCTTACACTGTTGAGGAGTGTAGAGTAGCCTGAGCCAGGCCACCAACCCCACCCTTGACCACCTCCACCACCACTTTCCAGCCCATTAGGAGGTCCCTCACCGCCTGGCGCCACTACTGGGGCTTTTATCGACAGGCTCCGAGAAAAATGGTGGCCTGGTTGGAGCCACCCCAGACGAGAGTGGGTGGAGAGAAAAGAAAAAGGAAGAAAAAAAAATGCATCTGCTCTGGCGTCCATGTTTGCTTGCTTGCTAACTCTCTGGCATGGGAATCTGGGTCAGTAAACAACAGGCACTTTCCACCCCCCCTTCCCTTACTCCCTCTGACTCTCTTTCTCCATCACTCGTTCTCTCTCTCTCTCCGTAACCATCAGAGATGCTCCCTCTTAGTCTCATGACTCCCAATCACCCTCTTACAGTACACTTTCTTATCCTCTTGCCTTTCCCTTCTTTTTCTCTCCCTCACCTTTTTCTATACCCTCCCCTTTTTGTCTCTTTTGTGCCTCCCTTCCATTTCCTCTCTTGGCCCCCCTTTCTCTCCCAGCTAGTGTAGCCACCCTGAGCCAGCTGGCCACAGTTCTGTATTTGCTAAGCACCAGCCCTTTGAAGTGGGACCATCAAACAACTGTGCGCTAGCGTAGCATAGCGGCTTAGCCATCTCACACCCACTGCAGCAGTCACTAGAAGTGATGGCGGCAGCAACAGCAGAACAGCAGTAAAGCAAACTCTGCCTGCCTGCCTGCACATAGAGGTGACCTTTGTAGGGACTGCAGCAGAGAGGAAAACTGGGTTAGAGAAGAAGCAGCCACTCCAAGACGGTGCGTGTGTGTGTGTATGTGCGCGGTGGTGCGACCAGCAGGGACTCCTTTTTTTGGCTGTATCTCAACAGCTAAACGGTGGCCTGGCATGCCCAGCTATGTCCAACTGGGGTCCAAGCACTGCATGCCTCATTGCAACAATTTCTGCCATTTTGCTAACAAAAGACAAAATCAAAGAAATATTAGCTTTTCAAATGCCACTTTTTATTGCTTGTGGCCCATTTCCAGCAGATTGTGAAATTATATCAGGCCATTCTAGATTTCCAATCCATGATTTATCTGCTTGATTAATTCTTGCTTTAATTCCCCTTAATTTCATGAGTAATAATCAGACTGTAAGACAAAGCGCTCCTGTTCTCTCACACAGATGGCCAATGTCGCACTCGGTAAAAACTAGAATCAAAGTTTTCTAATAACATTTTGGCATAAGGCTATCTCTGTCTCAGATCGGATGAATGCTTAAAAATCTTACTACACTGACTGAACTTATGATAAACTTTTTTTAATTCAGTCGGACCTGTCATTAATCTAGGCCTATGTGCAGTGTGCAGCTAGTCTAAGTAAGAAAATAAACACATGGAACTATCTGCATGTGTCTTGCAGAAGTCTTCCCCATCCTGTGCAACAAGAAACAAACAGAATGGCTGTTGGGGAGGCTCAAGACATCACTTTACCCAGTGCTAAGCACAGAAATAGGCCAAGCGTGCCAGCTTTGGCATCTACACCAGCACTGGGGGAAACCTGTCTGGGAAGATAAGGGTCATTCATCTAGAGGCCAGGCAGTGGGAGTAAGGGGGCAGGGCTGGCACTGGTCTGTGCTGGGACAAGAGCAGAGACTGAATCGGCACAGCAGGGTGAGGTCTGTCCAAAGGAGTGTGATGGGAGGGCACAAAACATCACCAAAGAGACCTCAGTCAGCCAGGACAAATGTGTCTCCTTAGACATCCCATGAAAGCATTCAATCTTTACACCAGGATTACAGTCAGAACGACATATGACTAGCATGCTGCTTATATTTAAAGGAGAAATTCAGTGTGATTCAATCTATAGTCCAATTGTTTGAGGTCACTGAATGCTATCAGTAGAAAAAAGAAAAGGAAAATTTGATACAACATATAGTTGACTGAATATTGAAACTGCTAATAACTGAAGTTGGCAAAAAAACTCATTCATTCTCCTATGCTCCATTCATTTAACTTAGCTGCTGGTTTGCTATTTGGTCCATGTTTCATCACTTCTGTGTTTTTTTCAAACAACAGGGCTTTGGATTGAATCACATCGGATTTTTCCTTTAGCAGATCCAAACACAGAGCCATTTTAACAAACTGCCAATTGTTACATTATTTAATATTTTATAATACTTAACATAATTAAAATGTTAAAAACAAGAATCTGTAATGTGTAAAGTCCATTATATTTCAATGTCACACTGCTGTCTGCAACAATTATAATTATGGGCGGTGGAAGCGTAGCGTTGTAAGTCGCTTTGGATAAAAGCGTCTGCTAAATGCATAAATGTAAATGTAATGTAATGTAAATTACACTCAACTTGACATGCAAAGCTGGAAAAGCTACTCATCGTCACACTTGTCCTAGGAGAGGAAGTTAAAATGACACCACCTTGTGGTAGGACCAGCAGTAAAGCAAAGCAATGCAAATCAAACCTCGCTATGCAAACACAGGTACCAACGACACCTATTAAACAACTCAATAACTCAGACTACATGTCTGACGTTACTTGTTGAATGAATTGTCAAATTCCTTGTAAGCATACTTGGCCAATAAAACTGATTCTGGTGTCCGAGGTTTTACATGCAGTGTCCCAGTGTTTGTGCACAGTGATGAACTGCACTGTGGTACTAAGTACAATTCACGTATTGCACTATGTACTGAAGTAGTAATTTCATTATTTATTCTGATCATCTGCCTTAAGCGCGTAACTCGAAAACCTCCGTATCCGTGTAACTAAGGCTATCTATTCAGGCAACACATGGAGCTTATCAAATGGCGGTAACAATCGTTTGACGTTAAGCCTAAAAGACTAAATGCAACACTGATTTATTCCCACAGAAATATCCGTGGAAACAATCAGTGTTGCATCTAGTCCACAGAAATATCTGTGGAAGCACTTGCCCTCAAGCCTCATTTGTTTTGCATGCAGTGTGCAGTGTCATCCTACCTTTCCATTGTAAATGATTGATTTGATTATGGTATGTTGACAAATAGCAGTTCTAAACGAATATGAATATACCTAACTCAAACAGTTATGGAGAATGAGGTCTGCTAAGTCAAGTGTAGTATGGTTTAAAGTGTAGTATGGTTTAAAAAGAACAAAAAAACATGACTGTCTAGCTAGTGGAGTTGATCCCGGAAGTACAGCATCACCTGCTTACTACATGTGTTGCCATTGGTTGCATGAAAGAAAACGCAGAATTCATTCGCCCACTGCTCAAACTGAGGCCTACTGGGTTTTGCTAATAGCTAATCTTAGATTCATAGCTAGCAAGTAACACAAGAGGCCGTATGTCAAGACATAAAGATAATGTGCACTAACCTGGAATTTGTGGAAGAAGTCCTTAGGCCATAACACAAGATACATCGGACTGATTAATCCAAGTTTTCCAATTAATGGCACCGCAATTGACCCAGCAAACCAGTACCGGGTGATAGGCGGAATGCTTTTGAACCAGTCCCCAATATCTGACATTTTGGCACAGAGATGAGCCCTCGATATCCCTTCTCCAGGTCAGAAGACAGTCCCGTATTTTGGTAAAGCGGAAAAGCAGCCGCAGACTTATCACCCTTGTTGGGAATTCGCAATTAGAGTACTACAGTTCTATTTAATCAAAGCGCACACTCCTGTAGTTCAGTTTACATGACGTGGCTGCGCAGGAGTAGTGCTATAACCTTTCACTTCCTGTCTGATATTTGCGTACACACGCTACAAGACCTTTTTGGGAAAATCTGTCAAACCACCTGCCGTAATAATGTTATTTCTGCAAACAGATTCTAACTTCACGGCTTTTTTTCGGGGTTTTATTTATCGCATTTAATAAATTCCTTATGATTCCTGTTCCCATCGGTGGACACTATAAAAAAAGAAAATGTGCCAAGTTGTTTTTTCGTTTCGGATAGATTCGAATTTCGTTTCGTGAGCAGTATTTTAAAAACATTCCTCTTAGATCATTATTCGTCAAAGTAAATAAAATGATAAACTTCATTACCCATAAGCACTTGATGTATTTACATCTGTAGCTAGAGCAAGCAAGGAGCAACGAACATTCTCAAATCAAGACTTCAACAGTTGGCTAACAGGGTCTCCCGACTGCGTTTGTTTGAGTATTATACGTGTGGTATAATCTCATGTGGTGTGTTACTGTGATCAGTCTGAATACTTAATGAACTAAAAACTTTTCTCCATGCGTTGCAGGAATAATTTGAGCAAACAATTGCAACGTTATATTTCAAACTTCCCGCTGCTGTTACCGCCCTGTCCATGCGAGCTAACAGCTACACATCATGTTGACCAGTCATGCTAGTTAGTTAGCAAGCAAGAATAGTTTTTCTAGCCAAATTAACTATTCATGTTGTAAGTCATTTGAGAGATGCAGACTACCGACGTTGGCTCTAAAGTAGATGGTAAAGTGTGGTACCGAAAACCCAACCCATCTGTAAGTAATGGGTAAGTAAGCATCACAAATAACAATCGTTTAACGAGTGGTTTGCCACATTAGAGACTAACTAGTGCCACAAGATTTTTCACCAAAGTCTTAAGAAGTGTTATCTGGTGTCATCCACATAGTAAATAAAGGAAATGGCGTTAGGGATTAACTATGCTATCTAACGTTAACCTCATTTCCTACCGATTTTTACAGCATTATTGTCAGTGTAGTTCACAGTGATGCACATCAAAGCAAGACTGTACGTTTTCTGCAAGTGGCATTTGACACAACAGGGGAGTCGTTTCTCGCTGGTGACCACCACGGAAATATCTATGTATTTGATATAAGCAGAAATAGGTAAGTTGTTGTGAAGTCTTGTTACTAATAGCTTACCAATATGTCGATAAAGTACTCTCTTAACATACAAAATGTTTGTATTTGTGTATTATATCGTACATCATTTTGAGTCATGCATTTTTAAAATAATCTTACAGATTCAGGCTGGTCCAGAAAACTGGACAGGCGTGCACTGCTCTTGCATTCAGTTTGCGCAGATCTGCAGAGTTCCTAGTTGCCCTAGCAGACTACTCTATAAAATGCTTTGACAAAGGTAGACAAATCTAATTGTATGTTGCATTGTTTGAGGAAAATTCTAATACTGCATCTATCATTTGCTCAGATGAATATATTTTTCTTATTATGGCTGTTGTCTTGTCAGACACTAAACAGCTGGTGAGCTGGATGCGAGGGCATGAGGGTGCTGTGTCCTCCATTTCAGTCCATAGCTCTGGACGATATGCCATCACCACCTCTTTAGACACTGCACAGCTTTGGGACCTAGACACATTCCAGAGAAAGAGAAAACTCAACATTCGCCAGTCTGTTGGCATCCAAAAAGTGAGAACTACACTGTTGTCATCAAACTGAATGTCTAGTATATATGTGGGCCTCTCCTCATATCAGTCATATAGGCAGATGTTTCACACTCCACAACGAAAACATTCATTGCTGACATGTAGCCATGTTTTATTTTGTTCTTAAGGTTTTCTTTTTACCACTAAGCAACACTATCCTCAGTTGCTTTAATGATGACTCCATTTTTGCCTGGGAGAGTGACACACTCATCTGCAAATACCAGCTGTCAGCACCTCAGGATGGATCCAGAACTCACTACAAAGCCTTTGCTGTAACAAGGTAACATGTTTACATTTAGCGATTATTTAGGTGCTTTCTGCATGTTTCGTCAACATGCAAACACTTAATTTTTTATGTCTTGTTTAAAATAATTTCCAGTTCACTAACTGTGTTTGGTTATGTATTATACAGTCTCATATCTTTTGCTATTGTGGTCAATTTGAATGTTTTATGAACTACAAGCTTTTCCTCATGTGCTGCGGGAATACTATGAGCAAACAATAACAACTTTAATGGTTATGTTAGAATCAGTCTGTCAAGGGAATTTAGTAGAAAAGTGTGTCTTGTGCCCTAGAGTGTTGGCATCCATGGCAGAGGGATGTAATATTATGGAAACCTCTCTGTGAGGCAAGTGGGCAGTACGTACATCCTTTGTTGTGCTACACAGGGATGGGAAAACTCTGGCCTCTGGGGGCCGCTCCAACTTACTTCATCTGTGGTGCCTGGAGAGCCGGCAGCTTGTGCATGTGGTACAGATGCCACCCAGGGTTAGGACTGTGCGCCACCTGGAGTTCCTGTCCGAGAGCTTTGATGGTGGATCCAGCCAGGTACCATTGCCGTTTCTCATTATGAAATACAGAGTCAAAGTGTAAATGTGTGCCAGATTACCAGGCTAATGGATGTGGAGGAATTGATCAAAATGCTTCCATGAACCAAAATATTCTGAAAAAATTGCTTAATTCAGTTAAGCAAGCAACAATGTCTATAACTATTCTTTTGCTTTAGGTCTTAATTAACAACTTTGTCACAAACAACATTATTTCTCTTACTGCTGATGTACAGGTTCTTGGAGTGCTTAGCCAAGATGGGATCATGCGCTTTATCAACATCCAAACTTTTAAGCAGCTCTTTGAGATCGGCTCCATCGATAACGCCATAACCACGGTGACCATCTGTCCCAAGGGACGTCATGTAGTGGCAGTGATGGACAGTGGTGCCCTCAACATCTACAGCATCCAGGGCCTTTCTCATGAGGTCAATAAGGTAGAATAAATACCAATTAGATATCACTGACTTACAATATAGTATGTGCAAGGATTCCTTTCATTTCTTCATGGACCTTGCCAATTTAGTTGCCATTAGAAGCTTTTTTCTGGACTTGACACTATTCGTTTTAGTTTCTAAAAAGCACAAATAAATACAGGAAGTACCGGGGCGTGCTGGTTATATAATGTTGTATAACTAGGTTTTGTGGAAAATGATGATTAGGGAAATGGCAGCCAGCTGATGAGGGCAAGGAAATTTAGTTTTCTTATGCCCCCATCTGTTAGCGGTATCTGCCAGTTTGCAAATTCGGTTTACCTTGTACCAAATGCTGTCGTTCTTACACCTGCCGACAGCTTGAAAGAACATGGGCTGATTGACTCCAGATTTTTCCTTTTAACTAGGTTTTGTGGAAAATGATGATTAGAAGGTGGCTCTCCATACTTAAGCTGACACTTCCCTTGTCTCCAGGCCCCGCAGCCACTGGTGAAGGTGGTCTCTCAGGACTCCAGAGTGGACGGCTCCGGCATGCTAGTGAAGGTGCGGTCGAGTAAGGTCCAGAGACCCAAAACCTCCGTGCGTCGTGGTCAAGCAAAGCTACTGCGACCTCCAGCGGTCAGCACAGGAGAAGAGAAAGAGGTGAGCCTCGTTGGAGGTGCAGTCAGCAACCTTAAGCATAAAACATTGTCTAGTTAGCATCGCCTCACAGTCTACTACCTCAATAATAGACTGCAATCTGCAATCACTACAATTAAAAAAAAAAACATCAGTCTTTCTTTGATACCATGAACTGGAAATAATGTCAGGGTAGCCTGTTCCCCAAGCAAGAATGAATCACAACTTGTTGCTTCTCAAGAAGCTTAAGGGAGCAGAGAACTGCCTCTTTGACATTTTTAGTTTGATCCTTGGTTCAGATATAACATAAAGTGCATTGGACAAAAGTGTCAGAAATTTGCACATAAACTCAAATATAAATGCATCATCCAGGATGGCTGACTGCACCTTTAATTACTGCAGTGCCACTGACATTACTGTTGTCATTGTCATAATGAGAGAGGGTTCATATTTCAGCCTTTCTCAACTGCAGTGATACAGCATCGCTATGTTAATTTATGCTTGTTTGAAAAACGTTTTTGTATGCATTACAGAATGATTTACCTGGTGGACTGAACAAGAAACGACTTCTTGCCTTACTAAAGGCTTTTGGGGAGTACCCTGCCAAATACAGGTACAGTCAGGAAAACAGCTCTAGAGATGCCATGCTCCGCTACCACAGTTTTTGAAAGCATGACAATGATGCATCTTGCAATTAGAACAAAGGCTCCCCTATTTCATACTGCCCTCTAAAGTATTTTCCTCTGACCTCACAGAATGTTTGTCTGGCGGTCCCTGCTGCAGCTCCCTGAGAACCATTCTGCCTTCAACAGCCTGGTGGAGAAGGGAGCCCATCCTGCATACCTGAGTCTCCAGGAGCGCTACCCCATCAAAAGCCAGAAGCTGCAGCGGGGTCTGCAGAGGTACATAGCCATTTTGGCCACGGATGATCACAGCATGTACTGCTTCACTGAAAGGGAGTATCCGGAGTGAATCAGCCCATAGCCCTGTGGTTTCATGTTGCCGAATGCTGTCGGTAGGTATGACAATGACAGAATTTGGACAGTAGACCAAATAGGGAAATGGCACCCAGCTGATGAGGACAAGAAAATTTAGTTTTCTTATGCCCCCATCTGTTAGCGGTATCTGCCAGTTTGCAAATTCGGTTTACCTTGTACCAAATGCTGTCGTTCTTACACCTGCCAACAGCTTGAAAGAACATGGGCTGATTGACTCCAGATTTTTCCTTTTAAGAAAATGTATGAATGTGTTTGTGGTCTTAAGAAAATGAAAGTTTTTGTGGTGTTTGGAGGAGTGTTTCTGGTGTTTGCAGCAGATAGGATGCCTGTATCTACTGCCTTGACACTGTTTTACCCCCCTCGCTCTCTGTCTCTCTTTTCAACCCTCAGGCTCCTGTCTGCCCTCGCTCACTGGTCAGCCATCTTTGGAGAGGCAGACTACCTCCCCCTAGTGGCCTTTCCATTTGTGAAACTCTTCCAGAACAATCCACTCGTTTGTTTTGAAGCAGTTGCCACTGTCATTGGTGCGTAAGCGAAACAACTACTTATGATAACATAGTTGTTTTGTAAATATAATATTGTTTACGAAAATAACAGTAAGAAATTCTTTAGGTCATTATATTGTCTCCTCTTAACAGTGAACTGGTGCCAGCACTGGTTTGAGTACTTCCCCAACCCTCCACTGAATGTACTGAGCATGGTAGAGAACGTGCTGGCCCACCATGATAAAGAACTGCTGCAGCACCTGGTCGACTGCCGCATCACTTCACAGGTGAGTAACCCAGTAGCATGAGATAAGAGGGCACAGAAGAATCGTCTGTAAAAATACATACAATATATAATTTATAAATGCTTAGATACGCTATATAAACACTTTTGAGTATAAATGTACAAAAGACATTTAAATCCCTTTATGCATTTGGTGATGATGATGGTGTGTTAGCATGGTATTCAGTGTATGTCTAACCACGTCATGCATGAGTGGTTTGAGTTGTCATTAGGGACCAGGGTTTTGTTGCCATCATGGCAGACCAGAGATAACTTCAGGTGTAACTGCTGATCTCCAAACAATGTCACTTCAGAAACAACAGATGCTCAATGCAGTGTTCTTTTGGAGATCAGTGGTTACTCCCAAAATTACCAGGGTGAACCAATAACCTCACTTCATAGTATAGGCCCCTTTGCTCTCCGTTTGATTTCTGTGTTGCCCCAGCTATACGTGTGGCCGCTGCTGGAGACTCTCTTCTCTGAGGTGCTCACCAGGGATGAATGGCTGCGCCTGTTCGACAACGTTTTCTCTAACCACCCGGCCTTCCTGCTCGTTGCCGTGGTAGCGTATGTCACCTGCTGCCGAGCCCAGCTGCTGACACTTACCTTCAGGGAGGACTTTGAGGTAGCTGAGCGCCAGATGGTTGTGCAAGTGCTGTAAATGTGCACAGAAATGAATACACAAAAACAAGTGCCACTTTTTAAGTTGTCTTGCTCATTAATATGCTGCTTTTAGACAGCACTCAAAAAGAAATACAGTTCAGATTTATTGCATATCTACTTTGGTTTTCTGGTACAATTTCTGTGCCTGATTAATTTCAAGGATCCTGAAATAGAAACTTTGTATCAAGTCTGCTTTATGTTGTAGTTGTAGCCATTGTAGTTCTTTCTTTTAGTCAGAAATGTCAGCACATTTTGGAAATACAAGTTACAATACAGTTTACAACACAAGATACTCCTGGTGCATGTTTTTGTGATGTAATGTGTATAGATGATATGCATTTGAGTAGACTAGATAGAGATTTTTGTTCTGCTATTTACACTTGTTTGCATTACACTCATACACACATTTTCTCTCCTCTCCTCCTTCTTCAACGGGTGTAGTATTTCTTCCACCATCGGAACAACTTTGACATTGGTGCCATGATCAAGGAGACGTATCGCCTGATGAGCGCCACTCCAGCAGACATTCACCCGCGCTCCACGCTGAATGACTTTGAGCCCCTGCTCCGTGGCCAGTACCCCGTCTTCAACAAGTACCCCACCTTTATCGTGGAGTACCAGTCGCAGGAACGAGAGCGCATTCGTCAGCAGGAGGCGCAGTATCTGCGAGAGAGGTGCCTCCCCTTCCTCCACAACCATCAGCCCCAAGCCATCACACTAAGGACCTGTTTACATGTATCTTGATATTTTTATAAACTGATATTATTTTTAGCTACCTTAAAAGGATATTTTTTTTATTAAACAGCCTCCAAAGTGGAGATTTAACACAATTAAAAATATAAACGGATAAAAAAAAATATCCTTTTAAAAAAATATCTAGATACCTAAGTATGTGTAGAAGTCAGCTGTCCAGTGCTTCAATTAGGTGTTGTTATTTGCATATATGTAGTTTTGAGGATTTGAGTTTAATATGTCTGCTTGTGTATTGTGCCTCTGGATGATTTAATTTAATTTGTTAATCTGTGGTTTGTGTATGTGTGGTTATGTCCGATTGTTTGCGTGCGTGCGGGAGTACAGACAGGAACTACAGGACCTCCGGGCAGAGGCGGTGCGCCAGCAGGCGGAGGATGAAGCGTGGCACACCCAGCAGGAGCTGCTCCAGCAGGCTGAACAGCAGCGCAGGATCATCTTGCAGCAGGAAGAGGCCAAGCTGGCTGAGCAGAGAACCAAGTGAGTCCACAGACACGACCCTCCCCATCAGAGCGCATCTCACACACACAGAGTACTTCTCATACACACACACACACAAAGTGCGTCATACACACATACACACTCACACACGCACAGAGTGCATCTCACACACACATACATACACACAGAGAGAGTGCATCACACACATATGCGCACACACACACACACAACACACTCCTCAACAACTCAGTGTGCCACACAGAAAAGCCAGAATTATCAAAATATAGAAGCTACCAATTGCAAAGACTGCATGCTCCATCACGACTGCACTAATTGATTTCAGTAGGGGGAATGACTGAGTTGGCAGAGCGGGTTCAACCGCTAAACACAGTGGATAGCAGGGAAATGTCTCTTTGGTTACTCAAAGGAGAGCGGGGGACTTTTCTTTTGGTGAGGCAAATAATGATGTCAACTGTGGTGGTGCGCCAGGCAGACGCAGCAATGAGAGTGAGAAATGACTTACTGTGGGTTAACGTTAATTAGAGCTCATGCTTAACCCTCACAGACCAAGTGGCCACCACAAGCCTTTAAAGCCATCGCTGCATAGTTTCAAGGGCTCCTCGTTGGCTTGTCCTACAGCTGCCTACAAAGTGATGAGGGGCTGTTGTTTTTTGTATCATCCTGCGGTGGTATTGCCTCTGATATATAATGTTGTTTTCTGCTTCTCAGTTTAGAGAGGTTCAGTTTTTTTTTTTGTTCTTGTTAAAGAGGGTAAGGGTACTGCAACACTCAGAGACACGTGGACCACGTGCACGTAGTCAAAGGTCATTGAATACTGACCAAGATAGAGCAACATGATACATTATAATAGGAGGAAATGTGACTAGTTCCGTTCATCATAAATGGCCCCTTTGCGAAAATAGAACACGGACCTTAAGCAACGTTTGTGCCTCCAGCTCTGCTTTTACCCTCTCTGACGTGGTCTTGCCTCGGACTTGTTATTAATGTCGTCTGTTATCAATGTCGTCTCCCTCTCCCCAGGCTGGCGGCCATGAAGCGTGAGCTGAAGCTCAAGGAGCTGCAGCTGGTGGAGGCCACACGCCGCAGGTTCCTGCACCACCAGCACGACCAGCGCAAGGTGCAGCTGCAGAGGCTGGACGACGAGATCCACAGGAAGGTCGAGACTCCCATGGTCATTTAGCCATTAGAGTCCTTTAGCTTAGAGGTTGCGTAGTGCCATAGCACACACTGTGTTGTCGTTGAAATAGTTGGTATGGTCTTGCAAATGCAGTAGCAGTATTAAAGTTAGAATTTGTGTTAATTTGTATTTGTGTTAAGCTGTTGTGGCTAAATATACTGTGAACTTCCATTACAAGTTTCATAACTCCAGTGTGATGGATGGTTTTGTGTCCTACTGTGTGTGTGTGTGTGTGTGTCTATGTCTATAATTGGGATCTGTGTTGTGTCCAGATCACCCTGAGGGACCAGGAGACCGCAGCCGCAGTGCAGGATATCGAAATGAAACAGATGGAGCTGGACGCCAAGAGACGTCTTTTAGAACAGGTGAAGACAAGTTGGCTCAGTCATCTGTATCTGTGGGTAATGCTGCTGTTCTGAGCACAATCTGACTGGTCTTTAAAGGCTTTTGGAGGATTGTCATTTAAATTCGCCAGAAGCTTGTACATGGGTGTCATTTGGATCCCTCTGTGTCCGTAGCAACTAGCAAAGGAACAAGTGCGGGTGAACCAACAAGTGGAGGCGGAGCTTGGTGTCCGCAGACATCGAGCTGAGCTTGAGGAAACGGCATTCCGTGATATGCTTCAGACAGGCAAAGACCTCAACCAAGACACCAAGAGGGTACATATTCAGTTACATTTAGATGTCAAAGAACAAAGTTGTTTCCATTCATTGCTGTCTCTGTGTAGGTGGAGATGGTCCATGCCCATCCCATCATGTTGTAGTTGCTACTTGTTTGGTAGTGTCGCCTGTTTTTCTTTCTTTCTTTCTTTCTTTCTTCCTTTCTTCCTTCCTTCCTTCCTATCTTCATTCATTTATTTATTTATTTATTACAGAAGGCCTATGGTCTGCTATGGTTTACTAAGAAGAAAGTAAGCAAATGAAGTAAGAAAGACGTGTCCTGTGATGGTTTTTAGGTGCTGGAGGAGTCTGTGGCTGAGACGGGCCTGCTGGGAGCAGACCACGAGTGGCAGGACGAGGTTCTGAGGCGCCTGGAGCGGGCTGATGTTGACCAGAAGAGACGGCAGCAACTGCTGACCCAGATGAGCCGAGAGACAGAGGCCAAAGAGGAAGAGCTGGTCAAACTCATGATGGAGGCAGAGGGCAGAAAGGTCAGGGGTCACATGATCAAAGTAGTTTGCATATTCCCTGATTTATTAAAGGCAACATTTTATGCTGTTTTTAGGTTAATTTACCAGCTTCATAGTCACTTTGATGGTTAAATGGCTCATTACAGGGTGAATGAAGGCTTTCATGGCTCCCCCTGGTGCTACTTCGTGCAATTACGACACTTGCAGTTTTTTGACAGCACCTAGTTGTCAAACAAAAACCGAAATCACGTTTATTACCTTGTCAGTTAACATAACTCTTAAAAAATGATTATCGCTGGTTTCTATTCTTTTTCTACATGTATGAGAATGTACAGTACACACAGAAAATAAATGGTTGACCAAAATAGATCAAAATGATGATGAACAAAAAATGAACATGCATGTCATTCAGTGGAACTTGTGGCTTTTTAGATTTCAGATTGATATTGTCAGATCTCAGCATTGCAAAATTTGCCTTCTGTGCTGAGTGGTATTTTTGGTTGTCTTATTCAATGGTGACAGTGCGAGGAGGTCGTGTCCCGACAAGCTCAGCTGGAGGAAGAGACGGTGACAGAAAAGAAACAGAGGCATCAGCTGGCGGCTCTCCCACTGGAGGCCATGCAAGGAGATGAACACTCTTCAGAGTCTCAGAGGCAGAGGGAGACATACAGTGAGTCACATTGCTTTCATTTCTCTGGTCTACAGTGTAGCACATGAGGCAAGTTTAGCAAGTGTACAAGTGTAGTTTTTTTTCATCTTTTTGCATTTCTTCATTGTGATGGCCAGACCTGTGACTCAGTCCTCTTATCCTGATTTCCTGATATTGAAGCAGTTTATTTAGTTCTATCGAGGTTATTAATACCGGCTCCAGTCCTGTTTATGGACAGCATGCTTTTTTTATTTTAAAACATCCTGTGACCAAGGTATAACAATGTGAAGAACTATATGTCAAAAATTTTGACATGACAAAAACACTGACAAAAGTAGTTGGGTTTCCATCCAACTAGTTAATGTGCATTTAAGGTAAGAAATAATAAAATCCTTGGTTGGAAACACCTGCAAGTTTGCATCAGTCACCTAATAGAAATATAAATGTGAATGTGATGTGAATTTTCAAGTGTTTCCAAACGAGGATTTGTTAACTTAAATGCGCTTTAACAAGTGGCATGTGGAAGGGTCATGTGGTTGCAGTGAATGCAAAGTGCCATGTGGAAGTGCCATGTAGCTGCATTTGAGACTATTTGAAACCTACAGAATTCCACATAGCTCCATTCAGCCATCTAATCAGGTAACTGCTGTACTGTAGTCTATGCATGTAATGTCTTCTCATCAGTCCATGTCTTGTTCTAGGTCAAGAAAGGGAGCAGGACCTCACATCCCCCTATCCAACTAGAGACTTCCAACACCAGTCCCATTCACCCCCAACACGGCCCAGTGTCATACCAGTCTGTCTGAACAGCCAGTCTCCCTCAGAGAGCTCTACCACATGTGAGTGGATTTTTTGAATTTATGAATGCTAGTATTTTTGGTCCTTAAAAAGTATTCTTAGAGGCTTAACAACTGCATCAGTTGCAATAGGAGAGAATCAGAAGCACACCATGGCACTCCCGTGAAGCAGGAGTTAATTGCTAATATGTGGTGGTTGTGTGTCTTTGCAGTCTCCTTGGACCGTGGGCGAGCAGAGCTGGATACTAAGGAGCGTGAGCTGATGAAGGAAGTCAGGGAGCTTCGGCAGAAACTGGCCCGGACTAAAGCAGGCGACGGCAGCACGTACTCCAGTAGCACAGTCTCCCAGTGATGGGGGGTAGGGGTGGGAGGGATTCCTAAGAACCCCCCCGGTCATCCCTTACTAATCCAGAGCCAGTAGAAGGACATGAAGTTCCAAGGTGAACGAAACATGTTCTTACAGCATTCCACAAGATTCCAGTCAGTGTTTTTCATATGGCAACATCACATCTGAATGTTGTTCCTTGAATTCTACCCAGCTGATCAACACGAGCACACATTTTGTTGTGTTCATCCACTGTTTATGTTTTTGTGCCTGAACTGCTTTTGTCTGTGTCTGCTAATTTATTTCAGAATAACTTGATGTGGAATGTTGCAGTAGTGTAAATAAATTTTGATAGCATTTCATTTTTAAATCAGTTCTGATGTCTATTTTATGTTTTGCGTGTGAAATTATATATGACTTATATATTATATAATTATATATGACCATATACTTTCTCTGCCATTCAGGCTATGAACAAAACCCTTACCCCTAAGCAGGTTCCCAGGCTAGGGTGTGTAGCAGTGAAGTACATTTACACTTTCTGACAGCCTGCAGAAATTCTAATCATACCTGACAGCTTCTATTCTCTGCAGTCACGCTGCCCTTATTGATGTAGGCAGAAGTGTGCTGGAATGGCATGTGTTTTGCTGTCTCACACTCGATCCCCCAGGCGGGTCACCTGTTCTCGCTCTCGCCTCTACCCCACCCACAGAAATGAGGCGTGATAAAAAACCCTTGCTGCCGTTGGTTGTACTCCATGTAACCCAACAAGTTAAAGTCAAAGACCAGAGAACTGCATAAATAATCATAGCCAGCAGGAGGAAGTTGGAAGTAGATATGGAGCCGAAAAAACGTGGAGGCTCACTTTTCCAAATCAAACCAGTAGGCAAAGTGAGGAGACGACTACGGAGCATGCAACATTGGACTCTTCTGGAGACAAGCGTAACCCTTGACCTAAGCCATAACGAGAGCGCTCGACTGGCTACTGACGCACTTCTGGATGAAGGTTTGGATGCCTACAAGGAGGTCCTGGCCAAAGATGGAGAAGTTGACTTCTTGTCTAGGGAAGAGAAAGACTACATTCTAGACAATATGTTGGGCCCAGCATTCGCCAATTCAAAAGACAGCGAAGAAAACAATCATGGACTGGAGGCGACAGACTCTGACTCGTATTTTCCTTCGGCCACTGAGAGCCAGCCGCCGGAATTGGACCAGGGCTGGCCAAAGGAAGAGTGGAGTTATTACCTGCAGGGGAAGCCTACGGTTGAAGTGCACTTCCAAAACAGTGGATCAAGCATGAAAGATATGCTGCGTCAGTTCATTAGGAAAGCTACCACGGTAGGTTATTTGGGCCAGGGGTTCTCAAATTTTATTGGGCTGGGGACCACTCATGAAGAGGATGTATTTTCAAGGACCCCTCATAATACACAACAAAAATCTACAGTCCTTAAAATCCACAACAAAAATGCAACCATAAGATTATAGCCATTTGCTCTTTCAGGTGTTTTTGAACTCTTATTCTAATAACATGTAGTTATACCACAGCAGTTTTAAAGAGGCATGTTATTGCATTTGGCAAAACTTTGACAGTGCAGGAGCAGTTTTAAAAGGTTTTCTTTTGTCAAATCTAGGCCTACTGTGTTAAAAAATACAGTTTCACATAACTAATAACATATTCATTTTGCTTGCAGTTACTATCTAAGCAAAGTGTTTTGACAGATTGATGTAAGGCATCATGTAGGCTAATTTGTCACTAATGTTATGCTGGTGGGAGCAATGAGCACAATGCAATCGAGTTATACTTATCAAAAATAGTTTTCTCCCCATAAGACTAGTTTATTCTTAGCAAAATATATACTATATCAACATTTTTCATGGACCCCCAGATCCCAATTTGAGAACCATTGATTTAGGCCATATTCTCATCATTGTCAATATTACTGTCAACTAACCTCCTTAATATATTAACCATTCAGTCAAGTGGTCTATTTCCATGTCCAGGTTCTAGCCATAGTCATGGACACCTTCAGCGACATTGAAATTTTCTGTGACATACTGGAGGTGATGCAGAAACGCAGCATCTCCGTCTACCTATTGTTAGACCACCAGAACCTACCCATTTTTCTGGAAATGTGTAACAATCTACAGATTAGCGGTACCCATCTCCCAGTGAGTTGTTTCATTTAATGTTTAGTACACAACAGTGTGGTATTTCACTTTATTAGATAATACAGCACATACAAAGACAGTAGGATAACAAATAATCCTTCTCCTGCAGAAGATGTCTGTGCGTACTGTACCTGGAAAGACTTACTGTGCCAAGTCTGGGAAAAAATTTACAGGTCAGATTCAGGAAAAGTTTATCATTGCTGACTGCACAGAGGTACTTCTTGGATCATACAGGTACCAATGAAAATTCCATGATCATATTGTTTTAGCTACTACATTGGTTATCACACAGGTTTTTATTAATCATGTATTAAATCCTCTGTAATCTTCCTCAGTTTTACGTGGCTGACCTGGAGGGTGCACAGAAGCTTGGCCATGGTTATTAAGGGCAGCGGGGTCAAGCCCTTTGATGTGGAGTTCCGTCGTCTGTACGCTGCCTCTTTGCCAGTGAAAGAACTCAGTGTGGCTGGTGAGCCCAAAAGCCCCCATTTGTATCTGGGCACCAATTATTTAAATACTCAACTATCCACAGTAAGCTCCACCAGATTAACTGCATCCACCAAAATGGAACTAGATGAGGCAGTCCAGTGTAAAGTCAAACCCAGGCAAACCTACAACACTGTCCTGAAAGACCCACGATTGCCCAGTCCCACAGGCCACCTGATCTCTACCGTAACTCAGCCTAGATATCAAACAGCAGTGCCTGACCCTGACAAAGCATTGCCCCTAGGGCCTCTTGCTGGACCAGGCCCAAGATATCAGCAGACCCCCCGCCCCAGCCCACCCAGTTTTCTTCCACCGAGAAACCAATGGCTGCTCATTCAGCGCCCCTCACCCTTCCCCATAGATCATGGTGTATCAGCACTGCCATGGCGACCAGTTGTCACTGCCAACAATAATCACCACCACCACATCCTTGCTGGTGTTCCACAGACAGCACGCTGGGCCTTAATGCACAAGTACCTTGCACATGAGACCATGCCACTTAGGTAGGAAACATACTGCTTGATAATTACCTCTACATTAGCCACTCAGTTAACGAGTTAGGCTTGCATGTAGAACAGTTTCAACTTAAATGTGAAAATGACAAGACATTTTGCTGACTCTTTATTAAGGAACTTGAAAAGATTAAATACATTCATTTAAATCAAGACATAAAACAATATCCAACGGCACCAATCCTGAATGTGTATTTGCACAATCTTGATTTTCTGGTGCATGAAATAAGTATGTTTTTTTATATGTGAACTTGTACAGTATTAAACAAATAAATTTGGTTTTCATACCAATGACAACATCTTGTCACCTGACTTCTTGTGTAAGCTCATCAGCATTGACTTGTTCGTCATAGTCATTTAGCAAGCCTGCTGACACCATTTTGTCCCACCATTTCTCCTCAAAGTCCTTAACATCCACACCAATCAGACTTTCACCATCCTGGTTCTCCTCCCTCATCTTCTCTGGATTGAGATCTTCTGACAACACCTACAACAACAAAATAATACATCTACTGTATACAATTCAATCTACATTCGTTGATCCCACCTCAGAGCGGGAGATGGCGCATAAAAAAACTAAAAAAAAAAAAAACACAAATACTTTGAGTGTAATCCTGTTGATTTTTATGATGTGACAAATGTCTGAATGACAGCTCTGGCATTATCCTTATGCTTTCTTTTAGCAGACACTCTTAAGCGTTCCTTGAACATGACATGTCAATAAAAAATATTAGTGCCTGCAAGGTAGTGATGCTGGCAGGTGCCCACGGGGACCCAGTTTCGGCCTGCCTTAATTTCCTGATGCCACTCAATCTGTTTCCCACTCACTTCTTGCCTCTATTCACTATCCTATCAGGGAAAAAAGCAAAAAGGCCAAAAATGTACATGAAAACATGAGTGCCATCGTACCTCAGCTATGAGCTGGATTTTGCTTTCAGAAGGCTGCAAACGCTGCAAGGCCTCATCTGCCTCCAGTACCACACGCTCACTGGTCTGCAGCACGAAAGAGGATTGCTGGATCCGCAGGATGGCAACCAGAAGTCTGTGGGAGTATATAACCATGTTAATCCTGTTCACAGGTTACAACAGCGCATTCACAAATAGGAAAAATATATATGCATTTACATTACATTATTAATGTATAACATACATATACATTTTAACATTATTATTAAGGTTAGTCTGTTGTGTCAAAGTGTCAGATAAAACACACCTTGTTCGAATGAAGCCCATGCAGGCCTTCAGCCAGAGTTCCCTCTGCTCTCTTTGAGGGTCCAAGAGCCCCGTCCCCTTCTCAAGCCTCAAAGGCCCAGTGCCTGAGGCGGCTGAAGTGGTGGTAGGGAGGGCGTCCAGAAGAGTGTGACAGGCAGAGGCGAGCCTATGCCAGTGCCAGGGGTTGAAGGGATGCAGGGAGCAAAGCTGCTGCAGGGCAGCGATGGAAGCCCTGGTGTCACCAAAATGTTCCGAGACACTCAGTTCTATTTGTAGAATACAAGTGAGGTGGCACGTGTTGGATGCATCTTTCCTCTAAATGTTGAAATTAAATGAAAGATGGGATTTGGAGTTAGAAAAAATAGATAGTTGTCACTCCAACAAAATTGGTAACTTTATGACCCTTGGTAAAGGTCTGAGTGCAGGCATCACGACTTGAAAATGAAACAAAACATCTACTCAGCATAATCTGGCCCTGCTCAGCATACCAGCAATACAAATCTGGCTATTTTTGCCCCACAGTGTTTTAATTTAGTTACTTAAGTACAGGTGGTTGTATGCGGATGTACTGCTACACACAAAGTTTTCAGTTCCTGAAATTTATTTGAAACAAAATATATGTATGGGATATACCTAATCTAAGTTAAATACATAATGGTGAGACATGCAGAATGTCGAATATATACAGCTAAAGAATACACGTCAATTGCTCACTTACAAGTTTTTCCGTTAGTTCTTGAGCTTCATCACGTCTGCCAAGTTGACAGTTGCAGCGTGCCATGCCCTCCAACACATCGCGTTTGATGGACAAATTCCCATCAGGGACAAATGACAGGCAAGTTGTGTAGTCAGTTAATGCAGTCTAAGTACATGGAGAGAAAACAGCGCCACGACAAATTGGTTTTATTGTAAAATGTACAAAATACAAAATGAATCCTCGTTTTCATTATTAATATGGTTAAGTCATATGGTTAAGTCACGCATTGGCATTATAGTCCAGTACTTGCCTGGTACTGTTTCCGTCTGTACGCAAGGTCGGCCCGAAATTTGTAGACTTTCTGTTTCTCCAACATATCCTCTGTATCAGCATCTTGACAGAACCACTTAATTTGAAGACGTGGTTAATGTTACTACTTGTAATGTGACTGAATAAATAACGTTAAATATTGACCGTGCGACTTACCTGGGCTTCGCAGAACTTGGCGTTGTAAGTAGGAAGCACTATCGAAACTCTGTTTCTTGATACCTCAAACACAGAGTCATCAAAGGTACTGCCCAAAATCTCCATCTTTCAACGGTTGCATTAATAATTCATAACAACACTGGTACATAAAATTTGTTCAAAGGCACGATCACTACATCCAACCCGTGTAAATATCGGTACCGCTTGTTATGTTCAATTGATCTTGATCCGTAAGGAAATCATGTCAGTAAAGAAACGTTCCTACTGCTAAGGTCCGTCATTGTAATCAGTCCATACTACATTCTATACATCTAAATCAACCTGCACAAGGAAGACAAAGACCTTTTTCATTCAAATTTATTTGTTTGATCCTCAAACAAGTATAAAATATATATTTTTGTCTAAATCAAGCCACAGCCTAGAAGGACAATTCAATTTAAATTAATAGCATTGCACGAGGCCTATGGCTCAGGGGAATAAAGCTTTTGACACTGACAGCAGGTGTCTACAGAATATCCATCCAGGCTCAAACAGTAAAAACAGTAACACTTCAGTGATGGTTCCAGATTTTGTGTAACTTTGCTGAGCATTTCAAAGAGTCGGAACTTAAATGCCAAGAGCCGTTATATTTCACACTGATAACTGTTACCAAGTACATTAACAGTCTTAAGTATAGTACCAATGTGTGAAATGACTGTTAACAGGCCAACAGGTACATTTTATTAAAACCCACCAATTATTCTGCACTGACACAAAAAGTACAAAATAAAGTGTTCCTAGAAGCAACTAATGATCAAACAAGAGAACAAGCTTGCGCAACCAGTGGACTTCTAGGTTGAGAAACAGGGCACAAAGGGTTAAAATTATTAGCGACTATGTTAAGACAGTACTTACCACCACACACACTCATTACCTCAACTGCACAATATGGTAGTATGGTTAAAGGGAAATCTACATTACCAGAAAATGCACTCAGAAGCTAAACTAAAAACTGAAATGATTCAAAATTAGTTCATCTTCACAGCTTAATCTACATCAGTTCCTCTTTTGAAAAGCTGTAAAGAACTGTCAGCACTGGTTACTTCCAATCATCCACAGCAAACCATAAACTAATCTGAGTAAATTCAAGGTGGGTTTTATCTTAAATATAAACATATATAAAACTATTACAAACTACTTGTAAAATTTGGGAGCATAAAAGACTGTATGTACAAAATGAGCAAACCGATATTCTGTGACTAATAGTTATTGCATGCTGTTCTGGGGATCAATGTTTTCAGTTTTTTGTAATGCCAATACAGGTAATGTTTTTCATGCATGTACAACAGAAATCAGGGGTCTGTACCATGCTGCATGGTAAAGAAGTTTTACTCGCTCACTTTTAAGTTATCAAATCCCAGTAAAACTATACCGTGATGCACTTAAAAGTGCCTTCAAGGCGATTATATTGAAATGGCATAAAAACATATTTGTCGTGTAGTTGAAACAATATCCATTAAAGATATTCTTTTAGCAGATTTTGCTGGATTTTTTTCATCTAGTTGAACAGATCAATACCATTACAACAGACGCTGAAACATATAAACATAATGGGAGAGAGCTTGGTGTGGCTTCCCGGGATGAGAGAGAAAGAAAGGGGAAAAAGGAGGTGAAGAGGGTAAAGAGGAAGAAGAGGAGGAAGAAATAAGCACTGTACAGTTCTACTACTACTTTGCCTGAAACAATAAAAAGCAACATGCGATTTAGACACAAATTAGAAAAGGCTGGCTTGGAAATAGTCCAGATGAAAAAGAAAAAAAAAACCTAAATGTTAAGTCCATTCATCAGCTCGACTCCCCCTTACACACAGGCACTAGGCAATTTACTGTTTTACATGATTATCATAATAAAAAACACAAAGACACAGGGCAATTAAGAAGATTAAAAATACCATCCACATAGTGCAGGTCTGAGAGACTACAAGCAGCTATAGCCACGGCTCTTCATTGGTTGTTTCTTGGTTGTGCTGTTTCATTTTACAGATCATACAGGATATATGTGGTTATCTCCTCTTAGCCACTCAACAGCTATAGAGGGCAGAGGCAAAACGTGTGTGTGTGTGTTTTTGTCCTTTCTTGGTATATCATTTTATGTTAATAAATGTTTGGTCTCTCAAAACCATCATATGGTTATTGAGAATTAAGGTGGCTAGTCTCGTGTGTCTCTCTTTTTTAAAACCACTATTTAATAACACAAGTGGTTGACAAAGTGCCTAATTGTGTGTCGACCTGCCAGCTCTTCTGGAGACCACACAAATCATGCATACTCCCCTGGTGGACATCTCTTGTTACAGCACAGGGGACCAGAACATTCAACAGAGTAGCTTTGGCACCACAGGTCCTCCTTGTAAATAGCAACAAACAAACCCCTTTACAGTAATCCTTCCCCTCCTGCCTCTTTTCAGTACATAAGCAATGCTGTTCCTCATTGGGAATCTAAATACACTAAGTAATTTTAATTTAATTACATGTGTGAGACATGCACTGATCATAAATCAGATACACTAATTTGATTGATTAAGATTCTTCATGTTGTTGAAATACTGCTACTCCGAGAGTTAGTGTGGATTTGTGGCAATTCAGTGTCCAATTCAGTTATTGTTTCTTTCCTTGCTCAAACAGTTGTTGTTATCTTTAAAGCACAAGAACTAACACAGGCCTAAAATGCTTGAATGATTCGGTGTTTAAGGTGCAACATGTGAATGGGTGGCAGGTAAGAGTGGAAGTCCCAGGCAGGCAGTGCTTCTCAAATTACACTGACTTCTACAGAACTTGAACATGTGCTGTATCCATTGGCAACCCACTGCCATTTGACCCCTTCACTGTTCCTCAGAACCTGACTCAGTTTTTCGGACGCTCTGTGGCGGCTCCCAGGTTTCACTATCGTCAGTGTCGTCATCGTCTTCCTCGCCCCCCTCCCCTTCTCCTTCCGCTTCCCCCTCCCCCTCCCTGTCCCCACTGCTGGGAGCAGCGTTTTCAGCTTCTTCGACCGCAGTCTCATTTTCCCCCTGCGACTCTTCCTCTTCCTCCTCCTCCTCCTCTTCGGGCTCATCTGCTCCTGCTGTGTCGGCGAAGGGATCCACGCCCACATCCACTTTCCGTCGGATCTCGGCGAACCACTCCCGGACCTGCTCGTAACTCATATTGGACTTGGCCACCAGCTCGTCCAGGTCCTGTTCGTTGAGGAATTTGTGCTTTAGATAGTACTCCTTGAGGATGTCCTTACCAGACTTGAACTTAATTGGAGGAGGCTTTTCAGGGTCGATGGTCTTCTTGGGCTTCCGACTGCGGGATCGACCCCAGCCCCGATTTCGCACCCTCCGCTTCCTGCTCTTATTCCCATTCATGCCCTCGACGTTCCCACTCTGGTAGTAGAAATACCACTTGAGGTTCCCGTTCTTCCACGCATAACGGGTGTCTCCAAACCAGTTGACTATGTAGGACCTCGGCAAACTGCTTTCCTCAGCTAGTTTGTCGTATTCTTCGGTGGTTGGCCACTGCGTGCGCACAAAGGCACTCTTCAGAACGTGCAGCTGCTCAGGGGTTTTCTTTGTGACTTTGTCTTTGCTGGAGCGCTTTGCTCCTGGCGGAGTCTGACTCCCCTTCCGGGACTCCCCCTCTGACTTGTCAGCTTTCGGCTCAGTCTGGTCTGCTGCCGCCGCCACTGCCGTGGTTACCACAGATGGGGTTTTCCGTTTCTCTGTGAACCAGGCATCAATCTCTCGCCTGGTGAGCTTGGTTTCAGCCCTTAGCCTACTGAGCTCTTCATCTGTGGGTGTGTCACATTTCTGGTAGCTCTCCTCCAAAACCACTAGCTGCTCAGGAGTCTTCTCCTTGAACTTCTGCAGTGTGAAGTCGGGGAAAGGGTTCCAGGTCTTGGCACGTGTCTCCTTCTCCTTGACGGGTGAAGGGGTGGGGGACTGAGGCGTCTCATCACTGGAATCAATGACAATGGGACCACTGTTGTTGTTGGACCGGGTGTTCTCATGGAAAACTATGACATGACTATTCTTGGAGTTACGCTGGTTGTAGCGCGTGTCACTGAACCACTTTTTGATTTCGCCCTTAGTCAAATTGGTGAGCTTCATAAGGCGAGCAATCTCTGTGTCACTGGCAAACTGGTTCTTTAGGTAACTGGCCTTCAGTTCAGCCAGCTGCTCCTTGGACTTCTTGGGCCTCATGCCAAAGTGGTCTGCGCTGAGAGCCGAGTTCTCCTGTGGTGTGAGGGATGGGGGCTGGACAGTGGTAGCCCTCTTGGTCTCACTCACTGCAGGGCTGGCCTGGCTGCTGATAACCTTGGGTGCTTGAGCTTGATTGGGCACCCCTGCTACGGTCAACGTTATAGGAGTGGTGACGGGCAGGCTATTGGCTGTGCCCACTTGGGTCAGGACCAGGCCCGGCTGGCCCACAATCTGGCAAGTCTGCAGGATGGACTGCAGCCCATTGGTGGCAGAGAGGTGATGAGCCGGGATCACTGTGATGGTCTGGGGCACCGTGTGTACTGTGCCGTTGAACTGCTTTCGCCTGGCCTCCTCCACTTCTTCAGGGGTCCAGCTCACACCGTGTTTCAGGCGCTGGGCAGAAAACCAGATCTTGATCTGTTCCTCACTGAACTTGGTCTGCGCTGCAAGCCCCATGATCTCCGACACAGATGGATAGGGGAACTTCTTGTAGGTGTTCACTAGGACTGTGTTTGTGTCCATGGCAGAGTTATAGGTTGGGATGCTGCTAACGGGGATCAGAAGCTGAGCTTGGGCACTCTGCTGGGCTTGAAGAGCGGAGAGGACCTGGGCCAGGCCGGCAGGAAGAACAGTGGCTGGGTTGAGCACCGTCTTCTTGGCGTCGGCCACCAACGGGCTTGGAATGTTGACAAGTACATTGGACTTGGTTGGGTCCACGGGGATCTGGCCGAGCATCTCGCCAGGCATGGGTGCCACCACAGACGACGTGTCCATGGGCTCTGGCTCACCATCGCTGTCAGGCACCATGTCGCCCTCATCTGCTCCTTTCAGTGACACAGCAATCCTCTTGGGTTCTGATTTGCTTTTCATCTTCATTATCGGGGTCTTGCTAAGTGAAATACTGGAAACTGATGGGTCTTCGCTGTCCTCCGTGTCAGGCTGAGAAAAGCCACCCTCATATGTGAGGTCTGGGGGTGATGGATCCAAAACAGCGGTTTGACTTTGCCGTTTCATGCGGGCAAAGCTGTCCTCGCCAGTATAATGGCGCCCATCATGCTCTGAAATTAAATTATAACGACATCATTTTGAGTCATTTGTTGATATCGCCTCATAAAAGAGTAATAAACCCTGCAGCTGAAAACAATAACAAACATGTAATGATATAACATCTACAAGCATATAACTAAATAAACCGGTGACCATTATTGTTAAAATCATATTAATTTCTGGATTTACTCCCCACCTGGCTCCAGGTCAGCTGGTGGAACAGCTCCCTCTGTGGGCCCTGCCTCAGTGATCCCAATCCCTGCTCCTTCACTTGCCTCCATGGCCTCTATCTCTGGGTCCTGCTCCAAGACATCTGACGGGAGGACCATGCAAGGGGTTGTGGACTTTCTCCTGCTTGCCATTGGGCTTACAGCACCAGAAGACAGCTGAGTGAATTGTGAGTGTATGTGTGTGTGTGAGAAGATGGGTTTTTACTGCCCTGTCTGCAAGACAGCTGGCCTCACACGCCAGTGGCTCGTGTTTTTTCAATATGTCATTTGTGTTTCCTGCAAAACAAAAAAGCAAAAGTAAAAACATTACAAAACTTGTTCTCTTACTGTGGGGACAAGGAAATGTAGAGCCTATTTTTTCACAGCCCTGTGTCTATTAAATATACTAATTAGCACACAGTTCTTATTTCTTTCATAAACTGTGTGATTCTACTGTACTTCCATTATTCACGTCTGCTCTGCTCCAGGACATCATTCTCAATCACCGATTTCAAACATATGTTGACACCAGAAGAGGAATGTGGAAAGGTGGGTACATGCACGTTAAAAATGAACTTGCGTTTGATCTCAAATGTCTTGCTAACTGTTGCCGTTACGTATTGCGTGCTAAGTAAAAACAGGCGTGCAACATTATGCTACGTGCATCCAGCTCAGGAAGCATGAACATTCAACAGTGAAGCCCATTATTCTCCCCGGTGAAATACTTTCAAGCTAACACTGGCTAAAGGGAAATATGCTCGAATATTTTAAACCGGGTCAGTTTTAATTATAGCCGCTTGAAAAAGATTTATAAACAACTGACAAACGTTCTACACATAAGTGTGATGCTAGCTACCCAACTTACCGGGGCAGACAGCCTCAGCCCTTGCAACACAACGGAGGATTCAGCGCTGCCTACTGCGACGTGTCTTCCGCTCTTGTCTGCTTGTTGCCTCCCTGCGTTGTTTCAGAGATTCAGGCTGCAGCAATGAAGCTAGCTCGCTAGCTTGCGGGTTCTCGGAAGCTGTGAAGGCAGTGAACTGTCTACCGCTGTCTACAGTCGCAGAAAAACACTGTACATGATTCCGTTTGAAACAGTACACTGTGATTTGATCGTTCTCTAAAGCTTTAGCATCGAGTCGGGAAGTAAATGCCTCACTTAACTCGTTACGAGCGCATTTTGTACTCGGTAGAGATATTGATAATTTCTGTTCATTTTAATGGCAGTTTTTAATGATCAGGCGTCACCACTGTCAATGTAATACGTCGTTACGTCATCGCTAGGCGACTCCCCGCCGTAACTTAAATGGGTCGTGAAACCAGAGAATTTGTTAAACTGCAAATGTTATTTAATAGCAAGTCTAAATGAGTGTCAGTCATTAGTGTGAGGTAATCGTAGAGATGGAAATCTGAAGTTACAGTAAGTAGTTCAGATGTTGCAAAAATGTAACTTTCATCACAATTCTCAAGTTTTGATAACTTCCTGGGGATGCAACACTAACGCTTCGGTAGTCTGTGTACACTTGTTGCAAATATTAGTCAACTTCGGGGCTGATAATATCGGTATTTCACATTTTTAGATTTTGATAAAATGTGCAAGAACTCGTCATGAAGCTATGCGGGAAGCTAGAAACCCTTTCAGGTTCTCTGTTTCACCTGCAATTTCTTTAAAAAAAATAAATTTTTAAAATCGTGACATTTCGGTCAGTTTTTCTCCACATAAAACAAGGACACGGTGTAAAATAGTCAAAAAACTTTAATAAGACAAAAAGATATATATACACCAACAAACAACTATCAAAATTATTAGCAAAATATAATATAGTTAATATTTTGCACAAAGTTAAAATGCTACAGATTTAGTCAAAGTCCTCGATTTCTTTCTCCATTTCCTGTGACGGAGAGAGAAAAACTAGTTAGATAAAGCAAACCATGGTCACACCACAGAAAATACACCTAAATAAAAACTATAAACATAATCTGATTCATTATGAACACCACGTTAATGCAAAATGGTCACCATTTCTAGCTATTTGGTTGTCCAAAACTAAATCAAGTTTTCCTCAGATGTGCATTATGCCTGCACTACTAACTACGTCAGGACAAAAGCAGGCTCCAGTGCTACGTACCTGCAGAAGTATGGTTTTGTCATATTCCTTCCTGTGCCTGTACACACTCTGGCAGAGGCGGGCAAACAGCTTCTCCAGGCGATCTACCTCATATCCCTCTGTCTTCGCAACCACTTTTTGTAGAAGATCCTAAAAACACCACAAAACACACAGTTATGCTAAACAAACAGAAAAACATGTTTTCGTGGATATAACTGGTCCAGAGCAGCATCTGATCCAATAACACCTAAGCAACCCTGTCAAGCCTTGGACATTGACTTCCCCAAAAACTCCAAACAAAACAATGACAGCCATACCAGGGTCTACGGTTCATCAGTAGTGTAATATTGACTTAGTGACTACCTTAAAACAAGCTGCATTCCTCTTTTTGAGGGACTGTCAGCATTCAGTGGTGCTTTCTGATCTCTTACATTTTGCCCTGACATCCTGAGATGACACCCACTCATACTAAAATTACCCCCGCACCACTACAGTTACCACTGTGGTAAACATACACACAGGAAGGAAGGAAGGAAGGGTTGAAGCTGAGCGAAGTCAAGCATCTCTGACACAGGTGGCTGAGCTGAAAGAGCCTCCATTTCACCTAGTCTTCAACCTCTCCAGAACTACAAACACATCCAGATGCACTGTACGTACACACACACACACACACACACACACACACACACACACACACAGAGGAAGGAAGGGTTAAAGCTGAGCAAAGTTAGTAATCAAGCATCTCTGCCACAGGAGTTGAAAGAGCATCCATTCTACCTAGCCTTCAACCTCTCCAGAGCTACAAACACACATCCAGATGCACTGTACACACACAAACATACAGGGCACAAACAGGGCTGGTACGGACACAGACCACTGTACAAAATTGCATTTGATTTTACTGTATTTTGATTCCATTTTTATATTTTCTTCTGAGTTTTGTCCTTAAAACAAACTTCCAAGTAGTATTTTTTTTTTTAATGAAGGGATGAGGGAAACAAAGACAGTCACTCTAAGATGAGCTTCACGAGATGTCGTGAGATCTTTTGTGCGGAGCTCTGACCCCAGTAGACGTGCCTACCTGAAGCTTAATGTGGTCCACCACCAGTGGCGGGGGCTTTTGCTCCAGGATCCTCATGGCTGCTTCCAGACTGATGACCTGTTGCTGCTGCACCTGGTTCTTCAGGGCCCTGGTCATCCGCCTTGTTCCAATCTCTGCAATATAACAGAACTTACACTGAGGTTGTGGGCAACCCCACGTGGTTGCAGTGACACACTAGCTGTGCTTGGACACTCTTAGCTGTTTTGGCAGCTTGTGGGCCTATTTCTTTATTTATTTTTAATTTTTGTATTTTACCTTGTGCCATTAACCAGATTTACATTTCACAACTATTTGTATACTGTTCCTAACTGTGAAACAGGTACATTTATTAGCCTTGTGTCATACTATTTATTACAAGACTATTAGTATTAAAGACTGTATTATACAGTCGAGACTACTCAAACTACCAACCTATTCCTGTGTCTTCCTCCACCTCAGGCTGTGGCCGCTCAGACTCTGGCCCATCAGGTTTGGCCGTTTCAGGCCCCGCTTGCACAGTCTCAGTCCTCTCTGGCTCGGCAGCCTCGACCTCCACAATCTCAGAGGCCATCTCTTCCAGCTCAGTCGCTGGTTGCTCCTCTGATTGGTGGTCGTCTTCACTGGGGGCGTAGCCATTTACCAGGGGGGCGGCCAATGGGGATGCAGGCTTTTGGTCACATCCCTCCACTGTGACTGGGTCAGTTTCCTCCATCTCCATCGCTACACCCTCTTCCATCTGCGCTGTAGCCCCATCTGCTGCCTCCATGGCTACCACCCCCTGCATCTCCATAGCCTCAGCAGGTTCCTCTCCGTTCGTCAGTTCAGTTTGGATCTTCTCTCCCTCTTCCTCCTCATCTTTGTGAGCCACCTGCTCTTCATCTTCCTCCTCCTCCTCCTCATCGTCGTCCACGGACTCAGCTGCCGTGGAGTTGTCTCTGGACTGCGAATAGGACTTCTTCTTGGTGATGACCCCACTGCTCCATCGGCTTCTCCTCCTTCTCCTCTTAGGAGCTCCTGAGCATCACCCAATGACAAACAGTTACCAAAGAGCCAAAGAAATCTTGTGTGATGAGAATGTATGTAAAAAGTCACATAATTCTGATTACATTCACTTTGTACAAAAAAAGGGTCAAAAGCAGGCCTTGAAGCAAAGTAAATAACTGTGCCTGATGTTAGACTGAAAGTAAACTGAACTGAAGTTAACAATCCATTTTCACATTTCAACAGCCTGGCCCAAGCCTGAATTCAGGCACTGTGCCTGAACACTTTCAGTACTCCAATAGATTATAAAAAGCAGGATTGAGATGCAGATTAGGATTAACCTGTTTGCTGTGGAGCAGCCTGTGCTGTGGTGTCTTTGACAGAGACGGCATTATCCGTTTTGCCGCTACAAGAGTCCTTGATTTTCTGGCAAGACTCTTCAAGGTCCTCCTCCATTTTGGCCTTGATGATGTCATGCACAGTTGTTTTCAGGGCCACCGCCTGCTTTCTGATTATTCGACCTGATGAGAATGCAGCTTGTTAACTTCACAAAATATCTGGATTTACTACTGTACCCGTGTCAGATCAGGAACAGCATCCCACATATCTACATATGCAAAGGAAAACATACAACACACTCATGTCCACTTGACAACCAGGAGCAGTGTTTACTAGAGAGATGCGACAAGAAGCACATTTAGTACTACTTACTTTCAGGGTCTGTATCAGGGTTGTACTCTAGAGCGTTCTTCCAAATCAGGTCCACATCATGGGTGAAGTCCTTTACAGTCAAGTATTTGTGAGAGTTGATGGCAGACAGAATCGTAGAGAGATCCATGGGCGTCTTAATAACTGTGGTGTAGTCTGGAACCTGTGGATACATATACCACTAACACTTTAGCGATTTCCTAGACGAAACCAATGAAACCAATTAATTAATTAATCAAAACAACAAAACACCCTGGTGTGCCATACCTCCTCTGGATCAACTGGTTCAGTGAAAGCTTGGAATCGCTCATCTTGGGACAGGCGGTTGGTTACGTCACACAGGAAGGTGCGGAGTTTTCTCAGGGTTTCCTCCTCCTGTTCACACTGTATGTCCATGGCTTCGGGCTTCTCTTCATCTTCATCTTCGCCATCTCCTTCATCTTCTTCTTCCTCTTCGTCTTCCTCATCTCGAGAGTGAGAGGCGGATTTCTTCTTGGTGATGAATCCGTTGCACCATCGGCTTTTCCGTCGCCTCTTTTTAGTGACAGCTGAAGAGATGAAAGTATGAAAGTTTGACAAGTCATGCAGTAATTTCTCGAATATAAGGTGCACTGTGTATGCACCTCATGGAAGTGTGTTATGCCAACTAAAAAAAATTAACTGTCTATTGAATGTACCTTTGTATTAATTGTGCCCATGTATTGACCAGTGTAATAAACATTACTTATGGAATCAGAATCAGATCTCATGATAAAGTAGAATGAAGAAAAGAATTGCATTCCAATCTATAGCCCTCCCCTATGTATGCAAATTTTGCTAAATGAATTTATTAATATCTGTTAATAGTCTGGAAATTACAGTAATCATTTCATTCAAAATCGTAACCATAAAAAAATGAAACGAATGCCTTGAGACAGCATGGAGACATAAACTTAACTATTATACATTTTAAATATTTAACATTATTCAGCCTTTGTATTATGACTACATGTTATAAGAGGAGATGTGTGCAACCTCCTGTTTGAATCTTGTGTGAAATTCCCCCTTCTTAATGAATCTTACATGCTGGACGTGGGGTGGACGCTGAAGAGGGCATGGGTGAGATGAACTCTCTGGAGGGCCCAGGGTCACTAGTCTGTTCAGCTGTCGCCTGAGCTTTGGGCAGTACATGGTAGTAAGATGGAGCAAACCTTGTTGTTGTGCAACCTGAAACACACAAATAAAAGCAACTCAGTCATCAAATTCAAGGACTATGGATATGGGAGATGTACAAAACCCTTGTAATCATCCTTTAACATCTCAGCGCCTCAAGGACAGAATAAAACGGAGAATGATAGAACCTCTTTTGCTTCGGGACTCCTTGATTTCTTGACAGATCTTCTCAAAGTCCTCATCCAGCTGGTCTTTAATAATGGCATGCACCGTGTCCTTCAGGGAGCAGGCACGATGGCGGATCAGACGATCTGATAGGAGAGAGGCACAATCACGTTTTCAAATTAAACATACATTGAGTGTTGGTATGCTACAAAAAATGCCGTCAAAGTGTCTGAATTGAGACATTGTGAAGTAAAATGAGCAAAATAAACTTCAAATAAATAAAGGCTACTCTTACCAGAGGGATCTCTGTCTGGGTTGTACTCTAAGGCATTTTTCCAAATCAGATCTACGTCATGGAGGAAATCTTTGACCGTCACATATTTGTGTGCATCGATGTTGGACAGAAGCGTGGAGAGATCCATAGGCTGCTTGATAACTGTGGTGTAATCTGGAACCTAATAAACGAAAATTAAATGCAAACTACTAAAATTATACCAGGATAGAGTTTCTTTTAAGTTTCAAAAAATTGTAATCTAAAATATCCACAAGATATGATTTATTGGTCTAATCTAAACTATAAACATTGTGTACTGCTAATACTATTGCACATTTCAATATTAGAATACATACTTCATAACATTTGGTGAGTAACAGACTGAATGCTCTTCACTGAAACGATTAATAATATGATATTAGACATCAAGCCTCGTACCTCCTCTAGGTCCACAGGCCTTGTGAAGACTTTGAAGCGTTTATCCTGAGCAAGGCGATTGGTGACATCTCGCAAGAAGAGGCGGAGCTCCCGCAATGTGTCCTCTTCCTGTTCCTCTAACTGCTGCTGCTCCTGTTCTGTGAGCTGTCTGGGCGGAGGGGGTGGAGCCACAGGCAACACCTCCAGCACCTGCATAACTGAAGCACAGAGGAGGAGAGAGGAAGTGAAGAAGTGAAAGAAGAGAGGAAGAAAAGGAAAGAGAGAGTTAGTGAGACATTTTTACATTCGGCATTCAGCTCAGTGACTGATTCCCAATATTCTTCCTAAACCCTTAAACCCTAAAGAACTGGGACAAACTGGCCTAAATGAACCAATCATGAGGTTGATTCATGCCAGGTAAGGTCTTTCAGAGTTTAGGGGGACATAAGGATTCTCTCTCTCTCTCTTTCTCTCTCTCTCTCTCACACACACACACACACACACACTAAAGAGCTACACAGGGTTGAGTCAGACTAAAACTGTCACCTAACCAACCTGCTTTCCTCTTGGATGTCGGTGCTTTGGCTGCCTGGTTCAGAATGAGGTCCTCGAAAAACTTGGTTCTCTCCTGCCGCGTGGGCAGTGGAACTTCAAATACCTCCCCGTATTCGAGTCGGAACAGCTCCTGCACCTGTGGAGCAGTGTAAACAAACACATTAATCATGCAATCCAATCTCAATTAAAGATTTTTCTGTTAAACATCCAAGTCCAAGATTCAAGTCCAAATTCGCTCTCCATCTATTAAGTTCTTGTGAAGGTTCTGAAAGTTCAGTTATTAAAGGAGAAATTCTGTGTGAATCAATCTATAAGTCCTGTTGTTTGACTGTTGTCGAGTGCTGTCAGTAAGAATAAGAGAATTTGGTACGTAGACCAAATTGCTAAAAGGCAACTAACACTTATTGACAGGAGCACTGAAAAAAACAAACTGAAGAAAAAAGTCCTGTGGCCAATTAGCATTAGCTGCTATTCTGCAAATTCAGTCTACAATGCACCAAATTCTCTCATTTTCATACCCACCAACAGTTCTCAGCTATGCCAAATAACAGTACTATTAATTGATCCACATCGAATTACTAATTTAAAGCCTGAATTTCTTCCTCAAATATTGCCAAACTCTGCCCACACCTGAATTCAAGCAGAGTGCCTGAGCCTGTTAATCTAGGGTTGAGAGTTACCGGAGGCTGTGCATTTACTAACACCTGAGGTCACAAACAGTCGATGGGATGGGCTTGAGCTTACCTCAGGGAAGAGGTTGCGGTATTGATGGCTGCAGGTGGCCAGGAGTAGGATAGGGGAGAAGGGGGGGATGTCACTGAGCAGGCTGAGGAAAGTGGCTCTCAGCGCGGGTCCCACTGTTTCCCACCAACGCTGCAGGTGGGGGATGTACAGGATGCTGGGAGATGTCCTCTTGGCCTCGCAGAACAACTGTAGCACAGGGGAGGGGAGGCAAAAGGGACGGGTAGGTTTGAGCCAAGATGGAGGATTGGGAGGCAAATAGTGCATAATAGGGATGTAACAATACATTCCACTCACAATATGATACCATACACTTTAAGGTCACAATACAATATTTTGGTTCATTATTGACATTTCAACCGATATTAATCCTCACACAGACATATCAAACTTTGAATTTTGACCATATCTGTCCAATAGCCCAAAGAACTAGTACAAATGACTAATACTAGTAATCCAACTAACAAAGTGACACAGTAGTAAATGAATACTAGCAATTAAACTAATAGAGTTATTCACTAAGAATGAATACCAGTATTTCAACAAGTAGAGTTACGGTACCTGAGCACAGGCCTCCTCTGGGGTGGTGCTGCTGACCCCAAAAAGTACAGCCAGGTCCAGTGTGTAGATGGTGAACTTCTCCAGGGTGTGGAGCACAGCTGGGGCCAGGTGAGAACTCTGGCCTGAGCCTGGTCTCCCACTCAGGAGCAGCCGCGGACGATATGAGGTGGGCTGCTGAAGGACACTCCTGGAGAGGACACACACACACACACACACAAAGGTTGTGTGAGAAGTCTTGGATTGGTCTTCACAAAGCTTCAGTGAGACAGACAGACAGACAGACAGACACACACACACACACACTCTGTGCTAACCTGTTCAGGCACAGGAAACTGCCAGCTGCGGTAGTTTGTTTGGGACCATTGGTGATGTTTATTGGTGGAGCCTCATCATCACTGTATAGCAGCTCCTCATCCAGCAGACCTCCTGCCAGATCTGGAGCAGAAAAACACACACGCCAACCACAACACATTAGGACACAAGGCAAAACACAGACACCAACCCCAACATATTAGGACACAAGGCCAAACACACACCAACCAAGACACATTAAAACACAAGGCAAAACACACATCAACGAGGACACATTAGAACACAAAGCAAAACACACACCAACTGAGACACATCAGAACACAAAGCAAAACACACGCCAACCAGGACACATTAAGGACACAAGGCAATACACACGCACCAAGCGGGACACATTAGAATACAAGGCAAAACACACACTAACCAGGACGCGTAAGGATTATAAGATCACAGAAACTCCATAATGCAGTGTGTTGCTTCTATAGAGAATGCAACTACTACTGCCATGTACAGTACAGTTCACCTGAGACCAATGAAATGAAATACTATACTAATACAGTAAGTGTGCATCTTAAGGGTCTCTATCACAAGAGTCCCTCAATCCCAATATCAATCCCAATATTCTTGCATAAATCAGCCAATCAAAGAGGCAAGAAATGGCCTTAGGGAGCTTAGGGGCTTAGGACTTAGGGAGGAAATTGTGATTTAGACCTCATCTGAAAGTAGGTAGTGGCCACAGCATGCCAGCTCACCCTCTGTGTGGCGGTTCTTCTTGAGGCCCTGCTCTGCGTGGGGGAACACTCTTGTCACCACCTCCAGGACGCTGGCGAGCAACGAGGCCAGCAGCGGCTGCACGATGGGCGCCAGGGCTTTGGCTGGCGTTGCCACGGCCCGCTGCGAGGCTGGCACAGTCCGGCACATGGCCGAGACGAAGTCACGCGCGCCCACGCAGATGGAGGCCACGTCCAGCTGCAGCTTCTGCGCGGAGGCGTAGATCTGTGGGTAACGGCGACGCAGCGCGCACAGGGCTGCCTCCGCACACACCGCCTTGATGTCTGCCCCACAGTAACCTGGGAGGCCACAACGTTACAGAGTCAGTTAGCCATACAAAACATCCCAGCAACTCAACTACACAACGCCCACAGAAAAGTGAGAAAGAGTGGAAGAATGAAACACTCTGCAACGCTTGATCACCAAGAATGTAGGAATAGGAAAGAAATTGATTTAGTTTATCCTACATGAGAAACTATTAAACTAGTTTTATACAAGAGATTATCTAAAAAGGTTAAAACTTGAATGAAGTTATGTTATAGACTGAACCAGTTCATACCCTTGATAACTTTTTTAATTTTTGCAGAAAAGCTTTAAGCAACACTACCACTCAATGCCAGAGCACCAAAGCTAAGTTCATAACAAAATACGAACTATAAACCAACTTTAGTTTTTAAGTAAGTATTTACCAATAATGTCATATCAGCGTAGGACTACTCTTGGTCAACGACAAAGTACTACAAACAATGTGACGAATAGTAGCCGCAGACTGTGTGTTTATCAGTGTGTTAAGGGCACCATTTAACATCTGTGTTGTATTGTGGTGAGGGAGGGGTGTTTGGTGCAGGGGTGGAGGGCCCAGGGTGGAGCCCCGTTATCAGTGCTATGACTGAGCCACACCCCATACGCTTAGGCCACAAAGAGAAGAGGAGTGGTAAAATACAGGTCTCCCCAGCTGACATAAACAGAGATAAAACCCACCGACGCATCGATCTGCCAACTCCTCCAGGAAGACCTCAGATGGCTGGGGGTTCCACTGGCGAGTATGAATCTTCAGAATCTCTTTACGCGCCTGAAGACCCAATAGAGAACCATCACTCACATTTCACTACAGTCATCCCATTGCCATTACAGTAACAACATTACCTTATTGTTTACAACATTACATTATTAAATATAGTAATATTAAGTTCATTCATACACCTCTGAATTAATTTAGTGGGTCTTAGTTCTCTGAAATTCTTCCATGGCTCTATGCTAAGCCCAGCAGGATTGAGAACTCACGTCTCTGTCAGGTAAGCTGAACAGGAACTCCCTGTCAAAGCGGCCTGGACGTCTGAGGGCCGGATCAATGGAGTCCAGGCGGTTAGTGGCCCCGATCACCACCACCTCCCCCCGGCTGTCTAGTCCGTCCATCAGGGCCAGTAAGGTCGACACAATAGAACTGAGGAGCAACACACATGGAGAAAAAACACACACACACACACACAAACACCATCAGACAAGGCTGTGAGAATACCTTAGAAGCCTAAATAACACACAATATGTCTTCATGGAATGGCAACAGACAAAACAGAGAGGGTTCACCTGTGAATCTGGTCCTGTCTACTCGATCTCACAGGTGCCAGGCCATCGATTTCATCAAAGAAGATGATTGACGGACGCATTTGATAAGCCTTGGAGACAAAATGTCTTTTTAACTAGTATTCTTATGTAATGAGTCAGTGTCATCAAAACAAAAAAAAAATCTAGATGGTGCTCCACCAAAAAAAAAAAAATCACCACCAAAGTTTAACTATCTGTTCCCTGTCCTATGTGCCCTCCTTAGATATGTCTAATAGTTTTAGGTTAAAACGTTCAAAAATGACACCTTGACACAAATATGTAGAAACAACTGCAGTGACCGCATGTCAAAAACACCTCAGCATTCATCTGAATTTTTGTAGTGTGTGTGTGTGTGTATGCGTGTCATGTATGTGCAATTTTTTGGGATGATATGAGCTGCCTGGATAAATGAAGTATTTAACTATTTATCTCCCTCTCTCTCTCTCTATGTAAATTAACAAGCATGGTCCCGGTTAACCTAAAGTGTTACTTGTGGCTGCTGCATTACAAAGCATACAAAGCAAGTGAATGCAAAACTGTGTTCAAGACAAAACACTCACAACCGTATTCTATGAGAACAATTGAAAATGGCTAAAACATTTCTTTCAGTTCTCTGGATTGGCAACAGATGGGAATGCTGACCTGGTCAAAGAGCAACCTCAGTTGTCTCTCGGATTCGCCCACCCACTTGCTGAGACAGTCGGCACCCTTCCTCATGAAGAAGGCTACTTTCTTGTCGCCCTGGCTGCATTCGTTAGCCAGGGCCCGCGCCACTAGAGTCTTCCCTGTGCCAGGGGGGCCGTAAAACAAGCAGCCTCTGTGAACGAACACAGAAATACAAGCACATCAAGCAGGAGCCGCACGCACGCACTCCTCATATTTGCTTCATAAAGTATGGGTACATAAATTACAAACAGCACAGGTAAACAAACCTGCTTCCATGCACATTAATCTATGCAAGGAGTACAACCCCCTTTACTTTTTAGAAGATAAAACTAATGACAAATATCCTATATTGGTGAAATTGTATTTCATATTTTTCATGTTATTCATGATTCACAGCAAGTTTACATTATACTTGTAATATTGTATTTGTTACAATGTCAGATGACACATGCACTAAATGGGATTAGTGTAAAAGCCAGCAAATCAAAGGTTTTGAGCCTTCATCCAATGATTCAAGTGTTGGAGTTGGAATAAAAATGTTTTTTGGTCAGGAACAATAGCCAACTGCTTGGTCAATTTAACAGGCCTTTCATGCTGCATAACATTTCATAAAAGAGAAAAAAACGCAAAAACTGTGTTACTCACTTGTTGATGCAATGAAATCACATTTCTGCATTGTCTACCCCTGCGCACCCATCCCCCCAATAATAAGTAATTTTAAATAATTAGTAAATAATTTCCTTTATATAAATATATAATTTCCTTTCTGATTCAAATGTTGCTCTCAGACCCCTTTCTGTCAGAGCAGAAGTGTGATTTCAGATTTCAGAGAGGATTACGATGCAGCCACATGTCTATTGCGCCCCCTGTCTTCTCTGTGCAATCAAATACCAATAAAATATAAAAATGCGTAGAATATTCTGTCAGCAAATATATTTTTGCGAATTGCAAAGCCATACATTATGCCACCATCATGATTCTTATATTGCAAGATTCCAGACAACCAACCCTATCCAAATATGAAAAGATGTTTCTACTGGCATGCTTTATTTCTAGTTTAGCTTTATTTTGTAACATAACATGGCTACATAGGTACCTGGGAGGCTGGATTTTGAATCTCTCAAAGACCTCTGGGTACAGCAGAGGAAAGACCACCATCTCTTTCAGGGCGGCAATGTGACGGGTCAGACCTCCAATGCTGTCAAAACGTACCTTGGAAAGCAAACAGAAGAATTCATCTGTCAATAAATACCCATCATCTCCATTTTACTTATTCACCATCATGTCTGGGTGTAACTTGAACACAATAACAGTGATTGTTCAAAGAGGACTGCTGGGGTTGAGCTTGATGAGCTTTCTGATATCATGTAGTTGTGTGGCCATTAAGGTGTGTGTGAGATTACAACGTGTGTTCATAGCTGACACATATGGCTGCTCCAATACTGCACATACTGTCTGGTCAATCTGCATGGGGTCCACATCAGCCAGGCTGGCTCCGATCTTCATCCGGTCCTTGTGGATTCCCAGCAGATCGTCCTTGCGAAGGTTTAGTGGGAGGCATCTAGGAAGGTGGGGGGGCAGACACAAGCACAGCCAAGTCACTTATCACACAGCCACATCCAAAACCACTACAGGGTGCTCCACCCTCGTCTGAGTCTGTCTGAACGTCGACCTACTTAGACTTACTTTCAGAAATAAAAAAAAAAAAAAAAAAAAAAAAAAACTTTACATTCCAGTGTTGTTTGTGAGTGTAAGGGGATGCATACCGATTCATGGACCTATTGCGACTCTTACTCCTGCGTCGCTCAAACTGGTCATCGTCTGAGGATGAGGATGAGGAGGTGGAGTCACTGCTGTGGATGGCATGTCTTCGTCTGAAAGGAGGCACCACAAACAAACAGAAAGCATGTCACTTGCAGTGATAGGCACCCTGGTGCTGATTTTTGTTCTTTACAAGAACAGCTCCCATCTAAAGACCTTAAGAGTGTGAGAAAGGGAGAAGGTCAAGCAAAGTAGCTACTCCAATACCACCCAGGCGCACGCGCACGCACACGCACGCACACACACACACGCACACCTCAGAGGTCTGACTAACCAGCACCTGACTGCTAGCATAGGCCCAGCAGGCAAAAGGAAAGTAGAGTGAGAGGCCCATGCTTTAGAAGGGAAGAAGAGAAAAAAAAGAGACTTAGACACGCGCACACACACTTTGGACACCTTTTTATTTAGTGGTGCGCACCCCCGTGTGTGATCACCGCACACTCAGAGAGAGGAAAGCCTTACCCATGGGTCTGAGTCCTGCTGATTCTATTGGACCATTACAAGCACAGGAAATTGGGAGAAAAAGAAGAAAGAACATAGATGACTCACAAACATGCAGATAATTGCACCGCAAGTGAGAAGAAAAATCATAGTAACAGAATGAATGGAAAATGGTCAACTAATCTGGTGCTTAAAGACATTTATTAACACAAAGCAAAGAAGGAACTACACGTACAGGCTTGACAGGCCCTTGCAGTGTGATACTGCAAGTTAAAATCAATTTCAGAAACAAAATGGATGAGCTTGGAGAAGAGAAATAGTCGAGTGAAGATGCAGGCTGAAAATGGGCTGGAGAGAGAAGGAATCTCTGTGTGTCTGTGTGAGTTTGTGTGTCAGACTGACCTGCTACCACGCCTGCTGTTGTATGGACTTCTGGGTCCAGAAGAGGGGAAGCTGTATCTCCGTCTTGACGGAGATGAATGGCGCTTGAAGAATATGCTGCGCTTCTTTGGCTCTGCAACATCCAGTGTTACAGACAAAGAAAAAACTACATTAAGTTCAAAGCAACATTTGATGCATTTAGTAATACTTTAGAAGTTTGACCAAAACTTCTGGGGTTTGGGATTAGAGGGAACATTCAGCCATTACCGCATGCTTAGTCTGCACTGGTACTGACCCTCCATAGGTGGCTGGTAGCGCACAACTGCTTTCCTTTGCCTGAAATCATAGCGCCTCTGGTTGTCTTCCTCTTCGTCTTCCTCCTCCTCCTCTTCTTCGTTGTCATCTTCATCGTCGTCATCATCGTCGTCTTCATCTGCTTCATCATTTTCTTCCTCTTCCCCTTGTCCTTCCTCATCATCGTCATCCTCCTCATCACCGTCAACCTCACTAAAATCTGAACATTCAGGTGTTGATTAGCATTTTTATTCATGACAAATCTAGAAGGGAAAAATAACACACACACGAAACCCGTACCATCATTGCCATTCTCTTGGTTATCTTCACTTTCATCAGTTCTTCCTGAGGACCTTGTAGACCTTTTCCTCTTGGCCCCCTGGTAGATTCTCAGACCCTACAAATAATGAAGAAAAAGGGAAAAAAACAATCCTGACCTGACCAGTATATACCTTGTATGGATACTGTTTATTACTATGGACACACTGGACTGTCAGGACCTGGTGCAACACCTGTCATTTTCAAAATGTGCTACATGTCATCTGACTTAATTTGGGTACAGAACAAAGAACCCTCTCTGAGTATGCTAGTATAATGTTTCACCTCATCACTGGCATCCCTGCTCCTCAGCCTGCGTCTCATCTTCTGCATGTCGTCCATCTTTTGGAGGACAGCCTCTGCGGTGCTACACACACACACACACACACACACACACACACACACAGACAGACAGACACACACACATGCGTGTTTCAGTAAGTTTGCACACATTTTAACTGTTTGTGGACCGAGCAGATCTGCCCTCTGCAATGAGGACACAGGTCTGGCATCCTGAGAGTTTTGTTAGTGTAAGCAAAAGAGTGGCATTGCCCAATGTCATCCAGTTAATGGGACGACACAGCAGAGACTAGGGAAAGAGAGACTAAGTTTTGTACCTCAGTGATCTACGCAACAGCTGGTTAGACACAAGAATGTGGGAAAACTCAGTCATGGCACACAGTCCTTCACTGTAATCTAAACACTAGCTCTTATGCAAGGCAGTCCAAAGACAGTTTTATAACAGTACAGCTCTATGTGGTCAGGCATATAGTATACCAGTCCAAAGCTATCTCTGCCACTCACTTGGTGATGAGTCGGTCATAGAGGACGGATTGGTTCCTGGCACTGAGCTTATATCTGGTGATCCTGGAGCTGCGTCGCAGAGCGCCATCCACGTCTCGCTCCCGCAGAGCCCCCTGGTGTTTCCGCGAGGTGGGGGTGCTTTCAACATTGTCTGTGGCACAGCATGGTGTCAAATGAGGTCAGAGACCCAGATCACAACTATTATGTTACATTGTTTGTGTCGTGGGCTGCCCATGTCTTTACCTGATGGCTCTCCCTGAGATGCCTTTCCCTCTGTTTGTAATCTTGGAGATTTCCTGGTAAACAAAAGTATGGAGACAGTTAGCTTTTCATTGTGCGGTAGCTTGAATGTTATCCTCTTTTGTAAGTCGCTTTGGATAAATGTGTCTGCTAAATGCATAAATGTAAATGTAAATGTAGTTATTAGCACACCCAACAGTCAACATTCCACAGTAATACATCACATTGTTCTTCTTTGATGACTTAAAAACAGATTTATATTCACTAGAGTTTAGTGGTGAGGACATCATGCATAGACAACCTAAAGGTTGCCACTTAGGTTATATCCTACAGACCAGACTCATTCATCAATATGCCAGATGAGGAATAAAACAAATATACCTTAGAAAATGTTTGCCTTGGTCTTCCGACTGTGGTGGGTCATCGGCTGAACCATTGAGATCTGCAAACGTTACCACATTCTTTTCTCTCTGGCCTCTTGTTCTAATGCTCACTTCAGCACTGCTTTCTTTTTTCACCGACAGATAAGCCTGTACAACCAACAAAACATAATTGCCATTTGTCCGGATAATTCCCAATAAATTCTAAACTTTACCAAGTCCTCAATGGGGCCAAAGCAAGCTAGCAAATCAAAGGCATGACCCAATATTAACTTAGCTACAGGCAGCGACTGGCTTATTTCCATATTCACAACAGAAGGCATTTTCAGACAGAGAAAAGAGCGTACAGAAAAGCCCGCGAACCAAATTGATTTTACTGAGCTGTGATCTGATGACACTTACCAAAAATATGAGTGTTTTGGGGTCACTATTATAATAGCTCGCTAAGTTAACATAGCTTCGTAATGGAAGTAACGTTGGCCCAAGTTATTTGGATAGTTGTGCCATCATTATCGATGACTAAAACATTACTCTGACACAATTAAACAGGCAGAAGTAAATTGATCATTTTTACTATGAGCAGTTAAAGGAACAATCGACAACGATTTCTTATTGACGTTTTCTAACTTCAGGAGATTAGGTGCTAACATATAGCAAATTGCATGCTAACAAGCTAACGAACAGAGGGGCTACGCTAAGGTTACTTTCATAAACTTTGACTCAGCTGACCGTGCCCAAACAAACTTACAGCTAACGTTACGTGCTCCTATGCCGATGACCAATATCGCGCTGTAAACTCAAATCGAATTGAAGGTGTCTAATTGACCACTTACATTTCCCGGGGTGCTGTCAACACTGCTGAAGCTGTCATCAAGGCCCCTCTTTAGCCGCGCCGACTTTCGCTGTGGTGGATGCAAGGACAGAAACTCCGAGCTCGAATCCATATCAACACTCTTTCTCGCAGTCGCTGGTTCTACGCCTCCACTGCTACTACGTAACATCACCATGTTGAATACTAGCACCTTTATCGTTTCCTGAGAAAGACTCACGAATTATAATGTATGAACTAATAGGCGCCAGTTCATAACACTAATAATCTGACATAGCTAACCCGCTAAAACATTTCAAAACACCCTCCCGCTAGCACCAGCGCTTGATTTCTGGCGCCACAAACGTCACTACAAGCAGACAAAGTACGCGCGTTGAATATTTTTCCGACACAAAAAATAGATCTCCGTAAATTAAATTTTATAATTCAGTGTCACATATCGTCATTCACAATTCGTTTAAATCGGATACCCCTTGCAGTGCTGAACAATTTTAACAGCAATGAAAACATAATTTCATTTGGCGAAGTAAAATAACTAAAGAGGTACCGGTATGTTTTTTGGCGCGTACTGCACGACGCACGGATACCAAATGCAATTGGCTAAAAGAGGACAAACCCTCATTCTGCACCACGTAACAGATGTCAAACCCCAAAAGCTTGTTCAGGTTTTCGGCGGTAGCAGAGCCCGTTGACACATTCTCCGGCGGTGGATTGATGACCAAGGTTACCCAATTTAGATTGTTGAATGTGTAAAGGGCAAAAAACTTGTTACCATTCTTACCCCCGAGAAACACCCATTTGTACATGATGCATAGGCCTACGTGTCTCTTTTTTAATTAAAAATGACAAAAAGGACAAGGTATATTGCATATTGCAGAGTCTGGTGAGTGTTAAACGTGAGGATGTGATTTTTGTGTCCCATTTATTTCAATGCACAAGTTGAATGTGATTAAAGCCATACCAAATGCATACCCATTAAAAGTACTTGAAAAGTTATTTAGCATCTCGACTTAGTTTATTTTTTTTGTCAACAAAAAAATGCAAGTTATAAAAATGCTGTGAAACTGCTAATACAGTATTAAGGTTCCATCACATGACATATTACACACATGTAGTTAAGCGATAGCAGCCAGGTAATCCTTGACCTCAGCAGGGGAGAGTCGCCTGAATCCATTCTCATTGCAGATTCCCACTTCAATGTTATCTTCTGTCATTTGACCCTCAAAGCTTTCCTGATTTTTTTTTAAACAAAACAAAACACAGTATTAGAAATGGGTTTTCAAGCAAAAGGTGATCAGTGAATAAAGCAACATCCCTCAACTGCACTACTGCACTGCAAAATCACTCCTGCAAACTAGATTTCTACATCTATGCATTCATGTTTTTATAGCATTTTAGCAGGTGTTCTCATGATCAATTCATCATGATTACTCATGATTTTGAAGATATCGGACTGTAGGTGGCATTCCAGTAGACATATTTGGGTAGGAGGAATTGTCTGGAGTCTGGCAACAAAATCAGTATAGTGGGATATTGGGACTTTGGTAATTTGACAAAATCTATGTGGGGATATATATGATCTAATCTATGTCTCATTTTCATATCTAATCCATCTTTTTTACTGTCCAAACAAGGGTTGGAGACAATACAGAAATTTGATGTGATTTCAACACAGGCTTACTTGGGAAACTAGTTGGGCAGAGGTATTCACCACTGGAATCAGTAGGATCCCTGTTTACTTTCATATGCGATTTGCCATGTTTGAATTAAGAGACTGTGATATTACTAAGAAGAATGCGTACGAGATGGGACACAAAACCCGTGGGCTGGCCACTGATGATACAATGTAAATGTAGCATTACAGTGCAAGGTTAACATAGCATTTGGGGGGGGGGGATTTCTATATTCTAAACCAGCACTTACTCAAGGTCATTCTGCTGGAGCTTATTGTTGTTACAGATCCAAACTGTAACTCTTATTTGTATTATTTGTTATGTACGAAAAATTTGCTAAACTGGAAAGGAGAAGGCACTGAACTTACTTTCAGAGTCAAAATGGCTGTGTGGATGGCATCCTCCAATTCTAGATCCTCATTATACCTGTTGATGGGATAATGAGACACGTTAATTCACATCTAAAATGTACAATGTCTGGTGAACATTCAATCTGTGCTTTTATTTACAAAAGCTGGTGGTATATTCTATGCCCTTAATATACAAGAGCATGAAACACATACAAGAGCAACCCAGATGAATTGGTGACCTTTAAAGGAGAAATAAGTTAATGTAATTAACTTAATTAATGTAATGTAATGTAAGTAAATGGACCAAAGGTATTTTAAATAGTTTGAAAAGTCGTCAAGGAGCCCCACAATGCTAGGTGCAATAAATCGCTATTTTTAAACCATAAACAAAGACGAGGCAATGAGAACTTGTAAGTGTACAGCGAGTGCAATAAATCACTATTTTTAAACAATTAACAAGGCTTAAAGTACCCCCACACTTCGTTGGTAGTATAATGAGGAACCTTTGATTGAATAACCAGCAGCCTGTTATTTAGATTAATAGGTTATGATTTAACCTACAATAAAATGCAATTTGCAGAAATGCAAAAAACTACAGACTATGAAAATGCAAGGCTATTTGCATATTTCTTGCCTGATAATTGACCATGAACAACTGGACTTAGTGTGACTGGATATTTAGTAGCCTAATTTACAATACTGTTGTATTGTTCAACACTGTTGATGCCAGTGTTCCTCACTCTGACACTCACTGTAATGTCAGAATATGGCACCATCCTTTCACGTTTCATCATTCCTCCCTAGAAAATAGACTCCAACAATGCATCCGTAGTGTCCACAACAGTTGTCAGTGCATGTGTCTGCGTCGGGTGATGTTCACTATTACACTTGGAATGCCGAGACATTGACCGTAGAGAACACACTGTTTTCAATACCACTACTAATAAACATTGTTTGCTATTGTGTGAAGCAAGCTTCAAAACTCCAGACAAACACCTAAAAATGAGGACATTATTTCTAAGTCCGGACAGAGGGCTGGAAAACAGGACTATCCGGCCGAAATCCAGACATAATAAAAAAAAAATCTTCCAAAGATTCTAGGAACAAAAATTGGTAGCCGCTGCTCCCAAAAAGTAAATCTAAAGGGAAGAAATGCCCTGTAGGCTAGTAGGCGGTGCAAGACTATGTTACGCCACTGGTCCTAACATTTAAACGAAGCATTGGGAACTTTGAAAGTGTACAGATAGTTTATTAAAAAGATAGATAGTAGCTTCTCCGGTAGGCAGACCTGATTGCTGCAATATGGATCCACTGACAAGATATGCCTCCATCTTGACTCTTTTTAACGTTTGGTTGAATTGGACTACATCAACATTCTGAAGATTCTGACTAAGCTACCTGCTGCCATGGCCTTCCTGATCTGGACTATTGATGAGAGCTGCCTACACTTCACTTACAACATGAAGAATGTTTGTAACATTGCTGTGTGCCTGTCTGATGTGCCTTTGAACTGTCAAGCATCTAATAAAACATAGCCTGGTAGCCTATTTTATCCAATGCCAAACAGAGCTACATAGGATTAAACCGAGGAAACAGCCCTGTCGCTACTTGACAACTTGAAAGCTAGGCTTTTTTTGCCTGCTTAAAAAAATATGAAGATGTTGGCAATATAGCAACATCGAGTCATATACCAGAAAATTAAGGTACTGTCTATTTAACCAGTCTTTTTAATAAACTGTCTGTACATTTACAAAGTTCTCAATGCCTCATCTTTGTTCATTGTTTAAAAATAGTGATTTATTGAACTTAGCATAATGCTCCTAACACTAGCATTGAGAGCCTTTTGCAAACATAGGCTTAATGCAGTCTAGTAAAAAAGGCATAGGGTGATGGAAAAAATGCTCCTCGACGAACGTTCAAACTTTTATCATGTTTCAATATACTTCAATATACTGGGCCAGCACACCGGATTTCTCCTTTAAGCAACAATAAATAACTTTTTACCAGTATTTGGGGTACTGTCATCACCAAACAATTTGCTGTAGTACCATCTCCAAATTAATTTGGATGGTACATAGTCATATGGATAAACACAAGTGTTATTCCCACCAATTTTCCAGGATATGCATTCTTCAGTTCTAGGTTCTAGGTGGAGGGTAGGAAACCAAACCACAAAATAAAAGAAAACCTTTACAGCATGACATTGGTGCTTGATAGTAGCACCGTCAGCAATCAGCATCTTCTTGCAGTATTAATAAGGCTCTGGGAAATGTGTGAAAGGTTTAATGTGCCCAGGTAGTGTTCAATACCTTTTCTCAAGGAATGTTTTTCCATTCACGTAGTTCTTCCCCATAGCAGTGGCTTTCCAGGCAAAATAGGCACCCTTTGCAATTAAGAAAAACATAAAAATGTTTAAACACTGGCTACACATTTTAAACTGATGAACAATTCTCACAATTTCTCTTCTTCTCAATAAAGCACAAAAGTGGCAAAAAATCCAAAATCCATTTTGGATCTATTTTTCATTTAAGTAGTATAATAAACTAATCCATTTGAGAATAGTGACAAAATTTGTTTATTAAGAGTAAGACTGTGGAGAAAAATGAGCAATGGCTCAACAACACAAATGACTCACTGAGGGATCAGACTGGAAAAGGTAAGGACGATCTTCATCCCATCCTGCAATTAGGAGGGACACGCCAAAGGGACGGACACCCCTGGGGGAAGATGTGGATGTTTACAAATTACAGCATAACAGGGCTTGGTTATTCCCCCTTTTGAGGGTGAGACAAAAGCATTCACATTTATTTACTTATGGGACAGATCACAAACTTTAACTTCTGCAAACATCATCAGTCTGACTGGTTATAGGTCAGTATAAAAGGTACAGAGGCATTTTGATCTCTGTTTGGTATCCAGACCAAACCCAAACTGAAATCAAGGCCATCATGACAGACAGGCAAGACTGACACTACAGTGACATTTATAGGAACTAAAACACTAACTCAGTCCTTCTGTGAAAAATAAATGAAATAATTTACATTTACAACCCTGACCACTAAATATAGCTTTATACATATAGCTAAAACAATTCTGCAATCTGCACTGAAAATATTAGGTAAAATACTACATCGGAAGGATGTTTCACATTCAAATGGGCTCCAAGATTTGTCAAGTCTCCTGGCAATAACTGCTAAGATGAACTAGCCACATCTTATAACAAACTAAAAGAAAATACTTTTTTTTCTCTTTTTGATGGGTAGAAAGCTTAAAAAGTTAGACATGTTCCAGGCCCTCTGGGATTAAGTGTAAGAATTAAGTAATTTCTTAAAAAGTATGTAGGGATCCAAGTGAACTCAACAAGCGCAGAGATACAGTGCATCCGGAAAGTATTCACAGCGCTTCACTCTTTCCATATTTTGTTATGTTACAGCCTTATTCCAAAATGGATTCAATTAATTTTTTTCCTCACAATTCTACACACAACACCCCATAATGACAATGTGAAAAATGTTTTTTTGAGATTTTTGCAAATTTATTAAAAATAAAAAAACTAAGGAACCACATGTACATAAGTATTCACAGCCTTTGTTCAATACTTTGTTGATGCACTTTTGACAGCAATTACAGCCTCAAGTCTTTTTGAATATGATTCCACAAGCTTGGCACAGCTATCTTTGGGCAGTTTTGCCCATTCCTCTTGGCAGCACCTCTCAAGCTCCATCAAGTAGGATGGGAAGCGTCGGTGCACAGCCATTTTCAGATCTCTCCAGAGATGTTCAATCGGATTCAAGTCTGGACTCTGGCTGGGCCTCTCAAGGACATTCCTGAAGTTGTCCTGAAGCCACTCCTTTGATATCTTGGCTGTGTGCTTAGGGTTGTTGTCCTGCTGAAAGATGAACCGTCGCCCCAGTCTGAGGTAAAGAGCGCTCTAGAGCATGTTTTCATCCAGGATGTCTCTGTAAAAAAACATCCCCACAGCATGATGCTGCCACAACCATACTTCACTGTAGGGATGGTATTGGCATTGTGATGAGCAGGGCCTGGTTTCCTCCAAACATGACACCTGCCATTCACGCCAAAGAGTTCAATCTTTGTCTCATCAGACCAGAGAATTTTGTTTCTCATGGTCCGAGAGTCCTTCAGGTGTCAAACTCCAGGCAGGCTGCCATGTGCCTTTTACTAAGGAGTGCTTCCATCTGGCCACTCTACCATACAGGCCTGTTTGGTGGATTGCTGCAGAGATGGTTGTCCTTCTGAAAGGTTCTCCTCTCTCCACAGAGGAACGCTGGAGCTCTGACAGAGTGACCATCGGGTTCTTAGTCACCTCCCTGACTAAGGCCCTTCTCCCCAGATTGCTCAGTTTAGATGGCCTGCCAGCTCTAGGACGAGTCCTGGTGGTTCCGAACTTTTTCCATTTACGGATGATGGAGGCCACTGTGCTCATTGGGACCTTCAAAGCAGCAGAAATTTTTCTGTACCCTTCCCGAGATTTGTGCCTCGAGACAATCCTGTCTCGGAGGTCTACAGACAATTCCTTTGACTTCATGCTTGGTTTGTGCTCCGACATGCACTGTCAACTGTGGGACCTTATATAGACAGGTGTGTGCCTTTCCAAATCATGTCCAATCAACTGAATTTACCACAATTGGCCTCCAATTAAGCTGTAGAAACATCTCAAGGATGATCAGTGGAAACAGAATGCACCTGAGCTAAATTTTGAGCTTCATGGCAAACGCTGTGAGTACTTATGTACATGTGGTTTCTTAGTTTGTTTGTTTTTTATAAATTTGCAAAAATCTCAAAAAGACTTTTTTCACGTTGTCATTATGGGGTGTTGTGTGTAGAATTGTGAGGAAAAAAATGAATTGAATCCATTTTGGAATAACATGTAACATGACAAAATATGGAAAGAGCGAAGCGCTGTGAATACTTTCCGGATGCACTGTAAGATGTAATACACAAACAACAGAGACATTGCTGACTATATTTTATGAAAAGCACTCTAGAATGCTTTTAGCAATTTTGAACTGTAATGGACTTCCAAGTCAGTCCAATAATGCAAATAGGTATAGTGCTCACCCTGACTGTGTGTACTCCTGCATAACTGAGGCCACCCTCTGTACAAGCTGTCCTGTGGGAATAGGCTCCTGATACACCAGGAAGTACTGCTGGGCCAGTTTCCGTGCTCTTCTGACAAGAACCCTGTCATAAACCACACCATTGGAGAACACACATTACGATGATAGTGGATATAATCAATTCAATCAACTCTGTCTCACACATCATTATTAATATATCACAAATATCAAATCTATGTAAGCCACCAATCATTCATACCTGTAGTCTGGACCCATTCCACTGTAGACCATCCCAATGTGCTTAGTTATGGGCTCCACTTTATGAACACTCTGCTCATCATAAAGTATGGACTTCTGTTTCTTTTCTGTTGCTAGAACAACCCCGTTTGCAGCTGAAGGAAGGAGGATTTGTAGTTAATTAACCATTTGTATGTATGTCAGAATTAATGTTCATTTTTTAATACTTAAAAAAAATTCTGTGAAGACATAAAAGCATTAAATCCATGCTACATGTGCCATATTGCAGATAATTCATTCATCTTTATTCATTCATTCATCATTAAGTTGCCCCACACTAACGTTACCTTTAATTCCAACTGATGGAGCTCCTGCAGCAACAGCAGCAAGGGCATATTCAATCTGCACCAATTTGCCCGATGGGCTGAGAGAGACACAAAATAAATACAGGTAAACAGTGCATATGTATAAGTATATAATCCCAATCTACTAGATACTTTATGTTGTTATTGTTATACAACCATCATCACACACTAAACTGCTCGTAACGTTTCGTGGCTAACGTTTAAACGCTACTTTGACATTTAATGATGTGAAACTAATAACGTTATTAAGAATACATTGCCAACATAAAAAAATTGGTTCCGCAAGAAATACACATCTGATCTATATTAAATGCAATTTAAAAATACATACTCTTCTATGAGTGCGTTGGGGCTAACTAGCTAGCAGATAACTGAAAGTGAAAGACAGCCTCACAAGAAATCTAGCAAAGTGAGGAAACTAACGTTAGCCAATTTAGCTCGCTAGCACTACAATTAACTACAACAGCGGAATATACTCATATTCCGTTAAAAGATAAATGAACAAAGCAAAGGGACCAGTTACTGACTATCAATAAGTCCACCAGCAAAATATAACATCGCCTAAACCCATAAAAACTACCGCTCCCTAGTAGTGACAACTTGGACGCATCGCAGTGTTGCAGAACGACAGTGACTCTGCATTTGCTAACACGGCTAGCGAGGTAAGTTAGCAACACAGAACGAGTTTATTAGTTTGCTTTTTGAGTAATTCACTAATAATACAGGACTATCACATACTACCTTGTTATATAGCCTAGCGATGCGCTGGTTTATATTTATTTTAATAAAGCTTAAAGCTGTCTACCTGAATGTGGTGAGGGAGAAACTGTAGCCTCTTTCAGCCATGTCTTCACTGTAGCTGTTGTCTGATCTTCGTCAACCGGTTAATACAAGTGATTGGCAGAGGGATTCTGACGCCTTGCTGAAGAGGTCCATGGGAAACGAAGTTCATAATCTGCTGCTTTAAAATTACACTTTTTCATTCTCTATTTTTTAAGTTTAATTCATTTCTTCTGTTTAAGCATGGGTATTGTCGGTGTTAGATGTATTTTACATGAATGTCAAAGTGTTTGTTTTCAGACACGTCAAAGTTTTTTTAGGCGCATTAGATATTTCAAGACTTCGAATTCCATAATGCCGTAGCTTGTTTGCGCAGCCGCAGTCTATTTGTCATAATTTTGCTGTTTTACTTGCGGTGTGACCGTGACAATGTGGACGCATGTCATCTCTCTTTTTAGTTGTTAAGCTTTTCGACGTCTTTGTCAAACAATGAGCCTTTTAGGTCTTTTTAGTCTGCTTAGAAGGTCTTTGCAACGAGCTGAAACCACTCTGTTAGACATTGCACGCCTTGACAGAACTTTCGGTGAGTCAGATATGTAACGTTAGCTAGCTAACTTTATGGTAGCAAGTTAGCATTACCCACACAGGGCATACCGTCTCTGATAGTGTATCGATGTAAACCTTTTTGTTATGTCCGCAGCGCTGGGTGGTTTTACATAGTGACAACTCCAGTAATGCCTGTTTACGACTAAGAGTAAACTAATTGCAGCTTTTGGCAGTTATTGTACTTTACAATCAGTATGACATGTCTTGCGCTGAAGAAGGAAAATATGTGTTTGTGCTAAAATATAAGAATGCGTTTTGTCATGCAACGTGCATGCCAGTGTCGAGTACAATGATGGGTAAGGTTATGACTCGCAGTTTAATATGTTGTTGGTTGAGTACCGCCTGATATGACCTCTCTAATAACAATGCACTGAAAAATACAAAATTACGGATTACGGATTGATTACATGATCCAAAATAATTCAGTTACAAAATATGTTATTCTAAAATGTCATTATAACATTTAACTAATCTTTGTGGCTTGGCAACTGAACTATTTTATTTATATTGTCCTATGCACACTGAATGAATGAATAATTATGATATCAATCATGTACTTGTAAACATCTAGTAAGATCTGAATACCTAAAATGTATTAATACATGCAAGAATTTTTTTTTTTGCTAATCTGTGGTTTTGATTTAAAGCACCAGCTTTGGCAGTTCATGGTCCTAGCGTGCTTCCCCAACCTCTGCAAGATGAAGGTTCCGCACCCAGTTTCCTCGACAGTATATTCTGGATGGCTGCTCCAAAAAAGAGACGCACAATTGAAGTCAATCGCACAAGAAGAAGAGCCCCAGAAAAGTGCATTAAAGTGAAGGTATGATACTTCAAAGTGCTCCAAGTTTTCACAGTTGTATTTTAGATAAATTATGTTGTTTTATGATATCCTATTCTTGTCATGCCTTTTTCTCTCAATGAGTGTCATTGTGCCGTTGTGTATCTCAACTTAAAATGGTGCAGTTTGTATGTTAGCAATATGCACCCCTTGTTTGTTTCTTTCATGTCGTAGCTTGAATGTTATCCTCTTTTGTAAGTCGCTTTGGATAAAAGCGTCTGCTAAATGCCTAAATGTAAATATAAATGTAAATCTCCCCTGCAGACAAACATTGAGCCATGTCCAGAGTGTGGCAATCTAAAGCAGAAACACACACTGTGTGGGTACTGCTATGCAAAGGTGCGCAGGGAGACAGGAGAAATTCGTAAACAGATATTTGCCATGGAGGGAAAGCCCCTGAACACCCCAGCTGTGGAGACTGTGGTCCTGTATGCTGGCGAGACTCCAGCAGAAACTGACAAGAACAAGAGGATAGTGGAGCGACCAAGAAAACGACCCTCCTGGTTTAACCTCAGCTAGGCTGAGGGTTTTGTGTGCTGTACTACCTGGTTAGTTGTTTGTCAGACTGTGTGAGACCACTGTGTTGCTTCCATTTACAATAAATTATCTGTGTGTATAGACAACACCTCCTCTTGTCTTTTATTTCTTTGTTTTTTATTTGTCAGTGAGTATACTGCATAGCATCTATGCCACAGCAAAGCATACACAGCACAGACTCTAAGCATTGCTTCCCCTATGTTTTCAAAGCACCAAATAGCCCTGTGATCATGGGCACGTGGTTAAAACATCAACATAATTTCACGATATAATGTGATCATAACTGTTCTTCCTAATGCCATCAGGGAAAAGGTACCGCAGTTTAACTGCCTACACCTCCAGAATGGGGAAGAGCTTCTTCCCTCAAGCAGCCAGACTGTTGAACAACAAAACATGACATGTTTATTCACACTTAATTGAATACACACCTGTACTTTTTCTATGCTGCTAAATACTCTATATTCTACCTCCACCCCACTGTGAACGTATCTCACAACAATCAGTGCTCTGTTACAAGTCTACTTATGCTCTCTCTTGTCTGATGCACTTTATGTATATTTCAATTTAAATTACTTATGCATATTTATCTGCATAAAAATCTGGCACCACTTGAATCCATGGTCAATCGCTCACTGTTTGGGATAACTGACCAAGTTATCCCAAACAGTGAGCGATATGCTTGATGACCCTTGGGTGAGAGAGGTCCTTGTAGCTCTTCAAATTCAATATCAGTGATTTCTCTCTGAAGACGAGCTGTAGCAGGCGCCCGTGGTCTATGTCTGATCCCGCTGCTATTGCCATGCTCACAGCGTTCGACTTGCGCATGGCCTCCAATCCTTCGGCGAAGCCTTTGTCACTTGTGACCCCATCTGTGATGAAGACAAAGGACAGCTCTGCGTCTGGACGGATTCCTCGGTACTGGCCACCAGCCTTCACAAGATTGTTGGCCGCAAAGAGAATGGCATTGCCCAGAGTGGAGGAGGACTCGCGGTATACCGCACGGGTGGCAAGGTTAATGAAGGATCTGCGCTTGGCTGTGAAATCCAGGAGGACATCTGGTTCTTGCTCCCCACCGAACTGCATCACAGCAAAACGCGCCCCTTTGTAGTCACTTTCCCTTGTGGAGAGGGGGATTTCATGGGAAAGTTGCTCAATGAAATGAATTACGCTGACAAAGTTCTCTGGGCCCATCCGCTCTGAGCCATCCACAAAGAATAGTATGTCGACCGGCCGCTGAGTCAGAGGGGCCACACTCAAATCTGCCATGGATAGAGGAGTCAAAACATGCCAATAAGACGAATGCACTCACATTCATTCAATCTACTCTCGAACACGTCCAACTCTTGAGTATGAATATTAGGGATTGAATTTCTTTTACTATTGGAGCAAATCACATTTTCTACCAATTAAGCTCAATATAAATCCCAAAATATGCTAAAAGTTTTAGTTAACCTGCCACTTAATGAAATGGTTCACTCACAGTAAAGACTAGAAAAGACAACCATTTTCATGATTATACATACCCACCAGGCGGCATAACAAATATTTGCATGCTCTCTCTCTTAAAACTAAGATGTCTAATCAAAATAAATAACAAGTACTTGACACTGCCAGGAGGCTGACAATCACTTGAAGTAATTAATGTAATTATTAAATAGTGTGCACATGAGCCAGTGAAGATGCCTGCAGGCAGTCAAACTGCTGAACAACCTGTTGTGCAATTGGACTGGAATTTCTTAGTAACTCAGAATGCAAACCAGTGCGTCACAGCACACTGCACCTTTATGCCCCCCGCACTTTCTTGCTGCTATCACTTATATTTATGTAGAATAGTCTCTTGTTTACAAATCATAACCCCTAGCCTTGCTGCTATTATTTATATTTATAGAGAACAGTCTTCTGTTTACAAATCACACCACTAGCCACAGTGCTCTGCTAAAAGCCATGCCCTGTCTAGCGTGTTTGTTTTAGGTCACCTGTATCTTGACCTGCCAATTGTTTACAATTGTGCTGTAATGTATGTACATATGTGTACAAGAGTGTGCACGCGTATGTGTGTAGTTGTGTGTGTGGAGTGCGTGTGTGAGTGGGTGAGTGAATCTGTGTAGTCCCGCAATAGTGAATGTAGGCACAATTACGTATCAGTCTTGTCCATACTGTGTTTTAACAGTTTACGTGCATCACCAATTGTTCCCGGTGAAACGTCTCGTCTCACTATGCACTGTGTATATGGCTGAAACGACAATAAAATCCTACTTTACTTGACTTGACTTGACTTGCACCCTTTGTAAATATATGACTGCAAAAAGGATCACTTTTACCTGAGGCACACCTCAGGTCTGGGCAGATATTCTCTGGGTCTGCAAACAGAGCGAACACGAGGCATTGTTAATGGTCTGTCAGCCACTGACAACTGTATGAATGAATAGGTCTAGGTGTGCGTGTCAACTTGCTCTGCACAGACTTGCCTGGGCAGAGGATCCCTTCTATTTCTTCCAGAAACTCTTCAGCGGTGAGCTCGGCGTACACACTCAAAGTCTTCACCCTGTCCCTTATGTTGCAAGCGATCCGCTCCAGCGCCTGCCTCTCTGCACCAGTGTCAAACATGTCCCCGATGGCGATGGCGTACACTTCCACTCCGCTGCACAGAGCATCTAGCTTGTCCAGGTCTTTGGGGTCATAGCGGCCGTCTGTGACGACAATGGCCACCACCTTTGTACCCTTTCTTCTCCCAGGCAGGATCAGTTGCTCATAGGTGTACTTGAGGGCTGAGGGAGTCCAGGTGCCTCCAGCAATCCATTCCATGGCCTTGACCTTGGCCTTGAAGGAGGACACAGAGGTGATCCCCTGGTCGTCCATGCGGATAGCTTGCACTGCCCCCTGGTGACTGTACTGCACCACTCCCATTCGTGAGCCTTGGGACCACACAGAAACAATGCAAAGTGCAGATAAAGGATGATAACAATAGTGTTTACTCTGTCTATGAATACCATATAATAAATTGAAACCACTTTTATGGTTCAGTTTAGTATATTATGTTACACCAGTGTTTGTCAAAATGTCCTCCTGTTTAAGATTACCTGAGAGATCTGTGACATTCTTGGCCATCTTTCCCAGTCTGTTTGCAACACTGATAACAAAGTTTTTGGCGAGGCTGAAGTTGGTTTTCCCTATGCTTTCTGAACTGTCAATCACAAACACCAAGTCCAAGGGAGGGCATACCTTCTCACAGTCTTAACAAAAAAGGAATATATCATGTCAGTGTCCTGCATGTTGACCTCAAACATAAAAAAGTGGTTAGATGTTGATATTACCACAGCAACCGCATGTCTCTCTCACAACACTCATGATGTCACATTCCTGTATAAGAGAAGTAAAGAGACAGGAAATGGAGTAAAGCCGTGTTATGGATGTTCATTACTACCAATCTGTAAAATTAGCAATACAAATCTCATTGTTGCTTACAGCAAGGCCAGCTACACCTCTTGGACCAGGTGTTCCCTGAGAAAAAAAAGTAAAAAAAAAAAAAAATGTGAGTGCATCATCAGGGCTCAGTTGAAAGACTCTTTGACTGGTGTAAACCAACTCCAAATCGACCATGTAGAAAGGAATGTTCATTACTCACTGGAAGCCCTGATGGGCCCCTTGGCCCCCTGTCTCCTGGTACTCCCTCAGGGCCTGGTTCTCCCTGTAGCCAAAAGAATCATATAGGTAATTCATGTAAACACTGTTTAGGCTTAGACTTATGCTATATCTATCATTTTACATTATTGCACCCACTTCATAAAACCAGATAATTAAATGACCAGGATAAATTATAATTCTTATTATACCAGCTATAATACTTCAAGCAAAGCTACAATACATTTCCATTTAAAGCATAAACTTTTTCAATATTTCTCTATGTTATCTCTATCTAAGTTTCAAAGGCATTGTTTTCCATCTAAGCCATTACAATTTATGTTTACCAATTCCAAAAAACAATCCCTGCTTTTCAACAAATAATCCCTCCTTTGTCTGCCACACTCACTGGTTCTCCTTTGGGGCCCTTTGGCCCCTGGCTTCCTTTCTCCCCAAAGAACCCTCTTGGGCCCTGAAAATAAAGTATTGTTTGAGTAATGTGTGTAATGTGATAATGTGATGATGTCTGGTGTGAACGGTGTTAATATTGGTCATCCTGTTATGTGGCACCAGAATCACTGTGAAACTTTTGTTTGAACGTTCGTGACCTTTTCATCTTTGATATGTGCAATATAAATATACACTATTATGCAATATGTAACATGTAGTGTACATGTAATATCATCTAAAATAATGTGCAATACCAATGTTACACCTTACCCCAAGAACAGAGAACACCAGTGTGCTTAACAGTCTGTTCATGGTTCATTTTAAAGTTTTAGAACATGGAGGGATTACCTGAAGGCCCGGCAAACCAGGTTCTCCTCTCTCTCCCTGCACACAGGAGTGGAAAGCTTAGATTCCTCTGTGGAATCTAACAGATATATGGACATTTTAATAATCACTTCCAGTGAATTACCTGTACGCCTCTAGAGCCTGGTAATTTGTGCCCATCCTTGCCACGGTCTCCCTGGAATGTTACAGACATTCACACTTGTACATTTCAGCTCTTTCACCATTGTGTCAGAGACTTAAAAAAGTTAGTTTTGCAAATGGTTGAACACGTTTCAGCATGCAATGTGTGACAACCAATACAGGGGGGGCTTTCATTCATACCGTAGGACCAGGTTCTCCATTGTCTCCCATTATGCCAAAGTGCCCTGTTTCCCCTGGGGGACCCTGCAAAACAGGGAAAAGGTCAAGCTTAGAGCTTAGTGGTACATTCTGAATGTGGCTGGTAGATTTCAGACAAAAAAATCCTGATTTACTGAATGGCTGGTGAATTTCACAAATTTATCCTGAAGTGGCTGTTGGATATCCACGTTTCAAGAAGTTCATTTTGACCCCTGACTATGAACGTAACAAAAGCTCTGATGTGTGTGATCTACTCCGACAGATGCACATCATCAAGCTCACCTGTGGGCCACCTCTGCCTCCCTCACCCGATTCGCCCCTGATTCCCGGAAAACCAGGTGAACCCTGTTTGTGAAAAGTGAGGAGAACAGATTAAATGGGTTGCTCACGCACAGCAACTCTGTCCATTCTGGGAGATACACTCACAGTGACTCCTGGACGCCCCCTTTCGCCAGTGGGCCCTCTTTCACCCTCAGGGCCATCTTCACCCTATGAAGAGCCCCGCAGCATCGGGACAGCAAGAATATCACTGACACACAAGTCCTCAAATTAATAAAGGTAATATTGAAGTACGATGGTTATAATATCTCACCTTTTCTCCCCTTCCCCCTACTTTGCCACGTGGGCCTGCGTCGCCAGGATCGCCTCTGGGACCCTAGAGATATTGTGAACAATCACACCGGCACCTGGTCACTCGCCATACTGGAGTGTTTGTTGTTTTTATCTTGCATGATTTTTGCACCTTGTTTTGTGTTTGTTGCTTGTTGCTTGCATCTTACTTTAAGGGCTACTTACAGAGTCACCTGCCTGTCCTGCTGCCCCAGGTTTACCCTAGAAAAAAGAGGTATGGGAAATGTTTTACTTCAAGATTTAGATAGCCAGAGGCCCATGGACCCACTGGTGGCAAATCTGCCATTTTCCTCTTTGTTTACACAGGCAGAGAACTGGTAGGTTCCTGACAAACACCCAGACTACTTGTGGTACAAAGTAAGTGAAATACAGTACATAGATAGATTTTTTTTTAGATTTAGAATTTTATATGCTTTGTATATTTTTGTGTTCCTGTGCATCCTAGCAAACAGAGAAAAATACATTACCTTGGCTCCCTTTTGTCCTGGTAAGCCTGGGTTGCCAACATACCCAACAACACCCTACAAAAATCAGCCAGCTAAAATGATGAATGATGAATGAATAATTACTTAAGAGTATCTGTTAATCATACAACTTCCTGACTCAGTTTTTTAACAATCTTCAATGCAAAAAGGATTAAATCTGTTAATAACTGAATCCAATTTAAGTGATATTTCAGATGGATAATAATAAATATGATGTCATATCCGTCACTCAAAACACACTGAAGACAACATTGGAGTGGCCTTTCCAAACATCACTTTATGGGTGCACTAAGCTTATGACAAAGATGGTGGTGGTCGTTACTGATATGGCATACTGCACTACTATTTACAGCATGCAACTTGTATGAAGCCTGGGAAGCCTGGGTGAAACACTGCTAGATGTTCTTCAGACAAATCCGGCCATTTTACTACTTTACAACTAATTTCACACTCCTTGCAGTAAGCCGTACTGAAAAAGAAGTATCTCCCATGCAGTAAGTAGTACAGAAACAGCAACTGTGCCGTGCTGCACAGCATTTTAATGGTGAGTGTTTGTGCGCTGTGTATTATGGGAGCTTCAGTACCTTCTCCCCAGCACTTCCCCTTGGTCCCTGAGGGCCTGGTCTACCACTCTGCCCAGGAACACCCTGTGAGCAGCAAATCATGGTAGTCAATTAATTGCTCCCAAAGGGAAAATCAGTAGCATCTGTACATCCAAGACATGTTTAACATTTCTCAGTAACAGGACACAACAGACAATGCTCATCAAGGTTAGGACTAGAGAGACCCATCATTCAAGAGGAACATGTGAAACTCTAAGACTTGATGGGTTGTTGGATAATACTTAAAGACAACTGTAGAATATGAAGAATGACATATGGGCACCAACACATCCGTTACATTTAAGTAAAACTACTTTTTCTCCTGGGTCTCCAGATTCTCCTTTAATTATATAATTCTATGGGCACCAACACATCCGTTATATTTAAGTAAAACTACCTTTTGTCCTGGGTGTCCAGATTCTCCTTTAATTCTATAATTCTATGGGCATCAACACATCCATTATATTTAAGTAAAACTACCTTTTCTCCCGGGTCTCCAGGTTCTCCTTTAATTCCAAAATCACCAGTGGGACCATGGTCACCCTGTCAAGTCATTATGGAGAATATTACAAAAGATATTTCACAACATTAAAGACCCAGTCTTTAATCTTGTTGAAAGGTGACAAGGAAGCCAAACCCAATCAAATTCCCACCACTTCCAAGCAACTTATGCAAATGAAGAATCTTCATCAAAGCTGCTCACTCCAAATGGAATTGGACTTCCAATTTCCAATTTTATGAACAACACAAAAGTGTGAAATTGGAGGAAAAATGTGGATGTGGAACTGATTGAACATTGTTCTCTCATGCCCACATCCACGGCTGCAGTTCCTTGAACATGGCTAAACCCCTCACTGCTCCTTGGTCCACGCAGCAGCAGGCTGCCAACTGCCGAATTTTCCTCACAGGATCAGAACAGTATATATATATGTAATGCCTTTGGTGCCTACTGCTTGCAATATTTAAGCATAAAATCATATGCCACGGTAGTTAAATGTGAATGTTATTTGCATGTTTTGCAAGTGGTATAACAGGCAGCTAATTTTGAAAAACAAAGACTTGTCTCTCTATCTCCCACTTACCGGCATACCTGGGTCACCCTTACAGCCAGGTGCGCCAATGGTCCCGTGTTTTCCCTGTGGAAAAAATTGATTGGTCTTATAGTGCCAGAACATACAGAAGATAGAGATGCTCCTCATTAAGAATACAAAGAGACTTGTACCTTCTCTCCATCTATGCCGTTATAGCCTGGAGCTCCCGACCGTCCCTGACATATTTAGTTAATAAAAAAAAAACAGAGATTTAATTCAACCAAGGCGTTCGACTGTTAAATGCCAAAATGTCAAAGTGTGATCAAAGTTGCTCTGAGCAAGTATATTCTTAACATGCTTGAACTGAAATGTGTTGACAGCTGATAATTATCGCAAGATAAATGTTCTAAGAGAGATAAGGGTTCCATTTGCTAACACATATATGAAATGATAATTGCCCTGCAAAATCAGCAGATGGATGATTAAGGTTAAGGTCAACTTACCTTAGGACCAATTGCTCCAACATCACCCTGTGAAACAGAGACAGTCATTTTGTAAATCAACAGCATCCCAAAACTTATTGAACTTAGATAAAAACGACACTTACCTTTTCACCTTTGAACCCTGGAAAACCCTACAAAATAGAACTCAGTATAATTGTATGCACAGTACATGAATTAATGATGTTATCAAGATAGATATCTGAGAAATGTCCATTTATGTGACCAATACCTTTGTACCATGCAAACCAATGGGACCTTCGATACCAGGATCGCCCTAACAAGGATATCAAAAACAAAGGAAAAATAAAAACAGCCTTCTCTCTTTCCATGTGTATTACCATGTGTCAGCTCATTGTGTGACTACCCTTTAACAGTGTCTGAATAATGTGTTTCTGTGTGATACAGAGTACAGGGCCTGGGCTCCAGATAGCTGAAAATGTGGGACAATAAAGTCTCTTTATGACCTTGGTCCTACAAATATACATACCGCTGGCCCTGGAGACCCAGGATCACCGATGACACCAGTACTTCCCTTAGCACCCTGCATGTGAATCAAACAAACCACAAATGAACAAAGCCCCATGATAAAAATTAAATAGAACTAGTATTTCTGCTAACTGAATATGGGTTGCAAACAGAGATCATACTTTTATTCCTTTATATCCTTTTGGTCCCACTATTCCAACAGTTTCTTTGCATATTGGTTCTTGGCACTGGGAAAAGAAGTCAAACAGAATATGAGTGTATCCAGTGCAGAAAAAAACTATGCAAATAATTTACATAAAATGATGTGCCCTGAATATATAGCCTAGAACAAAAAATAAATAAATAAAAACGATTTGGCCTATAAAAACTATTAATGTGCATGCTCCCCGTCTTCCAGTCTTTGCATTTTTCATTTGAAAAGCTGAAAGGTTGTTTTCACATAGTGTACTATTTCATTCCAATAATAGCCTACTGATGTTAAAGGGATTTCTGGCTAGCGAGACATGTTGGCCTTAAAAGAGTAACAATGGTATGAGCAATATTTAACAGTATTTTAAAACACCCCAAATGCTTTCATTTTTATTACATTTTTTAGAAAATCTTCATTTGCAGTGCTTATAAGTTGCCATTGCGTTAACACCTCAATACTTTCTGGGTAAAAAGTGGCATCACCTGGTTCACATTGATGGTGTCTATGTGCAACAACACCTTGATTAGATTCAACCTGGTGATGTCACTTTTTATGACAATGGCAATTTACCAATTAAAGGATTTACAAGCTTTTAATAAAACCAAAACCATCTTGTGTTTTTAAACCACGTTTATGGTGCAACGTGGTACAGTGATCCTGTAAAATGTTCATGCAAGAAATATATAAATATATGTAAAAATATCAATCAGTGTTGGCCACAACTGATGAGTGCCCCTCACCTCAAAGTCAGCATCTCTGACCTAAAAGAAAAAACATTTTTTAACGCCACCATTAACAACAACAGGCTAAATTGTTTTACATTAATGGTCAAATAAGTTTAGTCGCCTTATTGCTGTCTTACTATAGTGTCAACAATCCTGTTGACAGCAGCCTGTCGTCTATCGTCAGGAAAGGCCAGGTAATCTCTTCGGTACAACTCCACAGGGGAACTGGCGATCTGCTTTAGATCGTTTTCGGAGGTCTCCTCATCCGTTGACACCACGAACAAACGTATACCAGCTGCCCTGGCGGCCTCAGCGGCCACCTGGACCCCTCCACAGGGTGCGCCGGTGCTGTGTCCATCGGTTAACACGATTGCGTACTGGATGCGCGGTTTCCCGGTAGGTGAATTTCGCACCTGCTCCGTCACATTCCTCAGGGCGCAATCGATGAAGGTGCCACGGCCAATATAGCGCACCTTGGCGACTTCACGTAAAAACTGGGCCGCGTCATAGGTTATTGAGCTAAAGATCTCCACGTGGTCGGAGAAGTGAAGGCCTCCATAAGTCCACCGAATTCCTTGGGATTTCAATGCCGAGGCCTCCAGGCGCCGCGAAAACACTATAAGGAAGGTCTTCAGCTCCTCCACCATGCTGCCCCATGGGTAGTCTTTCAGCGCCACGCTCTCAGAGGTGTCCAGCGCAAAGTACACTCCCACCGGGCAGGAGATCTGATCTAGGGGCCACATGAGAATTAATGTAAAGAACACCAACCTAAGGAGAGTAAGTATTAAGGTTTCTGGATTTAGCTAATTAACCCTTTAGAGTATTAATTCTGTAATAATTCTGTAATTTCATTTGGGATCAATAAAGTAAGTATCTAATATATAATGCAATCTATTTTAAGTCAGCCTTTATGGTTACAGTAGGGAATAAAGAGAATGACTCACCACCAGAACACGAAATCAGATTGGCATACTGTGCATTCTGGGCTGATGTTAAAAATATACAGAACGGAAAGACAATCCAGCTCAAAAGAGCCATTATGCTCCTGGTCTGACGAGGAAGCCAGGAGACTCTCAAGCCCTAGATAAGAAAAACGATTAATACTATACTTTTTTTGTTTGTTTAGCTCAGTCAATAAGACGGTGCTCCAGACATCCTATTCCTATGAACCATATTTTTCTTTTGCGCCTTAAAAGGTCAGAAAGTTTGTAATGAATAAAAAATTCTGATCAGATTATTTTGCTCAGATCATCTTGTTTGAATACAAAATGACATTGCTAAACACTGAATCAAACACTGTAGGATGTACACTTTTGTAACATAAAACATGAAGTTTTATAAGCAAGCCATATTTCACATTAGCTTGTGCTTGTCTCTGCTTCATAACTTCATTCATACTTACTTACTCGCTCATGCAACATGCAATAGAAGTAGTCTTTCATAACAGTCAGATTGACTACTGAACCAAGTCTGATCAGGTAATAATGCTAAGAAATCTTTAAAAATAAAGGCCTTCAAAGTAGGTCAAAATAGCATTCAAAACTTTACCTGCATGAGGCAGAAAAGAGCTTGCAGCAGCAGAGAATGCCCAGCACTGCAATGTCTCCTTCACCTGAGACCCTCTGCCACACCTGAAGAAGAAGGTATGCTTCCAATGCCTGTTGGAGCATGCATGCCTTCAGTCAAAAAAAGCTCATCCCTCATGAGTGTTCTACCCACCACTGACTGACTGAGCTGAACCGGCACTGCAAACACAGCAGTGGACCCCTGCTTGTCACTCAAACCTCATATAACACCACCTATTTGAGGAGTCTTGAGGACGCTGGGCCCCACATCCTCATCCTACATTGTCCCACAGCTGGACACAAACCAACAGGTTTTGACAGAGATGTGTGTTTTACGGGTGACTTGATGACAGTGATGACAAAGGTGTGTGGTGTTAACTGTACTAAACTAATACTGAGCCAACGATTGTACCTTAGAGGCAAGAAAGTGTGTGTGAGGTTTATATGAGAATGAGATACGCAATGCCTCTGTGTTTACATACATGTCCTGCCATTTTTAGTACAGAGGAAATACATATCTGAGCTGTAATGATCAGACAAAAGCAAACTGCAGTGTGGTCTAATTTTTATTTTGATAAACACTACAATAACAGTACATTGATTTTCATTCAAATCAAAGTCAACAGAGGCTTGTTTCATACTTATGTTTAATATAAAAATAAATGAAATAGGAGACCATAAACAACACAATTAAAACAAAATTCAACAACTACATAATAATGAGATGAAGTTCTCTTTGCATTTCTGTTAAGGTCCCTCCTCATGTAAAGTGTATCCCTTCTTCATTAGTGCTGTGCTTTAACAATAAGAAGTGGTCAGCAAAGACAAATGGATTACTACTGAGGACAATACCATAGTTACTGTAGTCTTCCATCTAGGAAGACTTAAGGACAGGACAACTTCATACACACAGGACTGCACTTCATCTAACACTGAGGCACAGCAATTTAAAAGCCTGGTAATGGAAATGAGATTCTATTATAGTTACTATTAAACCTTGTAGATACTGTGTATATACCTAGCTTTTTCATTTGAAGCAGTGATGCTATTAAGAGCAATTGTGCAGTGTTTCAGCATTTAAGAGCAAAGGTCAACCATACAAGTTGCCCTTTGAACTTCATTGTGGGGTCACTTTCTTGTGGAGGCCACTGGAAACAAGCATAGCTGTGAAATTCCCTCTAAGTGTTTCCCACAACACTCAAAGTAACTTCCTCTCACATAACTCAATCTCACATAACTCAGTCTCATCAATGTCACACAGTCAGCAATGGCCAACAAAACAAACCATTTTCTTTCATCACTTACAGGACACCTTAAAAAGAAACATGCATCATCTCCCACTAGGAGGATTCATATATATGTTACAGTTCCACATGTGAGAATAAGAATATCAAATGTACAGCTCTCCCACACAGTTTAAGCACACTTAATAGAAACTGACGGTTGAAGCACAAGTCTAAGCACACACAAGTGCAGAGAATAATGTTTGGCATGCTTGTCTTTAGTAAGAGCGAATGGCTGGGGGAATGGATGAGCAGTCCTCGTCATTCAGTGAGGCGTCAATCACTGGTCGGTACACCAGGGTCACCTAAAGAATCGGGAAGGAAAAAAAAAGTCAATCAAGATGTCACTTCTGCATTCAGACAACCATTCCAGAAGATTTCCTTCTGATGTCAACATTTTCACATGAGAAAGTTGTCATGCTTCTAGTAGTAACAGAGACAGTAAATGAAAGCACCTTTCCACTGTCTTTGTCCACATAGGAGAGAGTGTGTTTTCTCCAGTGCTTGTCATATGGTGTCTTCTCCTGTCCTTGTAGAGGCTTTGAGTAGTCATATTCATCAATACGGTCCTGAAAAAACACAAAAGTATCCTCTCCTGAAGTCACAGTTCACATCCCTCTGAAATAAGGACTAATGCACACTATTTCACTGTCTGGAATGTAGCAGATAAAGGTGACTGATAATTACAATACTCTTTTTACATTGGAAAACCTCAAAAGAAGGTTTTCTCACTTCAAACATCTTGCCCTGTTTACATGTATGCCCTGTTTACATGTATCTAGATATTTTTATAAACAGATTTTTTTTATTTGCATTTACACATATCCAGTGGAATCCAGAAAATACAGCATCTTGAAAAATCTCCACTTTGAAGGCCATTTAAAAGAAGCCAAATGGATTAAAACATATCCATTTATAAAAAATATCTAGATATGTGTAAACAGGGCCTTAGGGTTTGTGAGGACATTCTGGATCAGCATGCGTCTAAAGACCAAACTGTGACGACCAGCGGCTGGGGCTGGTTCTACCTTGAAGTCCTCCCTGGCATGGGCTCCACGGCTCTCCTTGCGGGCCTCAGCGGACTGAATGGTCTGCACAGCGTTCAGCATGAGGTTCTGCAGCTCCAGGCTCTCCACAAGGTCAGTGTTCCACACAATACCTAACATGTGAGTAGAGACCAGAGAGATGCAAAAGGCAAAAGGAACTTGTATGCATCCTCATTTTGTATTCTGCACATATCTGTACACTGTGTATCTATAAACATTTGATCAGTCTGCTATACCTGTGTGATTATTCATTTTAACTCCAATATCATATACACTACCCTTACCTCTGTCAAAGGTCTTCAGGTCTTTCATTGTCTGGTAAATACCATCCATTTTGATACAGCCCTCTTTAAGAACATCTCCTGTGCGAAACACTGCAGCATGATTCTGCATAGTCTTTTGGCAAGAATTTAAAGAAAAATCAAAGGATATCTCAACAAACACCACCATCATAAGAGAGGCTCTGATGATCATTCAGCCAGTGCTCTGTGCTGACCTTCTGCATGTTCAGCCTAATCTCAGATGTCCTGGTGTTTCCATCTGAATATCTGATTTTATCCAGATTAGCCACAGACTCCTCGCCAGCACTGGCCCTCAGGGTTGGGAGTTTCTCTCCTGCGACAGTAACATTTGAATGAAAAATTAGCTAGTCCTGAAAATTATACAATGATATCAACACATACATTACATTTAGTTCTGTATTAAATGCTGGGGTGCCAAAGCAGGTATTTAATTGCCGACAGTATGAATGTTGTACACAGGTAGTAACATGCTACCATAACTCTAAATAAACTGTCATTGTTTAAACTGGCATGCCCTGAAGATGGTCGTGTGACCAAAAGCTTGGCAAATAAACTTGCTTTGAGGATTTAAGTGTGCAGACAGTTTATTTTGAGTTATTCAGTTTTTGCATGTCTGGCACCCTTTTATAGTGAGTGCAGTGTAACTCCTTCATGTAACATGCTACCATGAAATTGATGACATTACAAATAATTAGGGCCCGCCTCACCTGGGGTGCAAGTCTCTGCAATGGTGAGGGCACAGGCACGTCCAAACACCACTAGATCCAGTAGGGAGTTGGCCCCCAGCCGGTTAGCACCATGGACAGAGGCACAGGCTGCCTCACCACAGGCATATAGCCCTGGTACCACCTTGTCCTCTCCATTTGTGTGAGTAATCACCTGACACATTGAAATAAAAAACATAAGTGAAATAGTGAAAATAACTACCAAAGGAGTATTCTGCTATAAAAACCTGACACTCGTACTCGTAAAACATGTATGTCTATGGAACATCAAGGATGTCATTCAGATTCATAAGGGTGTGTGCAGGACTACTAAAACCGAACACACTGCCTCTTTCAAAGAGACACGTAACTGTGGAAGAAAAAGTTACCTGTCCTTTGTAGTTGGTGGGGATACCACCCATGTTGTAGTGGACAGTGGGCAGGACGGGAATGGGCTCTTTGGTGACGTCCACACCGGCGAAGATCATGGCAGTCTCAGAGATGCCTGGGAGACGTGTGGCCAGCTGTTGGGGGGGCAGGTGATGCAGCTGCAGGTAGACGTGGTCCTTCTCTGGACCAACTCCTCTGCACAACACACACACAGCATGTTAGTTGCTGTCGGTGGGAATACATGTTATACAAAATTTTCTCATTCTTCTTCCTACTGTCAGCACTTGGTGACCTTAAACAACAGGGCTATGGGTTGATTTACTCCAGACACTCTAAAAGTATAGACAAATTAAAATCAATAAAATTAAGCAGCACAGTTGAACACATTCCATCACATGTTCTATTACTTTATACTTGTTTGCTTCACCTGGGAGATAAACAGGATTCATGTGTATGGATGTGTTTGCGGCACTAAATAAAATGATTGAATAAGCACTATTTTAACTAAAATGACCTTGTCCAAGCATAAAATTAGATTTCAAAATCTCCTTTAGTCTGCAAATAATAACTAATAGGACATCATAAGAGTTAATTCCAGCAGTACGGTACCTTCCCTCGCGGATCTCAATGGTCATGGAGCGGGACACCACGTCTCTGGAGGCCAGGTCCTTGGCATTGGGGGCATATCGCTCCATGAAACGCTCGCCTTCACTGTTGATGAGGATTCCTCCCTCTCCGCGGCAACCCTCAGTGATGAGGCATCCAGCTCCATAGATACCTACCAGTTAGAAACCCATCAGGCATGACTGCACATTGCAGACTGAGCGCATCAGTGTTAGACAGTCTGTTTGATCTTTCAAAGTTCTCATGCAAGGATTGATTGCCACTGTAATTCTGACTGACTGATAGTTGCATGTCTGTATTTTTTACTTGTGTCATGTCTGTCTGTCAGTGTCACCCGTTCTCTCCCTGATCACTTGCCCCTCCCACTCACTCACGCTAATCTGATTCAATCATTACTTCCACCTGTTGCTTGTTACCTGTTGTCTGTCTTCTATTTAAACCCCTGTCTTCCAGTGTTCTCTGTCAGACCGTCCGCGAACCAACTGATACTCACGCAAGGCAAGCATTTAAAGACCCTGACTCCTGCTCCTGATCCCGATTCCCGTTTTCCGTATATCCTGTGTCTCTGTCGCCTGTCTGTTCCCGTATTCCTGTCCTGTTTCCCTGCCTGCCCCGTCCTTTGTTTCCTGTTACCAGCCTGACTGCTTCCCGTTGACGACCCCGGACCGATTGACCACCGCACTGTTCTCCTGCCCCTGGTAACGACCACCGCCTGTCCCTGGTTAATGCTCTGCCGCCCCGGCTTCTGATCCTCCATCTGTCCACGACCTACGCTCAGCTTTCCTGCCCCGGTTAACCGACTCGCCACTCGAAGAGCATCCACACACTCCCTTTCCCCTCTTATCCTTAATAAACTGTTGATGATCTAACGTGTTGCTCTTGGGTCATCTGTACTGGTTCATTACAATTTGTTCAGTTTATATGTTTGTTTGATTTACTTGGTCTGGTCTCCATTCCTTAGATAGTGACCTTGAGTTTGTGATAAGCACCATATAAATGTAACCTATTCATCTTCTTAATATTATTATTATTATTATTATAACTCATTGCTAAAATACTCGTGAGGTCTGTGCTGGTTATTACCTGTGGGGTGAAACTGAACAAACTCCATGTCCTGGCAAGGTAGGCCAGCACGTGTCACCATGGCATTACCGTCTCCAGTGCTGGTGTGGGCTGAGGTGCAGCTGAAGTATGTTCGGCCATAACCACTGTGAAAGACGTGAATCAATCAATCAATCAATCAATCAATCAAAATAACCCATCAAAGCAAGCCAAACAATCAATCAACCCGATCAGCAGAAATGAGAATAGAAATCAATACAAATCAATGTGAATAGAAATCCATACAAATCAGTTTTGAGTAGCAGTCAATAGTAATGTGAGAGAAACCCACCTGTAGTGGGAGTGTCAACTGTATAGTACTGTGCAAAATGCCAAGGCTTTGAGACCATTAATGCCAAGGCCTTCTAATGGGCTTAGACTATTCTGTTGCTGTGGATGGCAGGAGCATACCCTGTCGCAATAACTGTGTTCTTAGACCTAAAGCGATGGATAGAGCCATCCTCCATGCAAAGAGCGATCACCCCTCGGCATTCCCCATCTTCCATCAGCAGGTCCAGTGCAAAGTACTCCACAAAGTAGCTTGTGTCGTACCGCAGGGACTGGAGAAGAAATGCAGTTAGATGTACAAAGTAAGTTTGATGTACAGTTGCTATTTACCAAAGCTTATTCAAGATTAATTGGATGTGTGGTAAACATCTTACATGTTATGAAAAGAAGTGCTATAGTTAATTAATGTCATATATGTATATATTGGGGGCAGCCATGGCCTACTAGTTAAGTGCCCTTGAGCAAGGCACCTAATCCCTTACTGCACCCTGAGCACCACTATAGCAGACATCCAACTGCTCTGGGTTAGTGTGTATTTCAAAAGAGTAGATTATTATTATTATTATTATTATTATGCCAGATTAACTGGGTAAATAATAGATATTATTGTGGTATGGAGTTTGTGGTAGTGGTGTAGCCCCTTACCCGTCCATAGAGTGTGTGTAGGAGAGAGTGTCCTGTTCTGTCTGCTACACAGCAGCACCTGTAAGCCTGCCCACCTTTGCCATACTTCAAACTCTGTCCTCCAAAGGCCCTCTGGTAGATCTTGCCATCCTCTGTGCGACTGAAGGGCATGCCAAAGTTCTCCAGCTAAAGGGGACACAATACCAGCTGGGCCAAGGCAACTGTCTTGTTTTTTCAATGTCTTGTTAACTAAGGAAGAGGATAACTGATCATACAATAGATATCTAAGGTAGATGTGGCATCTCACCTCAACAACAGCAGCAGGTGCCTGCTCAGTCATGTAATGGATGGCATCCTGGTCTCCGAGCCAATCGGATCCCTTCACGGTGTCATAGAAATGCCATCGCCAGTCATCACTCTCCATGTTTCCCAGAGCTGCGTTGATTCCACCCTAGATAAATGAGGTTGCCATATTGATTCTTGATTCTGACTCTGAGGTTAAATTTGCCTTATTTTGCCCACAGCCTTTAGTAAGGGCATGCATTGTACCTGTGCGGCCACTGTGTGGGACCTTGTTGGGAAGAGTTTGGTCACACAAGCTGTATTAAAGCCAGCTTCAGACAGGCCAAAAGCAGCACGAAGACCTGCACCTCCTGCCCCCACCACCACCGCATCAAAGTCATGATCGACCACTGGGTACTGGGTGGATATCTGTGACCACAAAATTCGGATTAGATTTTCTTCTCCGCTTTGCATAAGTCTGTAGAAGACAATACCACCACTAGTTACATGTAAAGTTAAACTTACATCCTCTGATACTTTGGCATCATTCTTTCCATAAATGGCAAAATGAAATTTCCTTGAAGAACCCTGTGCTGCTGCTGTGCACTGGTCGAGTGAGGACACACAGACAGTAGAGAGTGATGTGTTAGTTGTGTAAATGCTGAATGTTAAGATACGTCTTTAAACAAAGATGAAATTCACCTTGACATCTACTTTAAGCCCACCGCCAAAAACAAAAGACAAAGTCAATGAATTCGTCTTGTTAAAAGACAAATAGGAAATTGTAATATAATTGCAAACAAATGTAACATTTAAGAAAAAACACACATACAAAATATAATATTTCGGACATCTATCGCAATTCTATTCTCTTTATCACACAAAAATGACAATAAACAAACTTCCCTTAGATGTTACACAAGATGACATTTAATATGTTACGAAACGTCGAGGAAAGGGTTAACCTTTTTGCTCATCATGAAATCGGCTTTTCAATGTCTGACCATGTCAGCCTGAAAACAACATGTAATATGATCTTTATTTTTAATACTTACGGCTTTTGATGACAAAACTCGTTTTGAAAGTATTCTTGATGCTACACACACTGATGCCATTCTGGTATATTGTTCAGATGTAGTCCTACGTCTCTAACAGAGGCGGCGATGGTGGGACTAATAGTTGTAGCAGGCAGCGCCGCCCACTGGATCAAACCACTTTCGAGTCAGCAACTTTGGGTAGAATGGTCTGAAACCTTTGTCGTTTGCAAGTATTATAAGAAAACGTTGTGGGGAACTTTAATCAGCCACATTTGTGAAAACGTAGGAATATATTCAAATGAGTGAAATCAATAAGCACAGCCTCGCGGTTTACTTATATAGAGCCACTTAACCAGACAGAAGCCCCTGTAATGGGAAAGTTTGGTATGATTTCATTTTCTAACACAGTTGCGTAAAGACTTGTGTAATTGCTTCGTTGTATCAGGAAGAACGTATGCATAACTGTCCGGGCTAAGGTATCCTGGCTTCAAGGTGAGCGCGGCTGTTATTCAAATAAAATGCCAGCTGTTCGAGCGATACCAACATGACACAAATGTGATATTTCATTCTTTCGTTTAGTGGGAAACAACCCTTTGTTGCACACTTGTCCCCAAAACCTACATACAGACCAAGTAGTAGTAGCAGGCTAGGGCTTTTACTGCTAGTTCACTTGCTGCAGATGTGTTTACAAGTGCAGACTGCTTGTTCATTAGAACGTTAGGGTTACATTTCGTTACATACACTAAGTAGCATTGCTCTTTGAGCTAGGTCCTATCGTGCTCTAATTATAGGCTACCTTGCTTTGCTACAAAATAGGTATGTTGTCAGAGAGAGGTCAAATAAATCCTTTGGCTTTTTGAAGGTCTCAACGTTAATTGGGTAAAAACTTGATGGTGAGTTGGTATCTTTTTGTAGCTTTTTAAAATTCATATACAACTGTAACACCACAGGGCGCCTCCATGAACAACTTGAATGACCCTCCCCGATGGAACATAGCGCCTGAGCCTCAAGGAGGTGCCGCTGACGGGGGCAAATGGAACTACGCTCTCCTAGTACCAATGCTGGGCCTAGCAGCCTTTCGTAAGTGTGCTGTGTAGAACAATGCATGATCCTATTTCTTTAGTTGTCCCATTTATTTTAGAGTGTGTTTCTGGTTAGTAATGAAATACTTCAAGACCTTATCTACAGGAAGACCATGTCTAAATGATCTAAATGATGATCAAATTCTTAGTTTATTATTGTGAAATGTTAATTTCATTCATATATGTTCCAAAAATATAGGCTACATCTATGCATAAATGAAAATGACGAAACGTGAATATATTATGAAATTGTTAATGAGTCACCCTTTATGATATGATAACAAGGTTGGATCTGGACAAGGGAGTCCCAGAAGCAAATATATGACATGAGGACACAACATGACCAGGACATGGCCTCTGTGACCCGTGAACTGGAGCTAAAGTACCGGGATGCCCTGCGGGAGAGCCAGCGCTCTGCCGCCCACTTGGAGCTGGCCCTGGAGAAGGAGCGTAATCGCGTGCAGGGCTACCGACAGGCCCTGGCCTCCCAGAGCCAGCAGCTCCTGGAGGAGCGCAGACAGCTTGAGATCCAGCGTAAGACACTGGAGCAGGAGAAGGCCCGGCAGCTGGAGTCGGGCGTAGCCGCCGAGCTGCTCCGCCAGGCGTTGACACGCGAGGAGGAGCGCAGCCGACAGGCCCACACAGCGCTCCGCGACCTGGAGGAGCAGCTGGTGGAGAGGCAGGGTGCCTACTGCAGCCTTCTGTTGCATCGTGAGCAGCGCTATGAGATGGAGAAGAACCTGCTGCTACGTGCCTCCCGGCAGCCTGAGCTCCGCGAGCTGCAGGGTCTAGAGAATGACCTCAGGGACATCTTCAAGAACGACCGGCACTGTGCCGACATGCTCAACAGGAACATAGACAAGCGCAAGAACGGTAGCCTCATGTGGCTCTACCTCAGGTACTGGCAGCTGCAAGTTACACTGCAGAAGCATCAGAGAGCTGAAGGGGCACTTAGGGAAGAACGTCCCAACACCCCCCCACTCAAGTGACCTTTGACCTTTTCCATGAAAGGAAAGCCATAACCACAACCCCATTGGTGTGATCCAAAGATCTGCCATCCAACATGTGAATAGTCACTACCCTGATGCACCACACCTGAGTTAGCTTCCCTAGTTATCCAGGGGAATGGAAATAGACTCACTCAAGGTTAGTGAGGACAATTTCTGCAGGATGGTTGATCACCCAGGGAAGAATATGAGTGTCCCATAGTTGCATTAGCAAGAGGACTTGATATGAGAATGAGATGCTGTCCCTATAGTACAATCGCTCCAGTGGTCTTTGATTTTGTTCTTATAAAAGCTTGTTAATTGTCTTTATTTTGACTTTACACTAAAGCAGGGGAATGGCTTGTTTTACCAGTGAGGCTGTAGGATTCAATGTTTACCCCTAATACAACCGTTGCCAGTGTGACGATCTGCTCAGTGAGGGTGTGGTTGCAGTGTGTGTGTGTAATGTTGCACCTGGTCCTCTGAAAGGCCAGTTATGACACTATGATCAATGCGTTTTTCTAGTTTGTCATTGTCATCACTGATGGAATAAACTCTGCAGCGTCCAAAAGATGAGGCGCTGTTTGGATGTAAAGCGCAAGTCTCCGGTTCATATTGAGCATGTTGTGTGAAAGACAGTGTGCTGCCATACCAGTGGCTATAATGAACTGATAACTAGAAATGTGAACTTTTTTTATTTAGGCAATGTTTTATTTCCCCCAAAAATTTATTTACCCAAATTTCCCTCACAGAATCAAAAGAGTATAGATTATTATTTAATGGGCAGTGAAGTGCGCTATAGGAAGTGTTAATATTGAAACAAAGTCACTCCAGTGTCATACAAATGTGACGTATGTAAAAAAAAAATCCCAGATAATCAGTCCATGGATGATTCACAGCTTTTTATATGCCATCCATAGTAAAAAATAACATGTAAAATGAGTTTTATATTGAATGTTGAGATTCCCTCTCCAGTACAGTTTTGTATTTCTATGTTCCTCCACAGGGTGGCAGTATAATGTTGACATTGACATCTCCCACACAGAATGTCATGTTTCTGGTGTACCCGGCAATCTGCAGCAAACATTTCTCACTCATTCTTATTTTACTCCCATTCAACAAGGTTGTTTCCAGTCTCTCATGATTATTTAACATATTTTCAGAAAGCGCCTTAGTCTAATAGTTCAAACTGAAATAATTGTAAAAAAAAAAAAAGACTTTCAGGGATATAGAATTGCTATTATTTGCTCTTGACGTTTTAAAGTTTGGGTAGCTTATTGGCTGTATTGTATTTTCCGTACTAAAAGGATCAGGTGTTATTAAAAAAATTGTCTGCAATAGGCTAAGTAAAGTGCTGCCAATATATCATCCTTCAAAGACAAGTCACTGACTGAGTACAACATTACATTCATTAAATTCACATTACAACATTAAATTCACATGTTGTCATCAGGTGGATCCGACCAATTAGGAATTTACACACAAAGTCCAGTCTGGGCTTTGTGATGCCACGCCGGCTATTCTGGGTACCATCATTGATAGCCTATTTTACCTCGAGGTCTGGCACAGAGGACATCAGGCGCGGGACGCCCTGAAGTCCAGACGGCTCGGTTGAATCATTGGCGGCATGTCTTTAGCGATCTCATTAAAATCTTTCTTCTCTGAACAAACGCCAATCAGAGACGCTTTATCAAACTCAGTGGAGCGATACTCTGCCGGCATGGGTATCTGGTTCAACTCATTCTGCTGTGCAATATTCTTGGGCACAAAAAGTGGCAGAGGCAGAACGTTCTTCGAGTAGGGCAGCTCGTATCTACGCATTTTGTCTCCATATCTTCCCATGTGGAGCGTTTGGTCGAGCTGTCTGCGCACCACGAAATGTGCCCACTGTCTCTGCTCATATGTTTCCCTCCGCATACAATTGTTCTCAGATAGAGTTACACTGTGGGTAAAAAAATAAGAAAGTAAAACTTAAATGTCCATGCATTATTTTCAATTTAGGCTAATAGGTTTCTTTATTAGGCCTGAACAGAAGCTCTGTGCAAAATCACATTCCCACATGAAATCTTTCTGAGATTAAACTACTTTTTAGAATTAAATATTTTATTTAAAAAAATCACTGAACTATTAATGCAGTCAGTCTTGACAAAACACTGTATTTAAATATTGAACTAGGCTACTTACTTTGTCTCTGGTCTTGTTTCCATCACCACATCCAACCAAGTTGCCTCATACCCCTCCCTTCTCTGTTCATCCTTCTCTTTCACATCACTGTAAGCGTTCACCAGGTAGGTGCAGGGATTTCGGCTCAAGCAGTGCATGTTTTTCTCCTTTGAGACAAACCTCTAAATCCACTCGATTTGAATTGATGCCTTATTTGAGAGTGACCTCTGTCTCTGTGGACATGACAGTGCACGCAAAGGGCTCCCTGCCCCTTAAATAATGCTGCATCTATTTTTACCCCACTACGACATGGCTCATGTCTTCATATTGGTTTACTACAACATATGAATTGAGGCAGTGACTAATCCCGGGTCAATATCAGGGATAGACATCACAACTCTACAGGGCATTTTTCTCCTTCCTAGCCCAAGTGTTTGTTAAGAAGATAGAGAAAAAGTGTTTAGTGATGAAAGTGATGAAACACTACTAGTATTAATTTGTTCCCTTTAGGCAACAAGGTCTAATATTGGGTTTACAGAAAGAACAAAGCCTTTAGTTAGCTCAAGAAAGTATTCTGCAACAGTTATTTATTTATTTTTAAACTATGCAGAAGAACTTTGCTCTTAGCAAAGTTATGACAATTTCATAACTGAAACTATCATCACTCAAAAATTGTATCACATTGTTCCATCGTTATCCTCCTTATCAGAAGAAAGATCTTTTGGGTAATCCCATCAGTCAGCTTCAAAATCTATTAGAAGACCCGTTACTTAAATATAAAAGAAAATACTGAACATAAAATATTAAATTAAGTAATTAAAAGCTGTGAGTGATCAATTGTCTGTCTTCATGGAATGTACCAGACAGCACAGAGGTTAAAAATACACTCAGGTGAGAATATCTCAAACACTGTCAATAATCGAAGCTCTTGTTCTGTGACAAAGATGTCAGCACTCGTGTAGGATCGACAAGGTGATGACGGACAGGGCTGGACTGATGTGGCCATGAAGTCATGACATCATCTGTGTACCCCACAGACACCAATGCAACAAAGGCAGAATGAGTAGCATTTAGTACAATGGCTCCCTGACTGGATAAAGGATAGTCATGTCTTCACATTTGAAAGAAGGCAAGGTGTCCTCTACAGCAGACTTGGAATAGTCATGTAAAAAAATTCTTGTCATGCCAAATGGGTCATCAATCATTCATTCTAGTTTTGGTTTGTGCATTGTGTTGGAGTGTATTGTTGCACTGTTGATAATGGCCAGAAGCAGCTACAATAGTAGCTAAATCTTAGTGTTAGTAATCTTGAATTTTGTTTGGGATTATAGTGTATAAAAAAACACATTATGATATTTTAGGCTTTAGGAAGAGGCAAAAGCAGGAATATTTCAAATAACTTCAAGCAAGTTTATCAGCATTGAGAATGAGCTCAGCTATGCAATTACATTTTTCTCATGAACCCTAGTAAATAACAAATAATCAAATTATGTGTTAATTACTCAGTACTGAATATAATCTGTACTCCTCGGGTCTTTTGAAATTGACTTGCCAAAAAAAAAGAGTAGCTTCTGTGATGGAGAGAAATGTGATGATGGTGACAGGGAATTCCTCCATGGCATTCCACACAAGGTGCAGCTTCAGGTTTCAGAGGACAGAGCCAAGAGCACTTCACCTCAGGAACAGATCCCCTACTGCCTGCCCAGCAGCCCAGTGTTGCCAAAGACCTCTCTCTGTAACAGGACACCTCCACAGCCATGTCTGCCATCATAAGAGGGTGTGTGTGTTTCTGTTTGCATGTGTGTTTTTGGATGTGTGTGTGTGTGTGTGTGTTTGTGTGTGTATCTGACTGTGTTTCTGTTTGCATGCGTGTTTTTGGATGTGTGTGTGTGTGTGTGTGTTCTTTGATAGATAGAGTGATGAAAATATCTCACCCCAAAGTAACAGATCCTGTTGTGCTTTAGCTGGAACACTCTAGAACAAAAAAGACATTTCTCAGTCAATAGCGCAAATGACAAAATCCCTAAAGTGACCTTTAAAGTTCACTAATGTTGTTTCAGAACGCACAATGTATGGTTGATCACTACATTCAGGATATCAACATTAATTGCATTTTTTTTCTGTCAAGCTGCATCCAAATACTATAAACTGTCTCAAATTCACAAAAGTAATATCTGGACCAGTACATGATATCTAAGGGAAGGACTGGGAATTTGTGTGGCATTTGAGTGGCCCATCTATCCCTTGGAAGGTTGTCTATGTGGAAATGTGGAGTCAGAAGTTACTATCATTCAAAGGTGACATCAGTGGTGGGGCATGTTGAATGCAACCACAGGCCATGACATCAGGACAGACTGTCCTCATTTTTCACCAACTCTGAAGATGATAATGTTTTTTTTTTATTTGTTCTGGGTGAAAGTTCACTTAAAGAGGATAAAGATATCACAAACAACTTTTCTCCTCACATATGAACTTCACATTGGCCTTCATTTAATAGCCAGATGGGTTATGTTCAGTGTATTATACAACTTACCATTTCTCAGCATGGTGTGAATTGTATCTAATCCAAACAGGATACAATATACTCTAACTTCTGATATGAAGCTCAAAACTATCGGCTGTCATAAGCCCTTGTGTCATGAACACAAGCTATGTAATTAAAGAAGTGTTTGCTGACTTCAACAAATTAAATCCTGCCCAAAGTCCAAACAGACTTTTCCAATTTCCCTCTGCTTGGATACGGCTATTTATATCCCTAAATGTGAGTTGGAAAAACAAATTCATTTAGGTGGAAGTCACAGGGACAGGCAGACGGTTTCGCCATCATCTGCTACATCTGTCTTGAGTGTAGTGTATGTCAGCAGGATTTCACTTGAGGCCAGGTGGGTGTGTCACGTCACATCACATATGACAGACAGGCAGACCTTTTTAACGACACCTCCTTCTTTTAAGCCCACTGCACTCAGTGACAGTGACACGTGCATGCATGCACATGCATTAAAGCGTCCACATGATCCCAGGGCTGTGCGTGTGGAAAAAGGATGTTAGTGAGGCAGAACAAAGCCTTATGGTCCCGATGATGTTTGCAAGCCAGTGTTTGCCCTTGTGTTGGACACTGCTGAAAAGAGAATACTGCTTCTGAATGACCAACTGTCTAAAAGCTCACAGAAATGCACGACAGTAGCTTGACCCATTGAATGAAAATGACCTATGACCTACAGCCAGGCCACTAGCCTACTAGTATAGTATAATTCAGTACATTGCAATTGCCATTGCAACAGAGGACTTGGGGCAACACACTCAGCTATAATGAGGTGAATGAATGGTAAATAATCTATTATAATGTCAGACAATATAATCTTGTTTTCTTGACCTTCTGATGACGAGTTCATATTCCCTAAGAAAATAGTGACATCTTGTGGCAGTGTTATGTCTTGCTATCAGGCTGAGTAAATGATGCACCTGCTTGTTAGCCTGACAAGCCAGACCGCTAGGTAACCTTGGTTAGGCAAGGTGAGGCTAGGTCTAGATTTCTAGGCTACCTGCTTGTCTCAGGATACAGAATATAGCCTATCACTTTAAATATAGCTCAAATAAAACAAATGGTGAATGTTTTTGATACTAAACTCATCTGATACAAAATTCTTTTCCTCATCCACATATTCCCCCACACACTTGTTCCCTAAAACCTCTCAGAACTCCTACCAGGTTGTGGTGGACCATACCATGGATCCTTTGGGACAGAGAAGAGCATTTTGTGTATTTGCCCCACGCTCTGGGACAGTCCACCACTAAACCTACGGAATGCCCCATACATTGGTGTCTTTCAAAAACCTTCTTAAAACATACCTGTTGACCCAGGCCTTTGGTCTCTAAACACCCTGTCCATATTACCGCATATTTTCATATTATCACAATAATAAACGAAAGCAAGAAGGCAAACTAAAACAACAAAATTCTGGAGCCAAAATATAGTATTAAGCTACGGGACCTGGTAGTAGAACAGGTTCTCTGCAAGGACGGAAACATCCTGGTAGCCAATGTGACAGGCTACACATCCCCTTAAATAGAATACTTGTGGCCTCTTTTTTCCCAATCTCTAAATTATTCTCGAAAATGAGTACAGGGCACAATGAGTTAAATTGTCAAAATCTACACTGCTGAAGGAGGAGGAGAAAGCAGGAAGTGTACCTCAGTTGCATCGCGTAACTACACCACAGGTTTACCTTCGGGCCGTGGCCGTGGCGGTGGCGGCGGCGGGGAGGGACATCTGCAAATCGGACTTTTTTAAATGGGTGGTGCTTTAGTATGTCCAACTGAGTGTGGGAGTCTTTTTAAATACATGAATGTGTGTCAACAGATGTGGCAGTGTCGTACTAAAGACACTGCGCTGGCGGGGAGGGATTGGAACAGCCATACATTACTGATAATAAGGTAAGAATCAGTTTTCACCTATTATGACCACTAATAGCCTACTATCAAGTGTGATTGCCATTGATGGCAGCTCGGATAGGATGTATAATTACCAAAGTGGACGCGGGACTGTCACACAGCAAGTCTTAGGCTATCATAGCCCCAAGAAAGGATTGACTTGGTGGTAGTTTTATGAAAGATCCGCAGTTATTACTACTGCGTGAGCACTGCGTCAGGCGGTTAGAATCCGGCATTTAAGTGCTTAGAATATACATCAGGTCCTCATTCAGTTATTAATTTGTGTGACTTTATGTAAGCAAGAAACGACGGTGGGTGTATGTCACGTCATGATCTGAAGTTTGGTAAAATTGTAAGAATTTTGGTAAGATGCGTCTCTGACCAATGGGATAATTAGCGTTTCTCTGAAAAGCCTCTGCCTCTGAAGTCTACACTGGGGGACAGTCACGCGTTGGGGTGTGGGACTGCATTAAGAGCATTATCCTAGATCAGAAATAAATGGGAAGGGGAGGTGCGAATACATCTAAATTACAGAGGTGTGGAAAAACTAGTCATTTTGTTATGGTTATCAACAACAAAAAATAGAAGAGTTATATATATAATATGAGTCAGGTGTTTCGTATTAAGCTTATTCATTTATGCCAAACCTCTGGCTGAAGTTCGTTCTAGTCACAGTATCTTCATTGCTTACAAACACATTAAGTTATTGTCACACAGATGAAAATTCGCATATTTAGGTGAGGTCGGTGGAGGGCAAGTAGCCTACAAACACAGTCACAGACACTGAGATATCAATCTACAGCTGGAGAGTTAGGACTGTCTGTTGAAAGATTTCACCTACCCTAACGACACAAGTAGGCCTAGTAATGAAGGGGAAATAGCAACACTTTCCAGTTCTCAACGGTGTTGTTTCCCCCTGGTTGCACTTACTGTTGATCTGAGGATAGACAATTGAAAGGGGAAAGATGATAGGATCTGCAGGTGACTTCCTAAGGATTGTGGCTCTATCCTCTCTGCTTTTCAGGTCAAACTTGTCCGGCATACCTCATCAATTCTAAACCCATACACAAGCCCTGAAGGCCTAAACACTGACTTTCTAAGACTTTTTAAGATTAAACACACATTAAACGCATTGTTTGAAATCAGGGGTGATCCTGAATAATTTCATAAAGCTGGAGCATTTTCTTTTTAAATAGTTTAATACAGTCTGTCATTAAATCAAATGTAGCATGCTAAAACAACCTGAAAGAGATCATAATTGGCCCACCAAGCAGGAATTTGAGATTGTATTTTGGTTGACTATATATGCCTGTGGCTTTGGTTTTGTGCCAAGTCAGTGAAGCATCTTCTTGAAACAGTATAATTAATTCCTTGTGCAGTTGATTGGGCATTGACCAGGATAAAAAAGCTCACCCCAAGATAACATACATTTTTGAATTTACAATTGTTGTCTCTATACAGGAGTGTTATTTGAAATGTTAAAAAAGGTTAAAATTCAATTGTCTCAAAAATACTCAGTACTGTGATAACGTTTAAATGGGATTAAGTAGGTCATGGCAAATGTCACGTATATAGTCAAGTCACCTCAATCACCATCATATCTGTTGCTTGTCTGTGGTTATGGATGGTAATGAAGGTCATGTTTGTACTTGAAATTCCCTGTCTATGCTCAAATGCACAAGTCAAGTAGTGTTAGAACAGCATTTTTTTAAAGTAAAAGTCCAAACTGTCCTGTCAAATTTGAAACCTCTAATCAGTCTGGCAGTGTTCATTTCCTTGCTGTGGAGGCTATTCACCTGTTTTCTGTTATCCCATTGTGATGAATGCACGCATAGGCAAATATTGTGTATCTGTCTGGCACAAGGTGCCTACAACATATTCGTCACATGGTATTCATGCTTCGCTGAGCGTAGAAGGCCGCTCCACCTTCAGGGCTGCTTTTCTTGGAAAGAAGCACTCAATGTGAAAAGCAAGAGAGGATCTACTCTGTTTCCACCTGACCATCTCACATATAACTTATAGCACAATAGCACACATTTTGAGATGCTACTGTTTGTATGCCTGGTTACTTTTATTTACTAGTGTGAGGTAAGATGTGATGCAGAAAGATAGAGAACATAATCAGTAAAAGGATAGCCTGGGATTAGCCCAGTTGAACCTGCTAGCAAATTTGAATTCTCTCTGCAGGGCCAAACATATGTGAAAGATGCTTTTGCTGCATTTGGTAAGAGTAGGGTGACCAGACGACCCTGATTTCTGAGATTTCTGACAGTGGCCGGTATTGGTGGTTCTGTCCCTGGTAAAATACAAGAAAACCCACTTTGTCCACAATTTTTGAATGTCTGTGGGAATTCAGGGAAATATCTCAGATTTTCATCTCAGAAGTCTGGTTACCTTAGGTAAGAGCTTAAATGCTAAACTTTAACCTTAATTGCCATGCTATTTACACTGTAAATTGGAAGTGAATGAGTTGACTCCAGTCTCAGTTTCTGTCTTGTTTCAAGTGGGGTCTGGGTTTACCCAGGTACTTACCGAATTTCTAAATGTTATTAGTTGTAGACTCCAGTTCTCCCTGTTTATTAAAGTTCGTAGAATCTGGTTCTCCCTGCTTATCTACAGAAAACAAAGCATTTGCTCTAGCATGCACTAGTGCTGTCTTGCCAACTTCTAAGTCTCACTGGCTCGAATCCATCCACTCACACAGCCCAACCCAACCCAACCCTTTCGTCTACAGGGCTATGGAGGGCCTCTCTCAGGAGTCTCTCCAGCTGAAGGGATAAACAAGCAGTAGTTTCCCAAGCCTCCTCCTCATCATGGCAGACAACGCATCTGTCCCAGCGACCACCTTTTGCAAGCTGTGTCTCAGCCACTACCCAGAAACAGAGGCCAGCACACTGCACACCTGTGGATGCATTTTCTGCTCTCGGGTTAGTACCGGGATATTGTGGCCAAGTTACAGTTACCTTGGGAAGTTAGGGACATGATTTGTGTATCTGATATGTGTTTGGATGCTTCAGTCAATAAAGTAACTGAAGAGTTCAGATGCAAAACCATGAAAGTCCAGTTGATTTGAACTCCAATTGGATTGTTACGGCTTGATTTGTTTGTACTTCATAATAATATTTAAATTGCAGTTTGATAGTGATTACTTGGAAATTGTTATTAAAACAACTTAATTTTTGCAAATTTCTGGAAATAAACTCTTTTGCATGTTTTGCATGTAAACTCTTCAACTTGTCCTGTCTGATGAATTCCTAAATTGCACATAAAATAATACTGTGTCTCCTAGTGCTTGCAAATATTTTAGCTTTATTTTAGCTTAGTATTGAAACACTGCAACATGTGAGTTCAAATGAGGTGGGAGTTCTCAGGTTTGGCAGAGAGCATTGTTTATTAGTCACGAGCAGGTGTTTATCTACACTCTAGTTGCTAGCGGTAAGGGCACTAGGACAAGCTGACTGTGAACAAAACACAATGGTTTCTCAGTGTTGTCTGAGAAAATCTTACTTGTTTTCCCATCCTCTATGGTAACGGGGGAGCGAGTTTATACCGATACATTCGCATTCCTGGAACTGAGGTCAGTTTAGTGTGGGTACAGCATTCTGGCTTTTACCAAGGTATGTTGTTTTCATGGGGATTTAATGCAGCAGATAATTATTTACCTTTAATATTCAAAACTATTTCCTAGTCTGTAGCCTTGATACTTTTTTGGTTTGCACACATAGGTCATAGTTAGCGACACATATGCCATTAACCTAACCATATGTTTGTTTATTATCAAAAGAAAGGAACTGAGAGAGACACAGGCCAGTTAATTGTTTACTGTGCATACTTTATGCATGTAAACATGCAGAGGATCACCATGGCTTTGCAACAGCTGTCTAACATGTGCAACAAGTTGTGTCAACCCAAAAGGAGTCATAGATTGGACTTGCTGGAGGGAAAGGGACGTTTGTGTGAAGTTTTCCGTTGTTGCTTTGGCAAGTAGCCGTATAATAAGCAGGACAATGTATTGTCTGCCAGTCATTAGGAAAATATTTCCCTTCAGGATGAATCAAGACCCCTCCTCCTTAGGTGTTAGGGTCCTGTTCGTCCTGCCTAGAAATATTTTCCTACAACAATCGGCGGACAATACATTATCCTGTGCTTATTCACCCAAGCTGTCCTCGTTTCTGTGCCTCTGTCCCAGTGTCTGCAGCAGTATGTCAGCCTGTCTGTCCGTGAGGGTGGGGGTGCCCCTGTCACCTGCCCTGACCCCACCTGTCAGGCCACGCAAGGACTCTCTGACTCTGAGGTACCACGGCAACCAGCATGGCTTATTAACATGCAAATGGAGAGAGAGATTGTGATCAGAGATGTGCCTTTGTCTCTCTCTCGTTATCTCTGTCACAATCACACACACACACATCTATACCTTGTTATGCAAACTGTTTATGTTTATTTAGATTTTACATGTTTTCGTAACTGGGTAAAAGTCTCTGTAGGAGGGGCAACATGGCTGTGACTGGTAAAACTTGATGAGGCCAAAATGCAAATCTCTTACATAAGTTAAAAAAGCAAAATAGAACCACACAACTGCAAATCAGTATGTTGTAGATTCTGGCACCTAAAATTCAAACGCAAATTTTCTTATAAGCCTCTATAGCCAACATGCCGAGTCATGCCGAATTATGGTTTCAAAAAAGATGAATAGACAGCCTTGTTACGAAAGACTGTTCAGCTTTTTTTTGTTTTTTGTTTTCATTCAGGTTGCCTGTTACGTGTCTGAGGAGCAAATGGAATTATACAAGCGGAGGAAGTTTGAGAGAGGTATCGTGTGGTGTCTGATCTGAGACAAGAGTTTACCTGAGGTCTGCCTGACATCTGTCTGTACCAGAAAGAAATATTGGTCATCTAACATACTTTCTTTTTTTTAACCCCTGGTTGATAGTTTAACCTGGATTCCTACTTTGAGAGGGATCTTCTCTGCAGCTTTTACATTACATCCTTGTTTGGTTTGTTTTGAAGACTCGAAGGCTAGAAAAGATTTTAAACTCACTTTCAAGGCATCTTATAGTGACAAACTGTTCCCCTAACACTGTGAGGAACATAACACCTTTATGTGAATTCCAAAGGAAAGCAACAGACCCAGAGTCAGAATAAAGTCCATGAACGAAGCCCTTTCAGGCGCTGCAGGACAGACAAAGAGCTCATTTTAACTGGAATAAGAAAGTCTCTTTTCTGTCCTTCACATGCTTGCCTGGTAGATGCCAAATGCTTCCTGGTATGCCTGATCTCAGCTGAACTGCCAGCTAAGCTGTAGAGTCTGGGGTAGTACTGCTGACAGGACAGCCAAACTCTGCTTTGCATACCTATGCATCATATATCAGATCATGCCTTTATTTCCTTTCTCTCACCTCAGAGGGGCAGAGAATAGTGTAATTAGTACCTTCCATTTGTGTGTGTGTGTGTGTGTGTGAATGCAAACTTCATACTTTCATGCAAGGTAGAAGTCACCATATCCCTGCCCTCCCCTCTCTTTTTCAACGAACTATAGAGGTGATGGATACCTGATTACATGTATTTTGGTTGTTGTTTTGTTTTCTGCTTTTCCTCAGGGGTGCAGCTGGATCCCAGTAAGGTCTGGTGCCCAGTGATAGACTGCCAGGCTGTGTGCAGCGTTCCGCCCAGTGAAGAGGACACACTGATACCTGTGCCATGTCCCACCTGCCACACCGTCTTCTGTTTTGGCTGCAAACAGCCCTGGCTGGAGGGTCATGTCTGTGAAAGCAGCTCACCCCTGACGTCATCCTCCTCCGAGGGGGACAGGTGTGTGTGTGAGAGAGAGCGCTAGAACAGACCAGAGACAGATATTTCTGTTGCATGGAGAATGACTTGGACAGAAAATAGTATTTTTTTAAATGCCATCTAGAATTTTTGTATGTATGTTTACTAAATGCAACTAAATGTTGATACCGATTTCCTTATATTTTGTGTTCATCCAGGTGTTCCACTGACACATCCATCAAACAGTGTCCCATGTGTGGCATTTATATTGAGCGTAACCAGGGCTGTGCCCAGATGTTGTGCAAGAACTGCAAGCACACCTTCTGTTGGTACTGCCTTCAAAACTTAGATGTAAGAACTGCCTCTCTTTCCAGTGGTAGGAGAAAAGCATTGCTGCAACTTGTGTTTTAATCTGTTCAGCAGATCACACCTGTCATTAATTACATTTACATTTACTTTTAAGCATTTAGCAGACGCTTTTATCCAAAGCGACTTACAAAAGAGGATAACATTCAAGCTACAACACAATGAAAGAAACTAACAAAGAGTGCATATTGCTAACATAGAAACTGCACTATTTTAAGTTGAAAGTGCAATAGTGTAATACAGTGCAGAAGAGAAATTAAGTATAAGTTGTTAAGTGCAAGTATAAGTTGTTAGGTGGAGAGGGTATCAGTCGATCTGGTAGCACTTGGAAGGTCATTCCACCAGCGCGGAATCAGACATGAGAAGAGTCTGGATTGACCTACACAAGGTGTTGGCCGTGCTAGAAAACGTTCCTTAGAGGAGCGAAGTGGTTGGGTGACATAGGGCTTCAGGAGAGTATTCAGGTAGATGGGAGCAGAGCCATCAATCACCCTTTAGGCCACCATAAGTACCTTGAATTTAATGCGAGCAGCCAAGGGTAGCCAGTGGAGTCATTCCACTGGCTACCCTGTCATTAATACATTCGCAGCTTTCATCCAAGTGCAATCCCAGTCTAGTAATGACAATATGCAGTGCTTTTGTCTGTTAATTTTTGGTTTTAAGATAAGGAATGCGTATAATATATTTTTAAAATTAAATTTTAGTATGCAACCTTGTCATGTTGTAAATATGATGCAGTTACTGTGTTTGCTTGTGTTTATATGATGTTCTGTGTTTACTTTCCACACCCAGGGCGATATCTTTCTGAGGCACTATGATAAAGGCCCCTGCAAATACAAGCTGGGCCACTCCAGGGCCTCTGTGATGTGGAACAGAATGCAGGTAAGAGTGAGGCTGAAATGTTGCTCATTATCATCCCACGTCGACAGCACACTGAAGGCAGCGAATGTAGCATAGTAGTCTGTGGAATCACCAGTGGATTGTATGGAGTGGCTTTGACAAAATAGACTTGAATCGTAATCTACAGGCGGCAGAGTTCGGCGCTGGTGTGCGGGGTTGTTTTGAAAACAATGGCATGGAATGTTGGAAGTGCAGTGCTCTGCACTTTGTTGGAACTGGTGTGCGGAAACCTTGAGGATGAAGCCTAATGCACTAATGATGCATTAATACATAGACCTACTGGCCAGGTCCACAGGATTGTGAGCTTTGCAATGTCAGAGTACAGCTCATTTCATAAGGCACAAATGAGTCAGTCAGATGATGGTAAATGTTAATTGCTGTACTTGAGAGGCACATGTAATGCCTGAAGCCTGAACTTATGACTCCACATTTATCTGTGTCATCACAACCATTTCTGGGAGCTCAGCTCTTAATAGCTGAGAAGCACCAGATTATGTGTCTGTACATAACCTTCCATTGTTAAAAAAAACAGCTTTGGAATGACAGCATATGCTTCAGTAGACTTGAGACAAGATTGGGTAATACCGTAAATCAGTCATCTTTTAGCAATTATGCATGGAAAGAAAAGAATAGTGTTTAATGCCCTTGGAAAACCTTAACGTTCTGCCTGGTAAAGCATTGTGTATGCACACTTCTCATGCACAGTCAGCACAGTTCGTAGGCCTTTTCACACTGACGAATATGCTGTGATCATTACTCGAATTTCACATGTTGCCTGTTCTTCACACTGACCGACACAGGATCAGGTGTCCACTCAACCCGCCAATTAACCCACCTCGGACCCTGATGTCAGAGCCGAGGCGTGTACAGTGTGAAAGCTGAGTCAAATCTGACCTGAGTTACCTGAGTGACGACGTATGATGAGTGCAATTTCGGTCCTTAGAATGTAGCGGGTTCCAGTGTGAAAAGGGCTTATATCTATGAATAAAGATGTGTTATGCCTGCAGCACCCCCTAATGGACTGAGTTGGACTTGCAGAGTAATAATCATAGGCAGAGGTGTGGTGGGAATTTTCTTTTAGTGGAGGCACGCTATATAATGTTAGAAATTAATTTCTAATATTAAAAAAGTGAGAAATAGCCTCTTTTGTAGAAATGGGGGGACTCTGTAACCCCGTGCCCAAGCCCACTACACCCATGATCATAGGTCTTTTGAATATCTAGTAGCACTCCCTTGAGTGCCGAAGGCTTTGGAATTGTTAGCTCTGTTTAAGTGGGCTGTTGAAATAGGATTCTGATCAGTAGAGGGTGGATGAGAGCGAGAGAGGGAAGATTCTGTCAACATACCTTTTCTGTTCCCCAGGTGGTGGCAGTGCTGGTGGGCGCCAGCATCACTGTGCTGCTCACTTTTCCTTTCCTGCTGTTGGCCTCCCCATGCATACTATGTTGCATTTTCAAGCCCTGTCACGGAAAGAACCGGAAAAAGAAGACGAAAAAGAATCTTAAAAACACTCCCTCGGACCACTAGCCTAATCTCTCTCACCCCCACTTGAATGACTTTCATGTACCTGTCACAGGAGGAATAGAAAAAAGACTTGGTAAAGACTTTGTGCACAAGTGCCTCATTCCATAGTGCCTGGTATTTGGTCAGGACGTTTGTGTTGCCTTACATTGATTTATGCAAAATATATTGTTTATACAAGATAAATAACCACAGCTTTTGGACCATGAACATAAAAATAGTTCTTTGACAGTGTGAAACATTAACGTCATGTATAGGGGTGGGAGTCGAGACCAGGAATTGAGTAGAATGGAGAATCAAATGCTTCAATTCATTGGTATTGTATCCCTCTGGCATTATCAATTCCTCTTATCAATGCTGACATGTTTCTCAGAACATGGATAACACTGCTTTACATAGTTTTCCTCATTCTAATAAGCTGCTATTGTCACCTTAGTGGTATGGACTATATTATTGCCCTATGTACTAATACTGCAAACCTGTGTAGACTACCTTCTGAACAGTAAGAAATTGATAAGAGAATTGATAAAGAATTATACCAATAAGAAGAATTGACAATGGCATTGATATTGATAAAATTCTACCCCTAATCATGCAGGGTGAACGTAAACAGTGCATGTGTTGCTGTGGAGGGCCATTTGGGACATGTTACAGGAGGTAGCTTTGCAAAGTAAATGCACTGCTGTTTAAACAGTAGTGGTAAGTAACAGAGATTGAAAAAGGATGTGCCAAGAAGTACTGTAAAAGTTGCAGTGTTGGGGAGTTGCACAGGTAATCATAAAGAGATGTTTATATATATTTTTGCTAGTCGTTCTATGTGAAAAATCTTAGGAGTGTGAAAATGTTTCCATCTGTTGTGCTGACCAAAGAAAAATATTAGCAGTGTGAAAATGTTTCCATCTGTTGTGCTACTGAATGGAAGGTATGTAAAGTTGTGTTCATCTATTAATGGTTATTGACTTATTTTTACAAGTTGTTGTTTCTGCCATTGATATTTGTAATGTCATTCATGTAATTAATCATTAAAAATATTAACATAATTTCACTATGGATTGAGTTGTCACTTATTGACCCCCCCCCCCAAAAAAAAAAAAAAAAAAACTTAAAGCATGTAGCAATGTGGTAATGCATGTAACTGGCGCTGGACTTTTAAAGTCTTCCGTGCTGCATGTGAATAAAAGTAAGATTTTATCACCCATAAACAGCAAATTTAAGAAACCTTTGGACGCCTGAATCAAAGAGTCAGTCTAAGAAGTCTTTGAAATAGGCCTATTTCTGTTGCACCCCGAAGAGACATCTGCTGGTCACCTCTGGTACCAGGAGGCTGCATGCAACGGAGCCGATTTCTTTAAGGAAAACTTCTGAAAACGTTCAAACAATGTCTTCTGAGTATTTTCGAGGTAAACATATTACTTTCCCAACTTATAACGTCATATTTTGCATACACGTCAAGTTAAGGTTGTTTTCCAACTACATCGCGTGCAATCGAGCGTGTTACCTTGACTTTCATTGACTGAACAAATAGGCTAACGTTACCCGCAATTTTTGTTATTAACAAGTAGGACTTTGCTCTTTGTAACATTTGTAACTTCGGTCCTACAAACGTACAAAACACGATCATAAAACTTACAGACTACACTAGGTTTTCGTACAAGTTTGCTTGCCTGTTGCTTGTACAGCAACCAACCAGTGACTAAGGAAATGCAAGTACGTAATGTTAGCTAACGATAGGTCTGTCTGGATTTGTTGGAGTTTGCATTTGTGTCCATACAGCCATTACACAACTTGTTATTCGTCGGAGTCAATAATTTAGTAGTTAATGGTCCAAGTTATGCGATCAGACGCTGCACTTAAACAGATGTTGAAATCATGCAACAATGGTTCGTCTATTTCACAGGTATTTCAAAGATTCCCTATTCACCCAGCGCTGGTGCTAAAGACGTGCTGTGTTTCAAGCACTACAATGCAGGCGAAGTAAGTTATGTCATCATGGCATTTGTTGAGTCAGATATATGGTTTGCCCTCTAGTGGTATGCGCCATACCTCAAACTAAACCACACCATAGCCTGATCGGACATGTATTACTCAATATAACTTTTTTATCCTCACTTTTTTGAAGTCAAATTGAACTCTTTTCAACTTTGAAAACTGAGTATCTAGATTCAAGTTTGCAGCTAAAGATGTCACTAACACACATCTTGTGATAATGTACCGACAACCTTTAACAGGTATTACATGGAAGGACGATGGAGGACTGGCTAAGGTTCTCTGTGTGCTATTGGCATTCCTTCTGTGGAACTGGTAAGATTCTTAGTTGAGAGAAAACAGTTAGGAGAATCTTTAATTTCAATATTTTTGTGCACAGAATAGATAGATAAACAGATAGATAGTCTTTATTGTCTCATAAGGATGATCTTTTTCACACATCACTTCATATTCCAAGCAGCAGATGTAACTTGGGCGTCTTACAAAAATTGTAGCATCACAAACATACACAGCAACTTGAACAACATCCCATTTCCCACATACACAACTTCAAACCCATAACATGTAACATACATCCCTCTCTCAGTAGCCTCTGTTGTGCCTAATTTCTTGTCTTCTGAACCCTTGACTTCGGTTGTTGATAAACAGCTGAGTAAGGTCTATTCTGCATGGCAGGTGCAGATCCGTTTGGGTTTCCCACACTCCATCGACCTTGGAATGAGGGAGCCAGCGCAATGGAACAGGCAAAGAAACGGCTCAATGCTGCCTTCGAGTTTTTCACCAAACTTGGAGTAAGATACTGTATCTTAGACTGTTTGGGAAAGTGATGTGTGTGTGTGTGTGTGTGTATGTACGTGAGATGCACACAGGAATGCACTGTAGTTCAGTCAGTTCACCATCTGAGACACACTGATTTTCTATTTTCTTTGCTTTTAAAGGTGAAATATTACACGTTCCACGACAGGTATGCCATTAGCAGTCTTGCTAAACATTCCAAACATAATGCATATGTCCAATCTGATCCTAGTGTTGCACATAACAACATATATTAATAATGATAATAGACCTAATAATAATTCATTACATTTATGTAGGGCTTTTCAAGGAACCCAAAGCACAGTGGAAGGTAACATTATATTCCATTTAAGCTCTTCTTCTTCTCAAACTCCCCAACAGAGACATGGCCCCAGAGGGATCCACTCTGGAGGAGTCCAACCGCAACCTGGACGAGATGGTAGACCTGGCCCTGGAGCTTCAGAAGAAGACTGGGGTCAAAGTCCTGTGGGTTACCTGCAACCTCTTTGCCCATCCCAGGTCTGTCTACAGTTCACAGTCAACTCTTGGTGTCTAGTGTGGGAGAGTGATATTCTGATATTCTTAGGTCTGAATGTGGTTTGATGGTTTTAATGATTGTGACGATGCAAGTGCAGTTGTGTGGTCTGAGCTACATTCTCTTGCATGTAGGTGCACATTCTATATGATGGTTACTGTCCATAAAAGTGTTCAAAGGAAAGTCATAGGAAGTGTGTTATGAACAGAGACAAATTTGTTGCAGGTACATGAATGGTGCATCTACAAATCCAGATAGTCATGTCCTGGCCTATGCTGGGGCCCAGGTGAAGAAAGGACTAGATGTGGCCAAAAAATTAGGCGCTGAAAACTTTGGTAAGATCTCTTATTATTTTTGCTTACTGAAAACACAGCAAGTATACCCAACCCTTTGTTGACAGTTAATTCCCTCTGCAGTTTTCTGGGGAGGCAGAGAAGGCTTCCTTTCAGTATACAACACTGATGTGGCTGCCGAGTTGAAGCATATGGCAAACTTTTTCAAAATGGCAGTCGGTAAGTTTCAGAATTTAGAGAAATGTTTACCGTCTATTAGAAACCTTTATTCTAAGCAATGTAGTAAATGCTTGTCTTATTCTCAGCATACAAAGAGAAAATTGGGCTGAAGTGTCAGTTTCTCATTGAGCCAAAGCCTAAGGAGCCATGCAAGCATCAGTATGATTACGGTAGGATACTGCTCCTAATAAATCCTACAATTGCTGAAGAAAAACATCCATATTGTTTGAGTTAATCTCAACGTGGCGGGGCGTGGCGTGGAATTTTCAAATTCAACATTTGTTTTCCTGGTATTGCTCATCATTATAAACAATATCTGTAAAATATGCAGATATATGTACAGGATTGGTATATATACAAAATCTGTATAAAAATATATTTGTAAACTTCTTGTATAAAAATATGTTTGTAAGCTACATTCCTACCTATCATGTCATCCCTGTTGAATTAATTTTCTGATGTTATGCATGTGACAGATGCAATGAGTGTGATTGGCTTCCTGAAGCAGTATGGGCTGGACCAACACTTCAAGCTCAACATTGAACCCAACCACACCACCTTAGCTGGCCATGCCTATGAGCATGACATAATCATGGCCTCTGTGTAAGACTGCATAATCTGCATTAAAAAAGAATGGTGTGAAGTAATCAATAATCAACCTAAATTGCGGGACCTTGTAAATGCCTTGTTTTCTGCTAAACACATTTCTGCAAACATGTTGCCTGTGTGTTCAGGTTCGGTATGCTGGGGTCTGTAGACTCCAACACTGGATCACCTGATCTGGGTTGGGACACTGACCAATTCCCCATGGACATAAGGAATACCACAATAGTGATGAAGGTCAGATGGGCCATAACAGTGTTATATTGCAGGCTTCGAATAGCATGTTATGCATAGTGATGTCAGAAAAAAAGAATTGTGGGTAGTGGCTGCCTTTGTGTAGTGTTAATGGAATGTTGTTCTGTTATATCAGAATGGGTAAAAGCGAAGCGAGAGGCACAAACATTTGTTAAGCTCTGTGTTTATTTTTGCAAGGGGGAGGGGGAAATCCCCTTTTATGCAGACCAGAGTTCAGTCTTCATACACTGATGCAGAAGATCATTAAAAAGCTTATGTTGTGACGTAAAAGACACTCCAACTTATGCAGTTCAGAACACATTTCACATTTGCTTCCATTGTAGTGTATTCTGTTGCTCTGTCTTGATCAGTATTCAGTGATCTTTGATTATATCGAATGAATGCTAATGGACAATTCCTTGTCAGCGCAAGCATACTGAAATGTGAACATCACAATGAGGCATGTGATAACATGGGAGTCAATGGAAGTGACTATAAGTGTCCAGGCTGTGCTGAAAGTATGCGCATGAGCTTGCGTCCATAGCAACATCTCCGTGTTTGCGTTGACTATGAATCGGCCTTAAGAGTAATTCCTCATCCCTGCTGTCTTGATCCCTTTAGACTGTGATTGAACAGGGTGGTCTGCAGCCAGGGGGCTTGAACTTCGATGCCAAAGTACGGCGTGAGTCCACAGACCTGGAAGACCTGTTCATAGCTCATATTGGAGCCATGGACGCTTTTGCCAGAGGCTTAAGAAATGCGGTGAGGATTATTGAAGAAGGAGTCCTGGATGGTATGATTAAGGTGCTTAAAGTTTATGTAAGCCTAAAATGCAAATGATGTCAGATCTTCTCCAGAAACATTTCAGTAGTATACATTTTGTTTATTTTGTGTAGTAGTACAACTGTTGATTGTTCCTATCTCTCTCTCTCCATTCTCACCGTGTGTGTGTGTGTGTGTGTGTGTGTGTGTGTGTGTGTGTGCGTGCACGCATGCACGCACATGTGTGTTATTCCTTGGAAATGGAGCAGGGGCGTTACTTGAGTTTTAGTGAGGGGATTGGACAGAAAGTGGATGAGGGCAGAGCTACACTGGAAGATCTTGAGGTAAAGCAGTAACATCTGAGTTGGGGATTACAATAACCACAGCCAGTTTGTCCATGAATCATAAATGCATTTATTTTCTCAAAGTAGTTTCATCCACTAATGTTCTGACCCATTTGATGTTTTTTTTTAAATGTGCTCACTCATTTAACATGTAATAAGTGTTTATTCAGAATCTATTTGTACATTTGGTAATTGCTCTGTATTTTGGTGTCTGTTTTGCAGGAGTTCATTAAACAAAATGGAGAGCCAAAAGTCACATCAGGAAAGCAGGAGAAATATGAGTCTGTTTTTAACCATTACCTATGATTAAATAAGCAATTGCATTTTTAAAATCAGGGTCAAATTCAGTTGATTGAAACTTAGGCCTAGTTGTGCTTCAGACTTTGAACAGGTTTAACAATGTTGTCTAGTCTGTTTATGTAGGCCATTAATCTACTTTCAGTGTCTCATTGCAAAAAGCAGGATTTCTGTAAATGGATTGACAAATCATAGTCTACATCTCACTGAAATCTTTTGAAAACAAAATAGGCTAGCTTTTCCTGTTCTTCCTTTGTTAGCCATTATTCACTGATTCACTGATTCACCAGTAGACAAGTACTCAAGACTAAATGGTAGACAAAATTATGAAATTTGTATTCCTTTCCTCTATGAACCCTAATGTTTGTAAAAGGCAGAACACATAATAAATCTACCTTTACAGAAAACAAGGAATACAATGAACTTCTTTGGAATGTGTTATTATTCTTTATGAATTTATTTTATTATGATTAATGGTTGATCTATTAACTATTAATTATCTTCAGATCAATTTGAGGTACACAAGTTTCTTAGAGACTTAAAATCGAAATCACAAGTTGAAAACACCTCTGCAGTGACATCACATCATACTACTGTTCCCTCAGTCAGTTCTCCAACCAGCTGTCTAGGATTGGCCAATGGCCAGATAGCGTGAGCTCTGCTCACTGGAAATGAAATTGCGATTGGTAGAATTCGAGCTGCGAGGGCGGGACAGGCTTGCCGTGATCATCCAATGAATTTTACTTGTCATTATCATAAAATATTCAACATCCCTAGGCATCACCGCACCGGCGAATGACGCTGTAATGTAAAATTAACCTGCCTCTTCAGTGGACTGCACTCACTTTACAAACTCGTTTCTTTCTTTCAAGAAAATAAGTGGACGTATTATTTATTTTTTGAATATATCTTTCTTTTATTTTATAGTCTGCTTTGACGTTGCAACTTAAAGCGGAATGTGCTAATATATATTTAATTGTAGTTTTCATTTTGTGCGTTTAAAGTTTTAAATTAGGCATTTTGAAGGATTTCAAACATGTGGACTTTTCTTGGGATCGCAAGCTTTACCTATATGTATAAAAAATGTGACGCTGTGCTCAGTTTTGCCCACAAAGAAATCGTCTTGGCTGCCGTGTCGTTTATCTGCGTTGGCTTGATATTGACCTATGCCAAATATCGTTATGGACAGTCGATCAAAGTTCCGCATATGTTGCATTTGCCACTGGAGATATTATCGGTTCTACCACTCACAAATAAGTTCATCTCAAAACCATCAATTACCAATTACAGGACTTCTACGGGATCTTCAAAGAAAGTAAGCAATGGTCATTTTCTTTATTCATTCATAAAATTCCATTCTGAGCCAATCTGATTTTTACTATGAAAATAAACGTGATGAAATGTATGTATGTAAGGCATAATTGATTAAGAGATGGTGTTTAATTAAATTGCAAGTTCAGCTGTGAACTGCTTTTTTAGAAGTTGAAATAAGCCTATTTGGAATTAATGAATACCTTGTCTAGTTCACTACTTAGGTCCTACTGTATAATGTAGTTTCTTTAAGTGGTTTTCTTTGAACTACTATCCAAAAAAATAACTTACACATTGGCCATAGAGAACACATTCCACAGATGAGATAACAAAGACCCATATGCTGATACATTCCAGAGGGCTGGCTTCAAACAATTTAAAAATGTCAGCAATGTCAGTTTTCCAGCCGTGCCTAGCGTGTCCTCTCTCTAACTGACTATGTGCCCCTCCCGCTTTTGCCAGGCAAGCACCCGCAGGAGACGAACAGAGATGCAGACAGCACCCAATGTGGAGAGCAGGGCGAACGGCACCTCCGTCAGTGAACCTGAGCCAGACATCCTCATTGTGGGCGCTGGGGTACTTGGCTCAGCCATGGCAGCAGTCTTGGCTCGAGACGGCCGGCGGGTGACGGTGATAGAGAGGGACTTGCGTGAGCCGGACCGGATCGTTGGGGAGCTGCTCCAGCCGGGAGGCGTCAATGCCCTAAAGGAGCTTGGGCTTGAGAGTAAGATCGCGTTCATGTCTGTCTGGAGGAACTAGACTAAAGGAGGCTCCACATTTAGAGCTTTGCTTCTTTACACATTTCGTGACATGACAGTGAATACACTGCACATAAGGACTCTCACTGACTCTCCCCTCCCCAGAACTCTCTCTCTCTCTTTCTCACTCTCTCTCTCTTTCTCTGTCTGCCTGTCTTTCGTTTTTTCACACTCACAAACTCGGTTCCTCTTTTTTTCTCTCTGTCTTTCTCTCCCTCTCTCCCTCTCTCTCACACACACACACACACACACACACACACACACACACGCACGTACACACACACACACACACACACACATACACACAAATATACCTGGACTTGACCCCTGGGGCCCCCAACAGGTGCGGTAGAGGGCCTGGACGCTCACGTGGTGAATGGTTATGTGATCCACGACATCGATACCAGCACTGAGGTGGAGATCCCATACCCTCAGGAGGACAACAGCATCCAGTGTGGCCGGGCCTTCCACCATGGCCGTTTCATCATGGGCCTGCGACGTGCTGCCCTCGCTGAGCCCAAGTACGTTTATGTTATGTTTATGTTTATCTGTGTTTTCCAGACGCTTTTACCCAAAGCGACAGATGATAAAGATAATATATTAACAAAGAATCTGATTAAATTAAAAATCTGAAGTCTGGCATGCATTGCTTAAAGTAAGTAAGCCAGCCAGCCAGCCAGTCATCTCAAATGAGCCCACAGCTATGTGTGTGTATGTGTGTGTGTGTGTGTGTAGTCAGACAACTATGTGTGAAGGGTGTGGAGTTGAGGGTCAGTCATGCTCAGTGAGTCATTGTGTGTATGTATGTGTGTATGAGAGAGAGAGAGAGCGAGAAAAACTTTGTGTGTGTTTTGAGTGTGTGTGTGTGTAATGTAACTGATGTGAATGCCAATTATTATGTAATGTATCTAGAGCAATGAAGCATGAATGAATGAAAATATGAAAAAGTTTGCAGCAGAATTAGAATTCAGAGAATTTGAAATTGCAAATAATAACGGTGGTCACAAATCAGAATTAGTGCACAACACACCTCTTAACTGATCTGATTGTTGACTTTTGACCTTTAACCTTGGCCATTTTGAAGTTGCATTGTTTGTCTCCTTATCTCTGCCAGTGTGAAGTTCATTGAAGGAACCGTGACTAGTCTGGAGGAGGAGGATGAGTGTGTGATGGGTGTCCAGTACAGAGACAAGGAGAGTGGAGAAATCAAGGTGATCACTTCACCTTGGAACACCTGTGGCTCTCTTGTAGTCTACATACAGTACATGATGTGATTTGTTCACTGCCCTAAAAATTGTCGCCTAAAAAGTTTTCAAAAGTATTATTATTTTAAAAATGATTTAAAGTTGGTTGTGCGATGGTTTACTTTGCCTGTAATTGGTACTGAATTACATTAACATGTTTTGTCACTTGCAGCCTGAATTTTAGCTTAGCTTCCACAAGACCAGACTAGAAATTCACAATAATCTCAAAGTAACTTTGAACAATCAAGTCATCTCAAAATAACCCTAATGAATATTTTTTATTAATATATTTTATGTATGTGTCTTTCAGGAAATTCATGCGCCACTTACCGTTGTGGCAGATGGCTGCTTCTCCAAGTTCCGCAAGAACCTTGTGTCTGGAAAGGTTCAGATTTCTTCTCACTTTGTTGGATGCATTATGAAGGTGAATTCCCATGTCGGATGTCTGCTGTATGTCTGAGCACAGTTTTTCAAAACAGTTTAATCTGGATAATAGTGATCTGGATTTGGAAATCCCCATGTTTTGCTATCTGTGATTAGGAGGGCCCAGTTGGGTTTCCAAATCTCGATCACTTTGATATAAAAATATTAAATTAGTTGAAATAAAAATATCAAAATCACAGTGAAAAGAGGGAACATATAAGCAGGTATAAATATAAGCAAAAGACTGACTCCTGATGCTCTTCCAGGATTCTCCTCAGTACAAGGCCAACCATGCTGAGTTGGTCCTGGCTGATCCCAGTCCAGTGCTTATCTACCAGATCTCCTCCAGAGACACTAGGGTACTGGTAGACATCCGAGGGGCCATGCCCAGAGACCTGATGGGCTACATGACAGACAAGATCCACCCGCAGCTACCAGGTCTGAGAACTTTCCCACCCATTCCTACAGAAAAGAGAGAGAACAAAAGACAGAAACAAAAGAAGAGACAGTATGTGTAACAGAGTACATTAGATTCTGCTTAGTGACTAAGAGTCTGCCAAGGTCTGTCCAAAAATAGAGTGTTGGTTAAGACTCAGGAGACCACAAATAAGGAATGATAGTAACTTCCCATCTGGTGGAAACTACCTCACAAAGAACTCTTAATGAAAGACATACATTTGTGCCTTGCTTGACAATTGCTAGGTTAACGCAGAAAACTCAGGACCTATTTCAGTTTGTGGAGTTATTACATCACAGAATTCTCAAAGGCCTTTAACTTTAAACTGGATTGGATATCAGAACTACTCTGATTTAATACTTGTAATTACATGTAACTATTCTAGTAATTTCTTCTTTTACCCACTTTAAGGATTGGATTTTCTAAATATTTGAGCCTTAAAGTGATCATGTATTGTTTTGAATGAACAGTCATGTGACCGTGCTACTATTCTTACCTACCTAGAACATTTAAGGGAGCCTTTCATGGTTGCCCTGCAGAATGATCGCCTGAGGTCCATGCCAGCCAGCTTTCTGCCTCCCTCGCCAGTCAACAAACCAGGTAAACAAGTTTTGCACCAACACGTAAGCTCACTTACGTAAGACAATCTTCTTGACTGGTTTAGACACAACATCTGATGTGACATCATTCTCTCGTGTGTTGACGGCTGGCCTGTGGTCGTCCAGTAAAACAATATGCCTGACACAAATGGCAGCAATGCAAAATTCAAATTATAGTACATGTAAGACGTTTTGGGAGTGCATAATATGTCAGACCACCACACTGCATAAATAGGAATAGCAAAGGGATATTGATGCTATGTTGTACAAGGTCACATCACCATGCACAACACTGTAATTAGCCTGATAGGCATATTGTTTTGGATTTTACACATTGTTGCACATTGTAAGGTAGCAGTGTATGGATGTGTCTGACTGTCGACTCATAATTTGACCCTGGCAGGAGTGCTTCTTCTGGGAGATGCCTACAACATGAGGCACCCACTGACGGGAGGAGGAATGAGTGTGGTTTTGAATGATGTTCGCATCTGGCGGGGCCTCCTCAAGAGCATCCCTGATCTCTACGACAATGAAGCCATGCTCCAGGTTTGTGCACTTTGCTGCCAGAAACAGTGTGATTATTGGCAAAAGATGTATCTTAATTTAAAATAATAATAATAATAATTATAATAATTCACTGTATTTTGAGCCTTGTGAAATGAGAGTTATGGACGCTTCAGAGTAACTTGCCATTCCGCTACTGCCTCCACAAATGTCTGATTACATTGTGTGGGAACAAACAGTCCTGTTTACCAGGAGGTTTTTCTAAAGCCTATCTAACTGGGTGCTGTTCCCAAGTCAGGACTGTTTAACTCTGTAACTGGAGAGTCTTGTTTGCTTTATGGTGAGCACCCACTGTGCTCGGAAACGCTGATAATCTGAGCTTCTTAAACGAAATGTGTGCCAATACACAATGCCTTCTCAATTAGCGGTTTCTACAAAATCCCTTGTGGTTTGACTGTACAGATTATTTCTCACACCGATAAGGAAATTGTTGAATTATTTGATCGCGTTTTTTTTCCTGCTCTTTAGGCCAAGAAGAAATTCCACTGGGAGCGGAAGTCTTCCCACTCCTTTGTGGTGAATGTGCTGGCTCAGGCACTGTACGAGTTGTTTGCAGCCACTGACAGTGAGTAGTCATAGGCATTATATCGAAGAGAATATCTCTAGCAGCCTACTGTTAGCAGCTCACTGAATCACAACCATTCAAAATAAGATTTGGGAAAAAAAAACATGCTCTCAGTGTCACAACTGCGTGAAATGTTGCACCTCTGCACCACTGCACTAACCACAGTGTTTCGTGAAAACTGGCAAAGATGCATTCATCCACTTTATTTTAGGAGTTTAGAAGAATCCTTATTTACTCATTAGTCAATTATCAGTCATTTAGAGTAGGCTACATATTATGGTTTGTGGTTACCATGACCACGCCACACGTCATACAGTATGTTTACTAATGTGTGCGTGTCCCACTGCAGACTCACTGCATGAGTTGAGGCGGGCCTGTTTCCATTACTTCAAACTGGGTGGAGAGTGCATCTCTGGACCTGTTGGCCTTCTGTCTGTGTATGTACTACATTCACCAACACTCTTTGACTCTTTGAACATACTAGACTCAGCACAACGGCTATATAATCTGTTATTTATATAATATTGGTTAATAATGTACACATTAATAGTGAAATATAGGTAAAATGAAATATGTGAATTTATTTATCATGAAATTACAATGATAAATACTAGTCATTTTAATACATTTCCTTCCATGGGTTTTTGATAACTCTTACAAAGAATAGGGTAGCACAGAGGAAATAAAATGGTGGATTGCCATTCTGTTAAGGGCCCCTCGCAGGGACTGGTCTAATAATCCCCCTCCATCTGTCACCCCCCTTTCCCCCTTGTCCCCACCAGGCTGACCCCTAAGCCCATGACTCTGATCGGACACTTCTTCGCCGTGGCCCTCTACGCAATCTACTTCAGTTTCAAATCTGAGTCATGGCTCACCAAGCCCCGGGCCCTGGTCAAGAGCGGCGCCATCCTGTACCGTGCCTGCACCGTCATGTTCCCCCTCATCTACTCCGAATTCAAGTACCTGGTGTTCTGAGCGGCCCGCTGGCCTCACCTGGACTCCTAATCTCAAAGCCCAAGGCCTTAGGGAGTCACTGAGCATACTTCTGGTGCTGTATAGTTTTGTTTCTCTTCAGTGGTACTTTCCAAATGTTATTTTGCGCAGAGAAGGCTGTGATGTCTATAGGGATGTTTTACATGAGACCCTAAAGGGCTGTGTTTGCCTGGAAGGTCTCATTGGTAATCGTTAATATGAGGGTGGAGCACAAATGACAGCTAGGAAAGACCTAATTCCAGAGATTGACACAATCGACAGTTTTTTTTGGACTGTAAAACAAAGGTCCTTGTCAATACCTGTTACTGGCTCCCAAGCCAGCATATTATCTCACTCAGTATTGACTTTCACAGTGTCTTGTGCCCCTGTTAGGGAGTCAAGTGTCATTGGTCAGGACTTGACTGGTGTCCAGTGCCTTCACCCTCACTGAGACTACTGTCTGTTGTAATCATCACTGGATCTATGGGTAAATTGTACGAATTGATAAGAAACAATGGTTACGTCACACTGATGCTGTTTTAGCAATAGGAAAATCAATATATCCAAATCCGCATCCAATATATCCATTTTTTTCCAAAATGGTTTTATATCGAGGATGGAAGCAATTACTTTTATATTGAGCATAGTAACATACTCAGCCCAGAAATCTGGTGTTTATCAGAAATTGTGGCCAGCTTATTTTCTTAAATTGAATGCAATGCACTTGTGTCAAACTTTTGCACTTAAAATACTCAGGCATAATGTGATTGTCCTGGAGGTAATAGTCCGGAACAGACAGTCATCAAACACATAAATGTGGTACACTGTGCACTATTAAAGTGTATTGCTGCACAATCCTTTCTAAATGTTTTTCATTCGTCCTAGAACATCTTATCACATTTGGTGATTTGTCTGATTTGAGCCTTATTCATTTGTGTATTAAAAAAAGAGACACCAGTGAAGTTCACAATCACAGGTCCAAGACACATCACAATGATACTGGACTAAGTGTGAGGGAAACTGAGGTGTTGGCTGTGGACATGGACAAGAAAGGAAGTCAAGGGAAGTTAGGAAATTACAAGCCAAATGTCAAAAGTTGTTTTAAAAACAAGTTGAGAATGAAAGTGGACCAAGAGAGGAATTCAGTCCGAGTGACCCTGCTGAGAGGCCTTCAAACAAGATGCCTTTGTTGCCTATGGAACTCCCAGCTGTTGCCTATGTATAGAAGGGATTCACAAATACATTTGTGCACCTTGATCCTTTAAGGCTTTTTCAACGGTCCTGATGTTCAATTTTGTTATATCGGTCTGATTGACTCCAAACTGTTTTGTTACAAAAATCAACAAGTTTACAAATGCTATCATGTGAGAATTACATTTGTTGAGATCATTAAGAGAATTAAGTGTTGAGATTTTTTAAGCGTTATTAAATTGGTTCTTATACCTGTGACAACAGAGGGGAGTCTTCTCAGTGGAACTATAAGATCATGTTGCACACTTAAAAAAGTATCAGTCTAATCGCTTTGCATTACCTTGATGATGTTATTTGTGTGCATAAGGTTCCTTCTACTAATTTTCTGAAATGCATCACTCAACATTCATTAACTAATTGAACAGTGAACGTTAAATATTTAAGTTAATTCATGTTTACATGTAATGCATTCATCCGTTCAGTGGAAATGTAATTAAAGACTGTGTATAATGGTGTGGGAGTTAAAACTCTTTTATCATGGCATGTAATTAGTTGTAGTTAATGGTATGTACCACTCAGGCAAACATCAGCCAGTAACCACCAGGGGGTGCAGCTTTGCAACCCACTGATAAATCAGACATCCTTACTGTTAATTTCCAGCATAAGGCAAGTTAGAAACTCATTGTCACACACACACACACTCATACACTTTCTTCTGTAAATTCAGTTCTTTGTCAGTTCATCTGTTCTGTTCATTCATCCATTGTTTTATATCAGGAATAGATTAAATCCACTATCAACTTTGTGTCTTGTTAATTATTATTCAATGACACTATATATATATATATATATATATATATATATATATATATATATCAGATAGATAGATAGATAGATATATAGGAATGCCATAGCCTTCACTGAATGGAGGTGGACACAAAGTGCCTGGGATGCTTCACTGCTCATCTTACTCCTCTGGTATCGGGGACAAAATCAACACGCATCTCTCACTCCAGTCCTGTGTTCTCCTGAAATGACATGTCCTGGAGTGACCCGACGTGTAAGAGGAGATATATCAGTGTCCATCACTGCTTAAGATGCAAACTCATGTTACAATCACTCAGGATGTGTATAGCAAACATGACTGTTGTAAGGTCAGATGAATTATTAGATGTTTTGCTATGGGTCAAAAAGGACCAAATGTAGTGAAACAACTCTTCTAGAATGACATATCCACTCAAGTCACAGCAGAGCGTGTCTTGTCTCCGATTAGGCTAAACAGCCATGTGTGTTCACCCATACACCATGTCTTGGCAGTCCAGATCATCTCCAGGGCTGTGGTATAGGCTGTGCTCTTAAGATAACAGGCCGTTTCTTTTACTTCACACTGAGACAGACCAAAGCTTCTCCTCGACACTCTAATCTAACTCAAAAGTTAGTCATTATACACTCTCATTTCACACTTATCTTATTAGCACATTTGGATAGCTGAGTCCCAGTGAGACCTGTACAACTAGACATGGCAATAAGTATGACTCCACTACCTTAAAGGACTTACGTAAAATGACTCAACTTATACATCAATAACACATACACTTATGTACCAGAAGGGGGCAATGCAATGCAACAGTTGCAAAGATGCTCAGCGAGTAATAGATATCTGTATAGGTGCATCCTGTCTGCCATATCGGCCATACAACCACCACCACCCACCCACACCCACTTTCTTTATCACTCTTACCTGTCTTGTGATATTTAAGTGAAAAATAGCATCATATTTCTTAAATACCCTGAAGTTATGCTCTACAACGACATTAAATGACTTTCTGTTCCATATTATGACAATTTATTTAGCCTTTATTGTCATTTATACATCACTGTTACATTGTATTCCGGTGAAGTAGTAGTAATAGAAGGTTTCTCTTTAAATTCATGTTAACTCTGTCACTCCACAAGAACACAAATACTGATGTGGAAGACCAGAGAGGGTTAGAAAGCTGCTGAAATAGAACAGGTTATGTACATCCCTGTGTCGTCACCCCGCGAGGGAGGCCTGTGAACCTGCCATTGACCAGACCCAACAACTAATGCTGCTATGCCCTTGAGGACAAGGGTGACCTTCAGCATCAGCATCACCATCACCACCCTTCTCGTCATTCCACCCCACCCAACCCCTCTTCCGTATCCCAGCAGCCAGATTTCAATTGACAATGACAATTATGTCTTAGAATCTATTGGAAAAAAAACAAAAACAAAAACACAAAAAAAATCAAAACCAAAAAATAGATATTTACTGTACAGCTACTGCTAATAGAGAGCCTAATAACCTGGCCTTATACTAGATTAAAGTGCTAGAAGCAACCCACCAATCCACACGTCATATATATATTTGTATATATTTATATATATATATTTATATTTATATATAGGAACAAATCTACTATTTTAACATTAATGTACAGGGTAATATACAATATATTTGTAATAGCTGAAATATCAGCACAAAAAAGATCACTGTCACACATAACAGCAACATATATATCATTATATATATATATATATATATATATATATATATATATATATATATATTTATATATAATCACATATATATAAATATATAACTGTGTAATATATTCCTGAAAGAAAAAAAAATTGAACACGCCTCAGGCTTTTCAAATAATACCCAGAAAAGCTGTTGTGTTGACCAGGACATTGAAAGCTTTACAAGTTCTCTCCGAAAGAACAACAATAAAACAGGCAGGCCAAGTGCCCACCTGGATTATCTGAGGTCACAGGACAGTAAATCTGCATATTCCACAAATCTATTGCGACACATTACTGTCTACAAACAGCGCGCTTGAGCCTCCCTGAGCAGAGGCTTGCGTTGACTGCACTCACATGTACACCCACTGAACAGAACAGAACATTACAACAATGGGTATTTCTGGTTAAAAGCTACGTATGTGCTTTCAACACTGGTGTGCTATGATGGTGGACAACAGAAAGACTACAATTTCACGACACTTTAGGATTATTATCGTCATCATCTTCTTCTTCATCAGCTTTTTTTTTTTTTCTCAGCGCCTTAGAAGAAACAAGAGCTGTGAACAGAACACTTGCTCTACACGGTTCCGTGGTTCCACAGTTCATCCGTTGTTCCTGCTGAGACTTTCAGATGCCCTCTCATAGCCTGTGATATTCCTCTGAAGATCAAAGGGAATGTATTTATTCTTGCTTGTTTAGCCTCTTCCACACATATCGACATTGCATTAGTGACGTCCTAAATCCTCAACCCAAAGGGAGGATGACCCTGGTGCCTCTTGGTTTCCGGTTTTGGCCTCTACACTATAACAGTTCTCACCCCGCTCTATCCTAAAACGTGCCACCACCGCACTGCCTAAACGTGAACCCTCAGCACCCCCTCCCAAACCCTTAGTGCCTTGCGAGATGGCGGACAGCTAGCAGGGCTCACTTAGAAGGTACCCCTTCCTCTCCCCTCTGCTCTTAACATCACCCTGACGCTGTGCACAGCTTGAACAAAATGCTTACACACAAAGAAGAAACAAAGTCTATATAAAGTAACTGCACGAAGAAAAGCCCTGTGTTAAGTTGCAGAAGGAAAACAAAAAAAACTGACGACAAGCATAGTGACGGTATGCTTCCTTTAACAGGCTTCTTGGGCGCCAGAGGGGATGTGCAGTACGGTTTAAGGCGCTGCCGTTCACTCAGGAGCACTGAGGCCTTCTGCTCTCCCCTCTCTTCGGCAAACCCACCCCTTGAAATCCCCCAGCTGCACCACCTGCCGAACGCCGTTCACTCAAAAGACCAGATCTCGATGTCCTGCACAACAAAGTCCTCTTTCTGCGAGAGCATGTTGTTCCCGAAGGTCTTGCAGGAGTGGCTTCTGCCATGGTATAGGTCTCCGTCCAGCCACAAGCCAAACTCCCCGCTGCAGAAAACAAGAAATACTCTAAAAACACATGCAACATTTAAACTGACAGTGTTTTCAAAGCAACAGTTCTCTATAGCGGCCTGCTTTGCCAGGGGCAACAGTACTGTTAAATAAACAAGTAATAAACAAAGTACTGGTAAATAAAACATCTGCACAGCAACTGACAAAGGCCAAAGATTTTCTTAATCTAATGGCTCCATTCAGACTGAAAAACGGCTGCAGTTTTGGACAGTTTTCATTTAGAAATGCATGTCAATTAGACCATGCACACCATCTATATGATGCTGCATTGTTCACATCACACAGTACCGCAGTGCGATTCTGAGGTCCACTAGCAAATAGAAGACAATAAAATTTTCTATACATGCTAAGAGAGGTTACAACCGGTCTCTATAAACTGCTTTCTGGTGGGAATACAAACGCAATCACATGCACAGCAACTGCTGCACACAGCTCATGCACTAATTTCAAACAAGACATTTTTCAAGTTCCTACCTTCCACCTCCAAAGGCCAGGGAATCCATGTCTCCTTTGATGAAGAACAGGTTGTCTCCAGTCCACTTGTATGCCTAGGGAGACATAGACGTAGGGTGGATTCATGATTCTTTTCTAAAGCATTCAGGTAGTGGGCAGGCTGGTCAAAAAGCCAGCGGGCTCAGATTCACAGACCCCTAGGTCCCCAGGATAAATTAGCAGCCACAAAATAAGCATTCGCTAAGTGACAATTCACAGAGGCTTGGGTGAGTGTGAGTGTGTGTGTGCTTGAGTAGATATATTTCAGTCCCTTGACTACTGCCCATTCTCTTCAAGTGCCACATAGCTACTGAAAAAAAGCTTCATGTGAAAGTCAGTGTAGAAAGTCCTGACAGAGGGCCTGAGGCCACTAGAATGTAAATGTGATGGCCAGCAGGCCTTGGTGATGGGCTCCTGAAGGAAAAGCAGGCCTATAGAATATTATCATGCACTCTAAAATGGTCACTTCTGAAGGGCCGCGTGTAATTTTTATTCCTAAAGACTACCAATCCCCAAGGACCCTTTATTGTTTCCACATAACCAATCAATAAAGCAAATCCAAGCATACATTACCTCAAATTCTGGATAGAACGTGAAGAGGAAGGTCTCTCCTGTTCCATAGAAGCCCTCACTGACCTTAAAGGGTTCTGATGCAAGGGCACCAAACACCTGCAAAACAACATTTATTAAGCAAGACTACAACTGATAATGCATACCCTCAGTTCAAGAATGAAATGCTGGCTATTTCTGGGTTGGCTGTGACTGGGGAGAAAGGATCACAAACAGCTCCCAAGGGCATAATAAAATCTTGTTCTCATTTCTAACAGACATTTGATCTACTAATCGATAAACACCCCCTACACAGAGTTTCAGAAAATTGAACGCAGTTAATTTGAGGATACACCTTTTTTTCCCCACTGTTGTTTTTGGGTCAGCTGAAATGACATAGCTAATGGAGAACCTGACAAAAATTCTGATATGATTTCATCCAAAGTGAGAACACTAAGGCCATCTGCATCAAGATCTTTTAACAGCCACATGAAATGGGTACTTAAAGCAATGATGCATTAAATTTTCTGGTTCTTTTTTTCTACAGATGGGTTGATTGACTCCTGACTGACTTTCCTTTAAATTCTCTGTTGATTGACTCACCGTGCCATCGCTGTCCTTGATGACCAACAGCACAGGCGTGTCCAACCCCTGCATGACTCTGTATAGTGTCTTTATACTCATGCCGTGCTTGGATGTACTATAGGCTAGTGTCCAGGGGTAGCCAATGGTCCTGGGTGGAAGGTGCTTGGAAAGCTAAGCAACACCGGAGAGAAAGAGAGATAGAAATGGTCTGAGTGGCATTCCAAGTATGATCGGTGACATGTCTGAAGAAGTGACGTCGAAGTGAGTGGTCAATCTCCCCCAGTGTGTGTCACATTTGGCTTTGATTTGCTTGGAGAGTCATGCTTTTGGAGTTCTCCATTTAAAGGTTCATCATATCAATCTACGTTAACTTGAGAATTACGTCACTAAACAACTACACACTTGGATTGGCCACCTTGTCAGCCAGGTAGAGCTATCGGACAGGCTAGAGAGACACCTGCATACATGACTATTCCATTAAGAAGGAATTTAGGAACCAAACAGTGACACACACACTCATTCAGACAAACACACCTGCTCCGTGTGTCTATCCACCCACAAACCCATTCGCCTCTCTGGGATACTTCCTTCCAAGTCCACGACTTGGATTAGCACTCCCTTTTAGAATCCATCAGATTACGACGCTTTACTGAAGCCACTTTAGTCATTTGCCAGCCACACAGGATCAGGTGAGGAAATCCTGGTGCATTGGCTCCTAATTCAAGACCGAACAACAAAAGGTCTTTACACAGCGGATTATCTTTCTCTATCCAAGCTTCTTCCCATAGCCTGTGATGCTCAACCTCAAATCTCCTGGAGAACAGAGGGGAGCCAAACTGCAAGGTCAAAGGGGAACTGTAAGATGCACTGGGCAAGGAACCGTACGTCCATTAGAGAAATGCAGACAATCTTATCTCTACAATCCCTTATTTAGCAGTTGGAGTTCAAGATTCAAGCACATCATGTCAACAAGAAAGTAACCTTTAAGTCTACTATAGATCAACACAACAAAGCAGGAAAAAAAGCTTGGGACAGCAGCTCTTTGACAAGGAGCTGATCAATTCAATTATTCTTGCTGCTGTTCCAAAATCCCCTTCTCCTCATGGTGCCTTTTCATGATAGAATGGGAATGATGGATACCTTCTCAATCTGGTCGCCTTCTAGAAGGTCACTGGGGTCGCTTAGGTTGGGTCTGAAAGTCTCTGGCTCCAGAGTGGCAGTGATGGACCCGCCATGGTTTGAGTTCACCTCCTCCTTGGTGGTAATCTAGAAACAGATAACTGCTGTAAGAACATGACGTATACATACACAAACACACACAATAGCAAATAGCATATGTTTACCATCTCATTTAGACTAAACTTGCTACAGTAACTTGAATTAAATATAACTAAACTAAACTGGTGAAGATTAGTAGAAAATAAACAGGGTCATCCAGATTAGGGTTAAGGGGCAGCCTACCTTCTCCATTATTTAGTCCAAGCCAGTGGTCAACAATTGTTCATGTGCTTTCTTTTGAGCTTGTATTTATTTGCTTATTCAAACAGTGAGTGAGACCAGGACCACAAAACAAATGCAAATGCTGGCACCATACAAGGTAGGAATGAAAATGAGATGCAAAATTGTCTATCAAATTTTTAATGGAGCAACTTTTAAAACGCAAAATGCTTGCTCTACAAGACATTATTTTCTGTCTACGTCTATAAATACAGTTCAGTACAGGTAAGGGTTTGCTCAGCATTTTACACAGTTAATACAAAGCACTGAAAAGAAAATGACTGTTTACTCTGAAATGTTAGCTGAAGAAAACGCACAGCCAACCAAAACCAAAAGGTTAAGCACTTCAGGATTAAGCTTCGCGTCTAGTCTGGGTGATTTAGCGAGAGCAGGAAAGTGCTTGTCCCTGTGCGGCTTGTAGCACGCTCAGGTTACCCAGCCCTTGCTTGAATTACAGGCATTGTCTTCAGCAACAATCCAGCCACTCGCCAATGCAATCCTAACTTCCGTACCATTCATCTATACTTCAACAACTATAAACACCCGCACCCTCCACCTCTTCCCTGCCCCACAACCTGCCACCTCCAATGTGGCAACACAGGGAATGAAGCGCTGCGACAGTTGAGCCAGCCTACAAAGAGGGCCTTCCAGAAAATTCCTCATTTGAATTAGGAAACTGTCTGGCCAGGCCAAAGTGAGCTGTGTCAGGCCTCAGTTCGAGAGAACTCAGAATTAGCCCCCCAAACTTGGACAAATGTGGACACTCCAAAGTGACTGAATGACAGGCCTTAGCAGAGGATTTTCCAATGGCATAGACCCTACTGTGGAAAATGAGGAAATTTTTTGATGAAACATCACAAAAAAAAAATTTCTTGAGTGTTTCTCGGGGCTCTTTGTAATTAGCATGGGAGCAACAAGGGACATCAGTGTACCAACAGGTGATTCTAGAGACAGACATTCTAGAGATGACTAAATGCGAGCTTAGAGGGTGGTTATCGCACTAAGCACCTGGAGTCGTTTGCATAGGGCGCGCAGATCTTCGCTGTTTAGGGCGTCAATCCGCCGGTGGTACTCAGTCAGTGACACTACCTGGTGTAGAGACAAGGGGGGAGGGAGAGTAAGTGACCATGTGTCAGATAAAGAAGAAGGATTGGACAGAGCAGAGAAGATGCAGCAGAGACGGAAAAGCTTGTGAGAGGGAGTGAGAGAGAGAGAGAGAGAGAGAGAGAAGAGAGTTCCTGGGCTGTCTAAAGCTCTGCTCTGCATCCTCCAGTTCTGAGACCACTGCACATCTCCAGATGACATGACCCAATCTCAGTTGGTGCTGTTTGAACTGAGGCGTGTAGGCTAGGTGAGGCTTGAGAGTGTGTTTTGCATGGTTGTGCAACTTCTCACTATTTGCTCAAGTATGGAAAAAACTCAGAGGTGAAAAAGGAAGGCTTTACATACATGTTGCATAATACCAAAGGCATTACAAAACTCGCCCTGAAATTCTGTCTAGTGATGGAATATTTTCATTCCCAATGAAGCTTATAATGCCATCACACCTGCCTTAGCCAGTTTCACAAAATTTGACCCCTTGCTTTGGTTGGTTTGAGTAGACCAGGTCACAGAAATCACAGTCAGACCATGACCATAACAATCAGACTGTGACCAAGAGGAGGCAGCCTCAGGGAAAATCTTGTGCAAAACCAGAGTGAACACATTTTTGGATTTGTTTTAATAATTATTTAAATAGCACAGAACGTTTATACACCATACTTTATTAAGATGTCTCCCATATCATTGCTTTCCTGGTTTAGGCTAGTAGGCAACACATTTTTGTATCGTACATTACAGGGCCTCCACTGTAGCTGCTTGAGTGAATAGGTCCTTGGCCCCCCAAAAACATTTGGCCCCGTGTTTATATCACAAATCCAGCATGAGTTTGGCATGTATACTGGCTAAGGTACCTGTATAATACCTGTATAGCAAACATCAAATATCAAATCTGTGCTGTGGTAGGCTGGTTTTACAAACACTATCCTAAAAAAACAGTAGTCTACCCTGACCCTGACTTATTTTACTGTGCAGTCTGCAACACATAACCTTGGCTATTCACAGCACTTCCTGAGCCGCATACGCATCAATAATGAACTTCACGGCGAATCTTTCTGTAGCTGCAAGGTTTATGTAAGCAGCAAACACCAGCTTACAATATCTCACCTCAAGAGTCCAGCGAATAAAACTATCCATTGAAATAACTTGCGACAATAGTGGCCTTGTGGAGATACAGTTGTAAACAAAAGTCAAAGCACAGTATTTAAGCTATATTAAAATGTATTACAAAAACTCAACACAGAAATGCAAACGTGAGGTATAATCTCACTTTGGAAAACCAATGGATGACAGGCTATTTCCGAAATGTCACTAGTGTGATCAGTAACACTAGCAGTGTCTTTTAGTTTTTGAGTGTAAATAAGACTTTCGGGCAAACAAGTTGCCACTTTACATTTTTCAATAATTCAAAAGAAACGGTAATCAGGACACCGTCATGAAAAATGCATCTGCCACTCTTTCGACTGTCCGCAAGGGAAACTGCAGAGACCGGTCAGCAGTAGGACGTCATACAGTGGCATTGCTCAGACTTTGGGAATGTTCTCTGGAGATACGTCAACTGTCAGTTCCTGCCCTCCAAATACAACAAGAGAACCTTAAACTTGCATTGCTGGATTGTCTGGCAGTAAGACATTTTCCACACGAGGGTAACGGCCTTTTAAGGGATTTTTTTTACCGTGTTAACGCGGTATCGCTTCATGCACTTATACAAGCACTTGTACAATTCATTGGAAAGAAAACTAAATGGTGTATGGCTTATGACCTGGCGCATAGACCTACACAAGGAAACATGAATAAACCACTAGTTAACAAGGTCAACAACATCCTTCTCTATTTGAATCGCGCAAACCACATTGTCCCAAACAAGAATGCAGTGGGAATATTGTGTTACCAGCGTGTTGTTAAACATCCACATGTTTGTAGGCTACACGTACAACCCTAAAATATTTAGGCTAGCAGGTCGCAGGCCTTCCCAGGACACTGTTGCAAGGACAGCGGTTCAATGTATCACCCTTTCTATAAATGTCCACTCCAAAATTATCATCCAACGACAGCAAATCGATTAACGTTAGCCAGTTAGCTTCAACTGCACATCCACTTCCACAAGTCAACAACAGTCATGTGTGCATAACAGAGACGATGGACCCGAAAACACCAAGCGCAGGATTAGCGACAGGAGTTCACTTTGGCACGGTTTAAAACACTCAAGTGGACAGCTCCTGGCTAGCTTTGCGACTGGACGACGACCCCCGGTTGACGGTCAAAGTTAGCCAAGAATGCTAACAGCTGACTTGCTATTCAACAATAAAAGACACGAGTATCAACAACTGTTTTAACAAGGTAACATACATATTTGTACTTAGGAGTCAGTTGATTTGCCTCCTTCACCCGCTTGGAGAACATGTCTTTTCGGGGCGAGGCAGATACAAGGCGAATTTAACATTCCAGTTTTTTGAAATACTCCCACTTGCACAGACGATGGACCGCGAAACATCAGCCGAGCAAACAAAGTAGAAAATGTGGTTTTCGTGGTCTTGGTCTGACAGCACAGGCAGCCAATGCCACGCCTAGGCATGAATATGGGGTTATGCTATTGGTCCTTTCCCGTCTATGCCAAATTAAAGACACAGACCACACATCACAGCTTTTCCATCTTCGGCTTACAAAGCCAGGCACACAAATTCACATTCTGAGAGGTCTGTTTACTTTCGGAAATCTTGGTATACACAGTAATAAGCGCTGAAATATTTTATAGATAAGCAACATCTTTATATTTGTTATCACATGTGACATGATGTCTTAGCTCGCCTATATCTCGTCATGATGGGGCGTACGCCCTTATCTATCCCGCACACAACTTCAAAACGCCATGGCAAAAAAAAAAAAAAAATCTGCCACCCGACCCTTTCATTGCACGGTAGAGCTTAGCAGACTGCAATTATCTTTAGATGGTGAGGTCTGTATTGTATATAGAGTTAACCCATAGCCTACTCACAACCAATGTAGCACCGTCTAACGTTACCTTTGATAGAACTTTGCCTACATTCATGTCAGTATTGAGTGCATTAAATAACCTGACATACAACAAATTATCAACACTGAGACATACCAATCAAATAATGCCATCTATGTAATATCAATAGATATAGCACTATCTGTTGGCTATACACTGAAAAGTATGGTTCCACACTACAAGCGGAAAAACAAAACAAAACAATCGAATACATCATGCATGCATAAATTGCATACATGTATTTGTTGTTTTCTTGGAAAAAAGCCCCAATGTTGCACAGTCATGCAAAACACAGCTGCGGAAAGCTCACTGTTAAAAGAAACACACTTAAACAGACTGGGATTTGGCAGAGCAGAGTGCACGCTGTCTGTCTAAACTGTGAGACATCAACCAAAGACTACAGAGCTCAGACACAACAAATGTGAAAACAAGAGATGAAGTGCAGTTCAAACAGCACAGCGTCAGACACCTGGATAAAGAAAAACACATTCAACTGATGACAAAAACAAACAGCAACAACGCAGTAAGTTCATTGTACAAATATGATACAAAACTGCATACACACTTAACATACATATGCAAAAACACAACCAACATCTTAAAACGACATTAAACTGTTACAGTGAACAGAAATTTAACAGACACACACAACACTAAGAAATTCACTGCAGTGCATGTGAACATCCACACAGGCGGTTGACACTTGACAGATTAACAGTGCAAAAAACAAATCAACAAAATGACACAAAAACTCATAGGAATACTCAACTGGAGGATGTGAAGGCCTTACCTCCCACTCCTTGGAGTTGGTGGCATCGGTGGTGGTGGAGGCCTGCTCCTCTGTGCCCTCTGACTCCTCCAGCTTCTTGACCACCATAAAGCCCGGCTCCTGGCTCATGCCTCCAAGCCCATCGCCGTACATGTCTGGGCTCCACTGAATGAAGAACACGTACAGGTGGTCTGTTCTGGAAAGCAAACAGAGGATGGGGTGTTTGAACATGTTAATGGATGACATCACAGGATGAGCCAAATGTTTGGGCTTGACATTTACAGGTTTTTCTAAATTAGGTACAAAACGACAACAATATGACAGTATTTGTTAATTCAAAAGTAGGCTATGAATTTTAATAAGGCCTCAGCTTTAATGTTCATTACCAAAATGTATTTAAAAAGGTACATCTTAAAATATCACTTTTTTTCTTTTTGAATTTCAAAATCCATGTAAAACCTTCAGTACATTTACAAGGATACAAGTCACATGCATGTGCATGATTAGAGAAGGGGTGGGATATGATGCAGTAGGGGAAGGGAAAGTGTTGTTTTGTGGTGATGAGAAGTGTGTGAAAAGAGTTTAGTAGTTATTTATTTACTAGTTGAGGTTTGTTGCTTTCTTGAGGAATAATAGGCAATAAACATGACATGTTCAGCTATAGATATCCATATACCTCCATCTCCAACCCCATCTATCCATTCAAGTTACCATTTTACCATCAGCATTACATTGGTACACGTCATACATGACCGGTACAGTGTAATGCCGATGGTAAAATGATAACTTGGATGGATGGATAGAAACGCAGTGGGAGGTACAGGGTTATCCAAAGTGACAAGTCATTTAAGGCATACACGTATACCGTACACATACACCGTCACATGATTTTTAATATAAGGTAAAGGTGAAGTGCCATCATCCTGGGCTGACACAATACTCAAACAGGCCAGGAAACAACTATGAAAAGCTCAATACAATAGTCATGCCATAACATCAATCTCCAGCACAGGACACACACAAGGGGCATTCTTTCACTGCCAGTGTGTGTGTGGGGTGTGGGGGGAAGCAGCTCAGGCAGACAGGAGGCACACTGGTCATGTCATTATATGACCAGGCGAATCCCTGAGCCCTGAGCCTTGCCGTCAGCTGACAGGCGGTGAGAGCCTTGGAATGTTCCTTTCATCTCACCCACGCAGCCCCCGCCATTGTCATGATCCTTTGCACTGGTCTTCCGGGTCGCCACTCAACTAGGTCATGTGGTGGGGAGAAAGCGGAGCGGTCCGCGCCACGTCTCGGTCGACAGAGAGAGGGAGAGAGTGTGTATGACATGGCGGTGTGGCTGCTGGCTGTCAATGTGCCAAAGTCAGGCACATACACATCCAGTTCATAGATACACCCGCATGCATCCATGCACATGCCTAAAAAATGTTGTGAACGCTTGAGTACATCTATGTACAAATAAATACAGCCCTGTGACTTTGTTCATCGACAAAGACCTGCAGAAAGGCATGGATTTGCTTGAGAGTGAAATGATCTGCCCCTCTTTATCCAATCCTTGGTTGATCCAACAAAGACACTTGTAAAATGCTATCTTGTAAGGACATCAAGCTAAAAGCTTGCTCACTAGTGAACCATCTTCAGTTCTCGAATTGAAATATACGTACGAAAGAGACAGGATCTTGAGCTTTCTAAAAAAAAAAAAAGAAAAAGAAGGATGAATGCCCTTTTCACCAAAAGAGAGAGAAAAGGGCTATATTCTTCCCCTGCCCTGACAGGAAACAAAGAGTGTGTTGTGTGGGAAGTGAAGGACTGATAACAAGGCTGTGACAGATTCTGTCTATTTCTGGTTCCAAACACACTACTCACAAGCATGGCCCAAAATTGAATTAATCTGTTTGCTCGTTGAGAATTAATTTGCTAAGAAAACAAATTTTATGGGCTTGTTGGAGGGCTGCGATGGCCTGCTCTGATACTCTCTCATGGGGGGTGGGGGGAGGTAACAATGTAAACAGAATGAAATGTATGATGGGGCAGAAATCCCTTCCCACTGGACGGCGGGCCAATGACAGAGACAGGCCTAATGACTTATTCCAGTGTGACTCCAATATAGAATTTCTTTAACCAGGCGGAGTGAGATCCACTACCAGGCAGTGGGGAGATGCTTTGGGAGTACAGGAATCCACAGTAAGGGAAGGCCTTTGGACAATTAACACTGAGTAAAAAAAGACAGCACATTCTAAAAGGTGTTTTTTCCCCTCTAAATTTAAAACATGTATTGTGTGTCAGTGAATCTATGTGGGTGGGAACTTTGACTTTGTAAACTGATTGAGTTTTGCAGTCTGCCCAGTCAAAGGTTTGATTTCATTAATTAAAGGTACTTACGACATGAGATGCACTAAAAGGCTATTGATATCAGTATTTTTGTTATCGTGTTTTTTCTGGAAAACCTTGATCATTATTAGGCAAATTTGAGCCCACTGTTAAAAAAGGTTAGCCCATATATTGGAAACTTTAGGGACACGGATTTACCATTTACCAAGCAGTGATGCTAACCTACTGTTGTGCAAGTTCATGCTTCACATTAACTAGTTCAAAGTTCAGTTAATACAGAAAGATACGAATAAATTCCTAGTTCAACATTTCAACTGAGAGTTCACGTTCAGTTCATTTCACTTAAAAAAAAAAACATGAAGAAAAACTGTGAAAAACTATTTCTGTACTTATGTTTTCAAATTGATTTTCATAAGAAGCTGTCCATTACTACCATCTCCAACTGTTGCATGTTATTTGCATACTTGTTTTGCTTGTTTGTAAAACTATAACCCAATTTTACCTCTGAATAAATAGTGATTCAGAATCTCACAAAAACACCATACTAGCCATTGCTCTGACACCCCCTCCCCCCAAACCAAATAGGTGAAGTGTTAAAAGTCAGTTGCATGTCATGTACTTGACTCTGAATTCCAGGTGATGAGGGGTACTTTGGCCTTACCTCTCCTGGGGTACAGCGAACCAGTACTCGTGCTTCCGGTCGCGCTGGGCGTACTGTTGCATGGAGGCGCTGGCGTTAGACACAAACGTCTTGCGCATGGGTTTACCCACCCGAAGGCACAGGAACTTGTGAGACCTAGACCTCTTTCTCTCCCTAAATACAGCTGGGCCTATGGACACAGGAAATGAGGCAATCATGTGACAGGATGTAGAGGTGCACCACAGAACCTGACCATTAAGCACCTACAGGATGGTTGAAACATGTTTGCTTGTATATAATGCCAAGCAGTGGCCTCATTTGTTTAGTGGTTATAATCTGCATCGGCCTTACCCTTGAAGAAAACAAAGAGAACTCCCAATCTGCTTAAAACCCTTGAGGCCGACAAATCTTTTAAAGACAATCATCCGCGGCCAGATTTTATTTCATGCCACTTTTATTAATAGCCTATTAAAAGGTCAACTCAGCTGGACTCTTGCAAAGCAACACAGACCCCTCTTAGCAGGGAAGGCCTGTGCCATTCACTTGGGGTCAACCAATGTTAATCACCACAGACAACAGATTCTTCACAGGCATCCATTTTAAGGCCATCATTGTGGTGTGTAATTGACTTTGTTTTGGTGATCTGCTTGTGGCTGCAAACAGTGAGGGAAATGAGAGGAGGCTGGACCACAGACCAGAGACCTCAGTGGGACCTAAGAACGGTGGAAGAATTGGTGACACACACACATACACACACACTCTTTCTTACACACACACACACACAAGATAGACAGAGAAAGAAACTGTCTGTGACTAGGTTGCGTGGGCATGTAAGATATGTGTGGACCACACATAAAAGGACAGTGACATCATTACCGACTGTACTGACTATACATTTGGTCTGTTAGCACGTCTTTTCTCCAAGGCAACTCGCTGATCACAGGATGAATTTATACACATAAAAAAAGAACTACTGCCATTAGAGCTAAAAAGGCACAGCGAACCAGCCACCAGGCCAGCTGACAGAACAGACAACCGAGAATAAAGTATTGGTAGAACATGCCTACTGTCACGTACTGACAGCGAGAGGATATCAGCAAAGAGTGTGGTTGTGGATATGCCACTGTATACTATCAAACACAGGCAAACATACACAATTATCAGTAATGTACCAAACACTGCACTAGTCTTTGATAAGTGCTCTAATCAAGGTCCTGTCTTTGCCAAAGGTGTTTGGAGGGAGTGTGTGTGGAGGAAAAGGGGTGGTGGGGGTGTTTGTGATTCTGTGGTGCCTTTGCCTTTGATGGGCTTCAGCTTATCAGCGAACGGGGAGGGCGAGTGGCATAGGTTGACAGTGGCGGATCAAAGCGGTGTGTGGAAAGGCCTGGAAAGCCTCGCGTATCTCCCGAGCTGATAACAGGTAAGGTGCATTTTCATAAATCCCCTCCTCTCTTTCTCTTTCCTTCTTGTTCTTTTATTCCTCTGTTCTTTCTTCCTATCTCTCTCTCTCTCTGCTTTATTCCTCTGTTCTTTCTTCCTCTCTCTCTCTCACTGTCTCTCTGCAAACACACACACACTTATCAGTTGCCTCCGGCAGAGCCTAGACCTCACAAGCTTCACCATGGGGAGCGCATGGACTTTTGATAGTTATGACTTCACAGAGCGTCTGTGTGGGCCCCCGTGGCATTCATCAAACATGACGGGCTTTCAGGACGTGTTCCTCTCCTGCAACGTACCTCTACAGTCCTGAGTTCTCCTTTTTATTCCCTGCTCACTTACACAGGCATGGAGCGACAAGGACCTGCCAAACCTGTCTTGGTTTGTTACTGTCCATCAACAGCATTATAATATATAAGAATATAGAAGAATACAGAAGGCCAAGTCATGGTGATTCAGAGTCAGGTTCTGAGGGTTTTGATTCAGTTTCACTGTAAGTAAACAGCAACACAATGCAGACATGAAAAAAAGAGGACCATAAGACACAAGATTGGCTTGTCAGTGTGGACAAAGATGTCCTACCTTCTGCTGCTGCTGTGGGCTCTTTCTGTTGTACATTCTCCCTTTGCTCCTTGGCTTGTTGCATAGTGTGACTCTTCCACATCTTCCTCAGCTCTTCCACGTCCGATTCGGAGTCTTGGGTCCTGTCCTTGGTCAGCTTGGTTCCTCTGGGGGCATCACCAGCCCCGGTGGTGGAGCTCTGGGAGGCTGACCGGGACGCAGTCCCCTGGCCAAAGCCGCCATCTAACTGGTCCTTGCCACTGGAGGGGGTGCTGAGCTGCTGGGCCTGCAGCTCCTCACTGGTCTGTTCGGAGCCCAAGGATGAGCGGGGCTGGGCGGTTAGGCTGTCTGTGTCGCTCTGCTCTCCGCCGCTGGGCCTCTCCTCCTGGCTGGCCGAGTCCCGGGTGCTCCCCGGCCTCGGCGGCTCCTTCCCCTTTCCCACCTCGCCACCGCTGGTTCCGGTCTCCACCTGGGTCACTGTCTGGACGGACTCGCAGGAGGCGCCGGATGACTTGTCTTCCTGTCGGAGCTCCTCCGTGGACTGCAGCTCCTCGCGGATGGGCGACAGCTCCGATTCGGTGAACACGTCCTCTGAGATGGATCCCTCGGTGCTGCGCGGGGCAGTACTGCCACTGTCGTAGCCGCCGCCATCGCGCAGACGGAGCTCCGATGGGTGGTGGGCTGCCCACCACTGGGCATCAAGCTCCCTAGCGGAGGAGAGATCAGCCAAGTTCAGACAGACAGACAGACAGACAGACAAACAGATAGACAGACAGATAGACAGATAGATAGATACATAGATAGTACTTTTATTATTCTGTAGGAAATTAAGGCATCCAGCAGCATCCATCAGCAACAACACAAGACATACACACACACACACACATTAAAAACTAGAGTATAGTGCAGCTGTCATTAGTGTGAGAGTAGTGTAGGAATGAACAGGAGGATGGGATGTTGTGTTGTGGAAAGTGCATCCAACAGATGCACAGCAAGGGCATTGCCAGTGCAGTTTCTGTATCCAAACAGTACGTAAATAAACTGATAAATAGCTGAATATGCTAAATTATTAAAAATGCTTTAAGTAACCTTAGGTTGACAACTACACACCGGAATGAGTTATTTTTCGTCCAGCAGAACAAAAGCCTTTTTCTTCCAGTTTATGCAACACAAAATAATCCACGTTGACAATTTAAGAGAACGCAGAAAAGCAGAGCATACCACATGGTCTCACAACCATGCAGGGGCTCATAACAAGGTTTTTACTCCTCTGGTGCATGTTTGAGGTAAGCTGTGCTCTGCTAACACATAAAGGAGTTAAAGGGCAATGGAGGGATTTTGTTGGGTGTGAGAGACACAACAAAGCACAAAAGGACTGAAATGGTCTACACATTCAGCAGGTCTGCAATCTGTTGCCCGTCATGGTCTGCTGCCCTGGGAGAGAAATCCACCCCAGCTCTCTCTCTCATTGCAGGATCAACACACACACACACACACACATCAGTGCACACAGCCCAAAGCTCAGCTGAGGAAACATCTGGCTCTTTGCACAGGCTATGGTTATTGCCCATCACAATGAATGCAGCCATAAGCTTAACTACAGTGATGCACATAGCACCCCCCCCCCCCAAACACACACACACACACACACATGCTGCTCCACCAGACGGGCCCAGAACAGAACAGCCTTGACTAGTGTTATTACGCAGTCCTCAATGCTAGCCGACAAAGTAGTAAGCAGGCAAATAATTAAATATTGCAAACTACCAGATATAAAAAACCAACAGACTGTGGGTGGGAGACAGCCAATTAAAATCACAGATGGTTTTTTTTTTTAGGAAACATGTATAAGTATCTATGCATGCGCAGTGTGAGAGTAATTCGGCTGTGGTGGGTGGGTGGGTGAGAGTGTACTTCATTAAGCTTAGTTGCTCTGCCATTTTTTTTGGTAATAATCAACAACAAGACTAGCGGCACTAAATTGTTGTCGGATGCCGTAATTTTACTGCAGTCAGTTCTAAAATGACTGCCAGCCAACCACTGAGTAGGTGATGGTAGAGTGACTGTGTATCATTTTGGTAGTGCCATTTCATTAGAGAACTACAGAAACACGTGTCACAAAAGCCTTCCCCTGTTCCAACACCCTTAATTCTATTGGATGCTGATGCATATAATGCAGACATTCATGTATAGTATTATGTGCAAATGTAAGCCACACCATGGATAAACCTCAGTCAGTGTTTTATGCAAACTAAAAAAACAAAACCATGTATTGCCCTTACCTTTGTATTAACCTCACCCATGTATTAACTTCAGTTTACTAAACATTACCTACTACATTGCTACATTACAGCAAACTACCTGCTACATTACAGTGGACAGAACAAACAGGATGAGCTTTTAGACTAGACTAGGCGTTTATCCAAGTATAGGAAACAGCAAACAGTTTAAAGAGGAGTAACTCTAATGTGGGGTGGCAGCATCTCCAATGGGTGTCCAGAGAACCAGCAGGTGTCTATGGTTCTCCCTAAGTGGGAAAGTCGGAATGGAAAGGTCAAATGAAGGTCAGACACTGGAGCCAGACGACCTTAATCCAGCAGCTGCCGATGAAAACTAGCTCATATGGCTAAACATGGCTTATTTAAATGAGCATGTATACATTGTTTCTTTTAAGCAAACACATATAAACAAGCCTCAAACTAAGCTATAAACTAGCTTTGTCCAAACAGTCCAAACACCCAAAATCATAATGCTATGGGTGTCTAGGAGACTCTAGCAGGCAGAGGGACACAAGTAATCAAAACATGGTTATTTTTTAGTGCGATAAAAGGCACACGTGTAAAAGCAGTGTGCAGCAGTGCAATTCTGGGTTACTTTGTGTGTGGGTGTGTGTGTGTGTGTAGTGTAAAGTAGGTGTGAGCTCTGGTATAGCTGAGACATCACATGTGTTATGACATGGCTGTTGCTTGTTTAGAGTGTGAGTATGTGAGCGTGAGTGAGCAAGCAAGTCAGAGAGTGAGTGAGAGAGAGAGACAGAATGTGTGTGGGGTTGGGTGGGTTGTCAGCGGTGGTTCTTACGGCGGCACGCTTTCACTGATCTTGCGGTCGATGATCTCACGGTACACGGCAGCCGACTGGACCTCCTCCAGGGGGCACATGATGCCGTACTCCTCACAGCCACGCTCCTGCACCAGAGGGTCCGTCCGCAAAGGGTCAAACATGATGTTGTTGGGGGTGACCAACAGGACTCCTCCAACCACGCCCTGCACACATGCGCACACACACACACACAAATATTAGCAAAACCCTTTGTATACAAATAACTCAACAGTTGGACAAGGTAAATATACAATGATAATTACACAGAGGTATACTGGCTGAGGCCTGATCAGGCATCCGTTTCCCAAAACAATAGTTGCTGGTAGTAGTTGGTTGGCAATAAGAAATAGCATTGCAACTAACAAAGCTGCATCTATGCTTTGGGAAACAGACCCCAGCTCAATAACTTCAGTCCTGTCTGATGAGCTCTGGCATCTGCTGCTCTTTAAGGCAAGTGTTGTTCATTATGTGGAGGTAGATCACAGGAAGTGAAAGTCAGGCTTTCCAAGGACCAGTACAGACTCTCCATCCTAGAGGCCCATCCTAGACGCCCATGTCAGGACCAACTCTTCTTCTGGAGGCCCCACAACTGACCCCTCCTCACAATGGCACTGTCAAAATGTACCCTCCCAATGCTGCCCCCATGATTGATCTCACTCCTTGACTTTAACATTATGCATGACTGCTACTACTCTGTTCTGCCATAACCTTTGACAACCACCTATGGCTTGACTACCACATAATGTTGTGGCACAATATTTTGGAATTATTATGACGCTTAGCTAAAACCATGGACAAACTGTAGTCTATCATCGCAACCACTGATTGTACTTTCCCTGCATGAGTTTTTCCTCAGTTCCCCCAGTTGCTCTTGGGTGCTCCTTGCTGTAAAGCGTCATGAGACAATACACTATTGTAAAAGACACTGTATGTGACACTGTAAGGGACACTGTATGGGGGAATTAAGACAGAAAGTAGAGACATGACAGACAGAGAGAGCTACAGAAATAGAAGAGAGCACAGATGGACAAAAGATAATAGAGCAGAGGAAAATGTGAGAAGGGAGAGGAGACTTGACTTTACCTTGCCGTCGGTGATGTACTTGCAGTTGATCTTGAGGAACTTCTCTGTAAGAGCTTCTTCCTCCTCGGAGGTGGACGAGACCACGCGGGACTGACGCAGGGCTGAGAGGGCCGGTGGAGGGTGGGCCTCAGAACGTGGCGGGCCATCAGAGTCCTGCCGGGTGTGTGTGGAACAGGGTACCAAATGGTGGCAGCATTGTCAGAGGGGGTAAGGAAAGGTGGGCACAGGGTGGAGAGATGCACAGTTAGGAGCAAGCGGTTTATAGCCTGTTAAATACAGAGCTATTTAAAAAGTGGGAATCTGGAACAAACTCCTACAGCATAACCTATAGCATATTCCCAAGATCAAGAATCTGAGATGGCAACTGCAGAGCCGCTGTACAACACAACAACACAGTCAGACTTGTTCTAGGTATATTAATTCCCATACATGCTAATAGTGTGCCCCCTGTGTGCTTTATATTTAGAACAAGTAATGTCAGGAATTTGCCCGACTTCACTGAGTTATTCAAGTCTTAACAATTTGAATGTCTCTCTGTTGCTCGCAGCTACATCTCCTGCGAGATAATAAAGAGGCCACTGGAAATGATAGCCTCGGCAGTGCTTGCCTAATCGCATGCTATATTTCTGACTCGCCGGCACAAAGGGACAAGTTAAGGCTTCCGAGCGGGGAGAGGCAGAGATGAGTGTGAATTACACAGACCGCACATGCCTCCCAGTAGCCATGCTCTTTAACGGCCATCTGTCGAAAATCTTTCATTTGGACAATTTGCGAGGCAATTTAGCTGCTTAAGCCATGTCTGCTTGAATGTTCTCCCACGGTATGAGGGTTTAATCAAGCGAGTTTACACCTTTTACAAAATACGCACTTGCAGCATGGCAGATAAGCAGATAATTGAATCAAAGGAAACGTCCAAGTCACAAAAGCTTATTACTGCACAATGTAAACAAAACAAAGAGCCACCTTTCGCGTGCATTGCCAAGCTGAGGCAGAATGTACAAATTAATCACTATGGCAACACTACTATTAACGGTAATGGGATTTATAGTGGAGGGTCACAGCCCCATCCATTTACCAGCATGCGTAAGGCTTCTAACTTAACTGCCGCAATAAAGCTGACAAGGTCATTTGCTCCACACTGACTGGAGAGCAGTGAATGCAAAGCTTCATGCCTGAGGTAACTTAAGCCCCACTGCATCAGCACCATTCCTCTCACTCTTTACCATGTGGCACAGACATCTAATGCTCCATTGCACCTTCAACCACAGGTAAGCCAACACCCATATAATCAAACAAAATGTTTTCTGAGTGTGTGTGTATATATATGTGTGTGTGTGTGTGTGTGTGTGTGTGTTTTTGTACGATCGGTACTTCAGAAGGGAATCCTGACATGGCTTTCAAGCCCCCGTCATGTTTTGAACATGGAGCACTGCAAAGAGGTTCTGAGCCTCTTGCAGCTCTGTTGGCTTCACTCTAAACTCAGACAGGACTCTGCAGAGACAACCAAAGGCCATGTCCCACCATTTCACAACCCCCCGCTTGGGCGCACACAGTGCTGCGTCAGCTCAACGCAGCACCGAAATCGCAACACAACACAGTCAACTCTGCAGTGTTCCTACTCTGCTTTTTCTGCTCTTGAGTTTCTGTGGTTCTACTCATGCCCTCTCAAGTCTCAAGGGTTTTCTGAGCGGTTGGGAGGAGTGTAGGATACACAGATACACATACACAATATTTTTGCCAGATGGCATGGCATTGCAGATGGAGTGTGCAGGAGGCGTGAGGAGCTGGGTGCAGAGAGAAGGTGTGTGTGTGTGTGTGTGTGAGTTGGGTGTGTGTGTGTGTGGGGGGGTGCGCATGGATGGTTGGTGTGACGGAGACCCCTCAAACCACAGCTGTCTGCTGTTCTCTGACATCCACTCCCACGCCGTCTTTGAGTCACACACTTACAGAACCAAGACAGCTAAACATGAAGACTAACATCAACAACAACATATCCATACATCTGAGCCCACTAGTCTGCATCTAACCATACAAACACACACAAGCACAAATAAACAATCTGATACAAGGAGAAAAGTGTGCATGCACTCTTGCTTGTTTATGAGGGATGTTTTTGCAGTTCCAATCAGTGACCTAAACCATGACTGGTGGTTGAGATAACAGCAGAGGAAAAGGGAAAAAAGATGACAAGCCCACTGATAAATGCCTTGCTGTAAAGTACCCACTCTTCATGGCATCATGTGCAAAATCCTTCATTTCCTTCTGGATTAACAAAGTATCTATCTCCGTCTGTCTGTCTAAAGCTTACAGCTCAGGACACAAAATTAGCATCTGCCACCAGACAAATGCTCTTAAATTTTGAAGGTAGCTGGTAGATATCAGACAGAAAATACTGATTTGCCATTAATTCAGGGTTAGGGTTTCAAAAAGTTACATTTTGACCTCTGCCCAGCAGCCCTTCCCAATCCACAGCCACGGGTACTATGCTGGATACTATAACTTCTAGGACAGTTTACAATGAGAAGCCATCATCTCATTCGTCCACGACACTTCCTGTTAAACCATTTCCAGAGCAGGAAGCAGATAGCTGGCGTAGCTTGGATCATGGAGGAGATCAAAATGAGATAGAAGAGCATAGGAGAGAATAAGAGAGC